>CM035152.1:23421698-23808267 GCA_020205615.1 Panax quinquefolius
AACTAAAAGGAAAGGTACAACTAAGCTTGAGGAAAAAGCTGAGAGTTTGTTGTTCGAGATAGTTAGTTGTAAGTTTATCTTTAAAACTTTGTAAAGGCTTCTCCGTATATTGAAGGAGTTTTTATTACTGGCAGTAATAGGATCTCAAGTCCTGGAGAGGAGCTTGAGACTGGACGTAGCACATACCCGAATTGTATGTTGTGCACCAGATAAATCTCTGTGCATTGTGTAATTGAATTTTTGCTATATTGATTATTAATTTCTGACACTACAGATTAATCTACTAAAAATTCAAAAAGACCTAAGATAATTTTTTAAACGGTGATAATCTATTCAACCCCCCCCCCCTTTCTAAATTATTATTGTTTTAATTCATATCAAAGAAGTTCTCTTTAACTTGTTTGTTAAGTGAATACAGATATATCTAAGGGTATATCCATCTATGGCCTATAATGCCAGTGGTTGAGAAGAAGGACTGTCAATGTCCAGACCTCCACTATTTGATGGCAAAAACTTTGCCACCTGGAAGAATAGATTCAAAATCTATGCCAAGTCACAAGGAATCAAAATCTAGCTGGCAATAGAACGAGGTGTAAAAATTCTCACAAAAATTGAAGGTGAAAAGATCGTTGAGAAAGACGATGATGAATTCATCACCGAAGATGAGGAAGCTATGAATATAGCCTCCAGAGTCGAACAAGTGCTAGCTCTCATAGAAAAAGAGTACAAGAGAGTTATCAACTGCTAGAATACTAAAGAAATCAGGGAAAAATTAATGGTAACTTATGAAGGAACCAATCATATCAAAGAAACCAGAAAAGATGCTCTAATTCATAAGTATAAGAGTTTCAAGTTGGAAGAAGGTGAAAAAATCATTGATATTGAAATACGCTTTTCAAGAATCATTGATGAGCTGGAACAACTGGGAAAAACTTACACAAACAATGAGAAAAATAGAAGAATTCTCAAAGCCCTTCCATCTATATGGAAAATAAAGGTTACACCCATTAAGGAAATGTAAGATCTAACTGCATATCCTCTTGATAGCCTTATTGGAAATCTTTGTGCCCACGAAGTCGACATGTTAGTCGAAAAAGCAGGATCGAATCAGATCTCAAAAAGAAAGGAATCGCTTTCAAAACTCTACCTGTAGATTAAGAAAGTGATGATGAGGAGTTAAATGAAGAACTCCTGAGTTTAGATAATAATGAAATTGCTCTATTATCAAGACAACTCAGGAGAGTAACCCAAAGTAAAGCAATAAGATATGGCAAAGGATTTATGAAGACAAACAACAACTTCAAAAAAAAAGAGCAAGCCTTCAAGCCAAAAGCACAAGGCGGAAATTTCAAAGCTTACACCAACAACTTCAGAAATGCTAGCTCCAATGAAAACTCAAATACATGTTTTGAATGCAACCAACCAGAACATTTCAAAAAGGACTATCTAAAACTAGTCAACAACAAAGTACTAGGTAGCTGAGGAAGGCTGGGATCTAAGTGACGAAGAAGGAATTATCCAACAAACTAAGGAAATCGCAAATATATGTTTAATGGCAAACAATGATTCATCACCAATATCTGAGGTAAATTATGAACATCAATTACCTAGTACTTCATTTGTCACACATAATTTAGATAATTTAAATGAAGAACATCATGAATTAGAAGAAGCATATAATTGTCTATATGAAGATAATAAAATTAATAAAGAAGACTTTATTAAACTAAAAAATTCATTAGAAAAATTAATTAAGACTAATAGAAATCTTGAAATAGAAAACTCAAATTTCATTATAATTAATGAAACCTTAAAAGAAGAAAATGATAAACTAGAAAATGATTCTTCAAAAAATCTTATATTAAAGGAAGAACTAGAAAAATTAAGAAAAATAAACAAAGATCTTGGAATAGAAAATTTAACACGTATTATTTCTATTGAAAATCTTGAAGTTGAAAATTCAACACTTACTATTCTTATAGAAGATTCTCAAATACTAAATTAAGATTTAAATGAAAAAATTAAAACACTCAAGGAAGAGAATTTGTCTAAAAAAATAGGAGTAGAAAAAAAAGTGAAGAATCCACTTTATTAAATCAAATTAGAATATTGACTATAGAACGTGATAACTTAAAACTCAACAGTCATTAAACTCACAAAAGGGAAAGAAAACCTTGATGTTATGCTTAATTAACAAAGATGTGGTTTTAATAAAGAGGGATTCGGATATATTGGAGAATCTAGTAGAACAAAAGATAAAGGACTCTACCATGTTAGAAGTAAAGAAAAAGAAGGTCACACATCTCCCTTTACTAAATGTTCTTACTGTAATAGGAATGTCATTATGTTCACACGTGTAATGCCAAAAATGAAAACTATAAAGGAAAATGATTTGGGTACCAAAAGGAACTTACACTGCACCTATTATTGAGAGAAATATAAGAAAAGATTTCATTATCAGAAAAATGAAAAATTGTCTTGAAATCTTCATCAAAACTTTTCAAGATGCTATAATAAAGTAAATCATACATCTTATAAACTTGTTACCCACATAACATTTGTGTCTACTAAATCTTATTATCTTGTGCTAAATTTTGTAAAGAAAAATGCAAATGATCCTTATACAAAATGAAAAACTTACCCAAAGGACCCTTCTTGTAACGACCTCAAAATCAGGACTATTTCTATTCCCGATCTTATGTGTTAAAAACTATTTGATACTAGCTTGACATCATTATTTGATGATAAAACTAATAAAAATACGTATAATTAAAAAATTTCTATCTTCAATCATTCCCTAAATCGTAACCTTTACGATTATCCATATTCCAGAATCATATTTATTTTATGATTCATTTTATTAGAGTAGATATGAGTATGTAGACCTCAATCCTCCTTACAAATTATTTCTTATATAGTATTATAACTATACCACTTTAAATTACAAGGTAATTACCATAAAACATTCTCATCTCAGAACAAACATTCTTTATTTATATGAACATCTCAAAGATTTACATAACTTTCATTTACAAACATTGCAAACTGTCATCACAGTGTAATATAGTTCCTAACTAAAGAAACCAGTTTTCCCGCATATATTCTTCTAATCTTTATCATTTGGTAGCGAGAGGGTCGTATCGCATCTAGTTATGTTTTTGCAAGACTGAGCACGACGACCCAAACAATCTAACATGCTTCACATATCACATAATTTCATGCTCAGTTCATACCTCATAATTTTTCTATTATGGATATCAAATATCACATATAGATTGAGTTTCATAAATCAATCAACCTTAGTCATAATTTGACTTTCACAATTCATAATGCATAGCATGTAATTTAACATACTTACGAAGATCTCATACAATATCAAGTTCACATAACACAAAAGAACTGAAAGACTTGCCTCGAGCGCTGTCTAATATTATAGCTTATATGCTCTGCGATGTTCCTACACAAATTAAGTGTACATACATGCCACATCAGTCATACATAATCAATGCAATTACTTAGATTACATTGACTCTATGTGTGACGACCCCAAAATAGGTCCATTCCACCCAACCCATTCTGAGTCGCCAAATACATGGTACAGAAACAACTACAACTTTATTATCACAACAATAAAACTGTGAGTTTAAATACAAATATTATCTTCTAGACAATATTTATACTCAAATAAATCCTCATCACATTTATTGATACATTATTTTACAATAATGGTGAGGACTACTAAACAACTCTCTCTAGAACCTTCATTCCATTACCCAGACTAGTACTATTTACATTCTCGCCTCACGAGAAGAAAAATGGAACAACAAGGAAAAGGGTGAGCTCAACTAGCCCGATAAAGAATGTTATGACTAAGATAATATACAACAAATTATCGTTAGTCTCCAACGAGGAAAAATCGATAGAATACTGATAGACAACAAGTTTCGGATCAATATTATTGAATGAAATAATAATTCATAGAAGAGTTACGTAGAGAATGAAATCTACTATAATCTATGAATTTAACGGTCCATCATCAATATTTTATCCTGTAACATCAATCGATATTCATCTCAAATCAAATATTCATCTTTGCACTCTGGGCCAAAGATATTCATCAATCGGTCATGTTCATCTCAACACACATTCATCTTTGCACTAAAGGCCAAAGATATTCATCGATCGGTCATGTTCATTTAAACACTGCTCATCTTTTGCACTATAGGCCAAAGATATTCATCGATCGGTCGTGTTCATTTAAACACTGCTTTCATCTTTGCACTACGAGGCCAAAGATATTCTTGAAATCATTCATCTCTGCACTACGGGGCCAAAGATATTCAATAATATCATCATTTAAGACCGAGGATGATGAAAAATATTTTAAAGAAGCGAATCCGGTGAAACAAAATGACAAGGATTAAGGATTAAGGATTAAGTACTTTGTTTTATCCATGTCCAATAATACCTCAAAAATAATCATAGTGGTGTAAAATTGAGAATGATCAAAACATGGATCTGATCAAAGCTAGTATCCGAATAGATATTTTAGACGAAAAGAAAAATTTTCATTTTTAATTGAATAGTCTCAAGTGATTCGTGAATAGTCAGAGTATCGTGAATAGTCTTGCAGTATCGTGAATAGTAACTCCGACACCAAAAGATAGAAATTCCACAAAAAAAAACATTTTCACGCTTCATGAATAGTACTCGTGAATAGTAACTTCGTGAATAGTAACTCATGAATAGTAACTTCGTGAATAGTAACTCATGAATAGTAACCCAGAGCATGAAAAAGTTCCAAATTTGATAAAAAGTACCAACCGATATTTCAAAGATAATGATATTGAAGAATTAATATCATTTGAGAAGAAAATAACATCCCTTACCTCAAAGAATCGGTGCCGGAAGGAAAGGTCGGAAGTGATCTTTGAATGAAACTTATCTTGAAGCAATGACTCTCAAAGTATCTAAATACTCACAAAATACGCTCAATAATATAGAGAGAAGAGAGAAAACTTTGTTTACGGTGTGATTTTCAATTCTAACAGCCCTCTATTTATAGGAAGATGTTAGCCGTAGAAAGCAGACTTGACACTACTGCACGATGGCTTTACATGCTACTATTGCCACCCACCACATTTGAAATAAAATTCAGCACATTTCTTCACCAACCACAAGTGGGGCCCACTCAATTCTAGAATTTTCCACCAAAATCAATTATAACCCTAATTTCCAAATCAGACACCTCTTAAAATTCATAACAAATCATTCGTGCATTTTTAACGGTTCAAAATTTGTGGACATATACTCAACTTATGTATGTATAACATACCCAAAAATTACCACAATCCAACGGTCGGATTAAAAATTATAACCCCATAATATATCTCAAAACCCACGATTTAATTTTAATACCTCCGATCGGTAAAATCTTGATAAAACACCTCAACAATAATTTCTTCATTTATAACCACATAAATAAATCCATCATTTATATCCACATAAAATAAATATTTCTTTATCATATGAATCAATAATTAATTATTCACAAATAATATTACGAATCACAATTATAATGACCCGGTAGTTCGAGGAAAGGGGCTTTCAGATAAGGATTTCTCTCATTGGCGCAATTAGGTGACCAAACCTCTCCTTGAGCAGAACTTTCTAGACATTGCCAATAATGTTATCTAATAATATTATTCAAATAATATGAATTATTGATCGATAATGGAGATAATGTGCGGTGACAATTATTGAACAATGATAATATAAAATATCAATATGACAATTATTGAATCAATAAAATAAAATATTAAGCGAGTAACTCTTGTGAAAATTATTGAGTAGTGCCATCTTACGTAAGGATCAATAATTCAACAATCTTTGTGCAATCTGGTGTGCTTCTTGTGCGACCCACGCGTATTATCGTATTTTAACCACGGGTATTCAACGGTCTTACTTGTAACACTCTGCCGTTATTTATAACCACCCAAACTTTGTCGTTTTCCTCATCCAATCGCTTTCAGTTATGGGGCCCACACATGGGCTGCTTACCGTAAATGCGAATATTCCTGAAGCGACGTCACGAATATTCCACGACCAAACGAATATTCTCGAACGATCACGAATATTCCACGACCAAACGAATATTCCCGATAAAATGAATATTTTATAACCACTTGCTTATTTTGAAATATTTGCGTATTTAACCCTTAACTATCCACATTAATCAAATCAACCCTTACTATTTCAAGATAATAAATAAAGGAAATTCCTTTTATTTAAAAAAATTTGAGGGTCTTACAACCTCCCTCTTATGAAATTTCGTCCTCGAAATTGGCGACGTCACGATACTGGTGTTTGAAAAGGTAAAGATACCTCGCTTTCATTTTCGTTTCCAACTCCCAGTCATTTCCTCAATAGCATGGTTTCTCCACAAAACTTTAACTTATGGTATAACCTCGGTACATAGGTCGTATTCTTTCCTCTACAAAATCTTGGCAGTACCTCCTCGTCACGTTAAGTCTTGGCTATCTCTCGTCGGTTCTAACTTCGATAGCGTGTTTTGGGTCGTCCACATATTTACGTAACATCGATCGTGAAAAGCGTTATGAACACGCGTCGTACTTGGTGGTAAAAGCGAGTACATAGGCCGCGGTTCCTATTCGATCGAGAATTTCAAATGGATTAATAAATCGAAGGTTTGAGCTTTCCTCACCTCACCGATTCTCGCTTTTAAAATAACAACCTCTTGCACCTCCTTCTTCAAATTCATCACTCCGGTGTGTAGCTTGAAGCGACTTTAACTTTATCGATTAAAAGTCGATTATACTCGTATATCATCACGTACTCGTATATCATCATGTGTGGGTACCTAGAGTTTTCATCTCCATCTCTATTATTTGTATATTATCTGAAATGAGTCTTTGTGATAATATTGTACTCGTACTTGTATCGATCTTTACTCAACACGTCGGCATACCACGTTCGCTTTTCCAAGATGGCATGGTGAGAACATGTCTTTGAAATGAGTCTCTCTTGAGTTCTTGAAGCTCTTCCCACATTCCTTGCTCCATTCGAATTTTGTATCTCTCTGAGTTAGCTACGTTAATGGAATAGCGATTCGAGAATACCCTTCAACGTATCTCGATAATAACCAACTAAGCCTAGAAAACTACGCATTTCGATTCTCGAGCTTAGGTTGCTCTCAATTGTGACTCATATCCCGATCTTGGATATACGTCACAATGACACCTATCGATTTACTATCGCACGAATATGGCGTCCCCTACGAGAGATAAAGCGGTGCATTCCACAAAGGAAGTCACAAGATAAAGGCTCGGTACCAAATTCTATAGTTGAATTTTAACTCACGAAGTTCAATAGAGCCATTCGATATGAGATTTTAGAAATGAGTTTTGTCTTGGGTTCAAAGTCGATACAAAATTTAATATCGGTCTTTGGGAGTAAGCCGATAAATTCTTCTTGAAATACGTCGGGAAAAATCTACAACAACAAGAATATTATTCAAATCGGCGTGTCTTTATTCAAATCCATAACATGGACTAAGAAAACTTGACATCCGTAATAAGCGAATGACTTCATGGCTTGATATGAAAATGTTTGACTACAATGGTTTATTTGCTTGAGTTGAATAACGAGTTGCTTAGGAATATGAAAACTATGACCTTACAAAAGCAATCAATTTTGGCGTGATGAGTAGTTAACAATCAATCCCCAAAAGCAAGTATCTTTAAAGAGATAAGGTCAACGGTGTAAGGTAATGGTGCCAACTTGAATCAAACAAGATTTTTTAAACAACGGATGTAATGAAAGTTTCTCTAGCTGAGTCTCCATAAATAGGTCAAAGTCTAATTTCTCGTAGTCGAGTTCAAAGCGTTGGTAAAGCAAAGAGAGATAAAAGAATGGGTAGAGCCGATATCTAGTAAGGTATAAACTTCGCAAGAATTTATAATTAACTAACGCGTGCTAACCGTTCGGGTTCCTAAATATTTTAACCGGTCACGACAAACGCTCTTCCGAGAATCGTTGACTTTGACTTTTTCGGGACATCCTTTTGAGTCACCGCCCATTGCACTAGGTTTCGATATCGTACAATCTCGGCGATATGTCCTTCTTTTCCACAATTATAGCATACCTTAAAGCTGTTGTGTGGGCGGTTTGGTGATATGTCCCTCTTTCGCATTTGTAACATCTCCAATAGATGGTCTTTTCTCTGCCTTGGAACCGGTTGCCCTTTGGCCAGCGTCTTCACATGGTCGTTGTTGAATCTCCTCTTTTAAAATCTCCTCCCAACTCGCTTCTTCTATTTTCATGGCCACGATTACCACCGAGTAGTTACCGCCTTTGTCCGTATTCTTCTTTCTCCTTTGGTTATCGTTATTACGATGATTGCTATCTTTGGTATAATCTGGTTATGGACCCTCGGTTGAGCGTACTCGTTATCTCGCTCTAACAATTGAGCCACATTTACAACATCCGAATAGAGAAAATTTATGAGAAATGAGATCTTGGCGTATCTTGGGTTTCAAACCTCTCGAAACATCCGCGTCATACGTTCCTCATTCTCCACCAAATGAGGTGCAAACTGGATAACTCATAAACTTCGCCTCGTCTTTGGGACACCGTCATGTTATTACGCTCCGATCTAATAAACTCCACTTCCTTCATATAGCCGAATACTTTCGGGGAAGTACTTGTCATTGAAGCTATTTCAAACGCGTCTCCATGACATCTTTGAGTGCGGTGAATGGAGTGCGCTTCACTGATTCCCACCGATGTCTGCCTCGCCACGGAACATAAAAGTAGCGAATGGAACTTTACGTTTCCTTCGTGCATCCCAAGACATCGAATATCTTGGTAATTTGCTTGACCCATGTTTCCGCCATGATCGGATCTGGCTTTCCCAGGAATTACTGGTGGTCTGACTCTTTGAAGCTGGCATTTTGTGACCACCGTGAATTACTATCATCTCCTCCTGTATTTTGAACACGAGTCTCCCTCGTCGATTTTGCATGAGCTGCAAAAAGCTTCTAAACATCCCTCGTTCATCAAACGCTTTCGTTGGTGTTATTCACGGGGAGGTACATTGCCGACTGTTGCACGTTCTCCTCGTTGTTAATCTGAGCATCTCCACGGTCTCATTTACACCACTATTAATATTCTCGATCGACATTCTCGATTCTTTGTCATAAAAGCAAGGGTTAATTAAGGAAATCAATCACATAATATCCTATATACTAACCAACTAACAAATAAGCTTAGGTAGGACACACTAGCAAAGGATTTACTCGTCTCTCCCTCCTAGTTCTATTCCAGATCTCATGGGAGATCATATCCTAAGCTACGATACCAAGTTGTGGCGACCCCAAAATAGGTCCATTCCACCCAACCCATTACGAGTCGCCAAATACATGAGTGCGAAACAACTACAACTTTATTATCACAACAATAAAGCGTGAGTTTAAATACAATATTATCTTCTAGACAATATTTATACTCAAATAAATCCTCATCACATTTATTGATACATTATTTTACAATAATGGTGAGGACTACTAAACAACTCTCTCTAGAACCTTCATTCCATACCCCAGACTAGTACTCGCTACATTCTCGCCTCACGAGAAGAAAAATGGAACAACAAGGAAAAGGGTGAGCTCAACTAGCCCGGTAAAGAATGTTATGACTAAGATAATATACAACAAATTATCGTTAGTCTCCAGCGAGGAAAAATCGATAGAATCTGATAAATGACAAGTTTGGATCAATATTCGCATGTGAAATAATAATTCATAGAAGAGTTACGTAGAGAATGAAATCTACTATAATCTATGAATTTAACGATCCATCATCAATATTTTATCCCTGTAACATCAATCGATATTCATCTCAAATCAAATATTCATCTTTGCACTACTGGCCAAAGATATTCATCAATCGGTCGTATTCATCTCAACACTGTTCATCTTTGCACTAAAGGCCAAAGATATTCATCGATCGGTCGTATTCATTTAAACACTGCTCATCTTTGCACTATAGGCCAAAGATATTCATCGATCGGTCGTATTCATTTAAACACCGCTTTCATCTTTGCACTACTGGGCCAAAGATATTCTTGAAATCATTCATCTTTGCACTACGGGGCGCCAAAGATATTCAATAATATCATCATTTAAGGCGAGGATGATGAAAATATTTTTAAAGAACGAATCCGGTGAAACAAAATGACAAGGATTAAGGATTAAGGATTAGTACTTTGTTTTATCCATGTCAATAATACCTCAAAAATAATCGTAGTGGTGTAAAATTCAAGAATGATCAAAACATGGATCTAATCAAAGCTAGTATCGGAATAGATATTTTAGGCGAAAAGAAAAATTTTCATTTTTAAATTGAATAGTCAAGTATTCGTGAATAGTGTCAGATATCGTGAATAGTCTTAGTATCGTGAATAGTAACTCAGACACCAAAAGATAGAAATTCCACAAAAAAAAACATTTTCACGCTTCATGAATAGTACTCGTGAATAGTAACTCGTGAATAGTAACTTCATGAATAGTAACTCGTGAATAGTAACTCATGAATAGTAACCCCAGAGCATGAAAAAGTTCCAAATTTGATAAAAGTACCAACCAATATTTGACGATAATGATATTGAAGAATTAATATCATTTGAGAAGAAAATAACATCCCTTACCTCAAAGAATCGAAGATTGCCGGAAGGAAAGGTCGGAAGTGATCTTTGAATGAAACTTATCTTTGACAACAACTCTCAAAGTATCTAAATACTCACAAAATCGCTCAATAATATAGAGAGAAAGAGAAAACTTTGTTTACGGTGTGATTTTCAATTCTAACTTAGCCCTCTATTTATAGGAAGATGTTAGCCGTAAAGCGGACTTGACTGCTGCTACGATGGCTTTACTGCTACTATTGCCACCCACCACATTTGAAATAAAATTCAGCACATTTCTTCACCAACCACAAGTGGGGCCCACTCAATTCTAGAATTTTCCACCAAAATCAATTATAACCCTAATTTAGAATCAGACACCTCTTAAAATTCATAACAAATCATTCGTGCATTTTAACGGTTCAAAATTTGTGGACATATACTCAACTTATGTATGTATAACATACCCAAAAATTACCACAATCAGCGGTCGGATTAAAAATTATAACCCCATAATATATCTCAAAACCCACGATTTAATTTTTAATACCTCGATACGGTAAAATCTTGATAAAACACCTCAACAATAATTTCTTCATTTATAACCACATAAATAAATCCATCATTTATATCCACATAAAATAAATATTTCTTTATCATATGAATCAATAATTAATTATTCACAAATAATATTCTGAGAATCACAATTATTATAATGACGGTAGTTCCGAGGAAAGAGGGGCTTTCGATAAGGATTTCTCCTTCTTGGCCCTTGCAATTAGGTGACCAAACCTCTCCTTGACAGAACTTTCTAGACATTGCCAATAATGTTATCTAATAATATTATTCAAATAATATGAATTATTGATCGATAATGGAGATAATGTGCGTGACAATTATTGAACAATGATAATATAAAATATCAACATGACAATTATTGAATCGATAAAATAAAATATTAAGCAAGTAACTCTCGTGAAAATTATTGAGTAGTGCCATCTTACGTAAGGATCGATAATTCAACAATCTCATGCAATCACTGGTATTTCTTTTTGTGCGACCACGCGTATTCACGTATTTTAACCCAAGGTATTCAATGATCTTAGCTTGGTAACAACTACGCCGTTATTTATAACCACCCAAACTTTGTCGTTTTCCTCATCCAATCGCTTTCAGTTATGGGGCCCACACATGGTCTTGTGGTAAATTGCGAATATTCCCAACGATCTGAATATTCCACGACCAAACGAATATTCCAAGCAATCACGAATATTCCACGACCAAACGAATATTCCCAGATAAAATGAATATTTTATAACCACTTGCTTATTTTGAAATATTTGCGTATTTAACCCTTAACTATCCACATTAATCAAATCAACCCTTACTATTTCAAGATAATAAATAAAGGAAATTTCTTTTTATTTAAAAAAATTTCGGGGTCTTACACTATGTCATTCTTATTAACGTTTATTGTAATTCTCTTATTAACTTTGCTTGACTTAGCCTTATCATTTTTGTTCAAACTAAACATCCTAGGACTCATACATTACTTCATAAGTGACTTATCTACACATATCTCAATGCCAAGTTCTTTATTCAATATGAAGTAAATTTTTCATTAACTCACATCTTGATTCTAAAACTAGAGGTGAGTATGGTGCGGTTTGAAGCCTAAACCGCACACGAAACCGCTTAGGTGCGGTTTGACAAATCCAAAACCGGATATGAAACCACTTATGATTGGTGTGGTGCGGTTTTGAATCGTGCGGTGCAGTTTCATTTGATGCGGTTTCGGTTCCAAAACCACATAAAATAACAAAATTTTATGCAATTTAGCATCACACAATATTAAAATTGTAAAAGAGATCAAAGCAAAGGAACCGAAATTTTTATCCCTCATTCTACACATTCAAAAAGAAAAAATAAGCAGCAAAGAAGAATATTCAGTACTACTTCATCCAACATCGAGTTTTAGAAACACGCTGATAACTCAAGAGGGTTGCCTAATGATTTGTCTAATTTCAATAACTTCAATTATTTTAACCATAAAAGATATTGAATTCAAATAATTAAATATGTATATATATAATTTATGAAGTATATATACATATATATATGCTCAAGCGGTGTGTAGTCCAATAATTTTCTACAATTAAGGGATAATTATATGAGATTTGTATGGTGATGGTGATCATATCGATATCATTCAAATTCAGAATTAGTAGCTTAATTTTCATGGGAGGTTCATTATACAAGGTTAATTGAAACATCTCTTCTATAATAGGACTGTATAATTAATAAATTTTCATGGTGCGGTTTGGTTTCGATTTTATGCGTGCGGTTTTGGCTAGTAACCAAACTGAAATCGTAAATTTGATTTTTTAACCCACCTAAAATCGCCATAAGCGAGTAATTGGTTAGTGGTTTTTATTAAAAGTGCGATTTATGCGATTTTTAGTGTGTTTCAATTCCAATTTGATTTTTTGCTCAGTCTTATCTAAAACGTTTGTTTTACTTGCATAACTTTTAAAAAATTTTGCTTAGCTAGGTCATCTTAAAACATTCCAGGACTCCTGCATTCCTGCTTAGGAGACTTATAAAAACTTGCTTCTAGGTTCAGCTCATGAACCTACTCTTATTAATGCTCAGGACAGAGGTACAGGACTGAGTTATTTCTAATTTTGTCCAACCCTTTGTAAAGATTTTTCCGCCTATTAAAAGCGTTTTTATTACTGGGAGTAATAGAATCTCAAGTCCTAGAGAGGAGCTTAAAACTGGACGTAGCAACCGAGATGTATGTTGTGAACCAGATAAATTTATGTGCATTGTGTGATTGAATTTTTACTATATTGATTATTAATTTCTGACACTGCAAATTAATCTACTAAAAATTTAAAAAGGCCTAAGATGATTTTTTAAATGATGATAATCTATTCAATCCCCTTCTAGATTATTATTGGACTTTCAAAAAATATTTTAATTAATTTTAATAAATTAATAATAATCTTATATTTTGTAGCAAAGAGAACAAATAATTAAGAAGCAAAGTTTAACATACTCATTTATCCAATTAACTAGTTCAGTTTCAGATTTTATACACATTTAGGAAATGCTAAATTTTCCTTACTTGCCGTCTTATTTAAATGATCAGGCCAATATTGATTGTAGTTATTGTAGTGCGAATTTTAATAGGCATTCGTCCAGTGGTTGTACTGTTTATCACCTTAAGTGATCTTTGTTTGCAAAGATAATATTTGAGATTGGATTAATAATTCAAAATCACTTGTTTGCTTTTATAATTGGACTTGGGATTATTAATTCAGAGATTATAAAATGATTTAAAATGAGGAATTATTTAATATTATGTTCAACCATATATTATAATCCCTATTATTTGTATATTATAATTTCTATCATTTGAGATTAAAAATTTATGAATAAAACTAACCTTTAACCTTTTTTTTAAGATAACCGATGTATCCTTTGTATCCATCTATACTCACAAGAATACGATATATTTATCTATTTTTATTTCCGGTAAAGATATAGTAGTCCAAACTTTTATTCAATCATTTAAATAATATTGGACAAAACAAACATAACGTGAGATTACTTTAAGTTATCCAATAAATAATTTCATTCTAAATAAACATGTGATTAAAACTATTTAATCTAAAATTTTGTAATCTTAAGATTATTATCCAAATAAAATATAATTTTGGAATTATAATTTTCGCAAACAAAGATCAACTTAGAATATCACAAAATATTACAGCTTGGTAGACCATACCCCATATTAATTAAGATAGATAGGATACCTGTGAATCACAAATGAAGCCATCTCTTAGGATATATCCGTAAGTTAGTAGCTTGAATTGTTAATCAAAATTCAAAGCAAAACCCAATTTGGCCAGCACCACAAAAAATATCACATGATACTAAGGGTATAAATGAATCGAATCGAGTCAAGTATTGAATTGCTCAGATTTAATTTACAAAATTTATCGAATATAAAAAAAGGTTTGATTGAGGTTCATTTAGTTACCGAGTCGAGTCCGATCTCGAATCGAGCTCGAGTAATTTGAACTTTTCGAACGAATATGATCTACAGAAAATTGCAATTTGAAGAGGTTCGAGTAATTTATCGAACTTTAAAATTTGTTTATATTTGACTCATTTATATTTCGAGTCGAGCTCGAATCGAATTTTTAGTCGTGTGAGTATGAATAGAAGTAATGAAATTCATTATTACGCCAATTAACAACTTATGCTACATTTGAATAGTAGTAATGAAATTGGTGGAGGAATGAAATAGAGAATGGAATGAAATAATGAGTGGAATGATTCATCCCATTATTAGTTGGAATGAGTCAATCTATACCATCTCCCAATGAATAAAATTCACAAATTTAGTAAAAATAAAAATGGTTTATTCCATTTCAATAGAGCAATCAAATACAATTTTTCTCATTCAATGGGAATGAGTCATTCTATTCTCAACTTGTTTCCTACTGTCCAAACGTGGCATTAATGCATTTAAGAGAAAATATGGAATAAAAATACGTTTTTAAAAAATAAATTATGCAAATAAAACTCTTTTTGTCACCATAAAAGAAACTATGCTCTAAATATTATGAACAAATCTGACAAATACAAATGAGTTTCATTTATGAGATTCTTGTTACATAGTAATTAGATGCCTATTACTATTAGTGAGCTGCAAACTCTTGAACTAAAAATACTCGCTTTCTCTCCCCTTACCCACCCCAAGAAACAAATCTCTTGCCTCGTGTAGCTCCACGAGAACATATTTAATGTCCATACGCTCTCTTGGAACTTCAGCAGAACATGCCACTCCAACCTGGAGAATTGATGCTAAGCAAACCTCCATGTTTTCCCTTGCACTTTTGGACTGGGCCTTAGTCGAGTCGTCTTCAATTTCCATTTTAATACGGGGATCAACAATTTTCATCACTTTATGTGGAAGAGCTTTCCTAACGTAGTTATGGAAGCTAACATTATCCTCCAACACAGTACTGGTAGGTCTTTTTCCAGTGAACATTTCCAAAAGAAGTATGCCGTAGCTATACAAATCACCTTTTGTTGATACTTCCTCACCCATACCATACTCTGCACAATCAAAAAGTTAAAACAATGCTGAAGTTATGAAATTTTATGTTATATATACATATATACATATTTCCATATGCTCTAAATTCATTGAAATATTTAACATAAATTTCACAAGTTCTTAATATCATATACAAAAGTTACCTGGGGGAACATATCCAATGGTTCCTCTAATCCCGATTGAACTTGCGTGTGCATGACTGATTTCACTTCTTGTAGCTAAAAGAAATCTTGCAAGGCCAAAATCACCTAAACGGGCACAAAGTTCATCGTTGAGAAGAATGTTACTTGGCTTCAAGTCGCAATGAATGATTCTTGTGGGGCACTGATTATGAAGATAATCCACTGCAGAAGCAACGTCAATGGCAATGGTCAGCCTTTGGAGTAGAGTAAGGTTTTTGTCGTGAGGATGCTCCGATGGACTTGGATGTAACCAGCTGTCTAGACACCCTTTTGGCATGAACTCGAGAACCAAGGCCTTGAAATCACCACCTTTAAAATCAATGCTAGAGCAAGATGTGATGATCTTGATGAGATTTCTGTGGCGGATATTCCTCAATGCTTCACACTCGGCCAAGAAACTCTTGTTGGCTCCACGTAGCTCTACGTTTAGTACTTTCACAGCAACAATTTGTTCACTACAATTGAGAATTCCTTTATAAACAGAACCATATCTTCCTTCACCTATCAAATTCCCAGAGGAAAATCCATTTGTTGCTTGAAGAAGGTCTCCGTATGAGAGTTTAGGATATTGGTCCTGCAATACTGAGGCTGAGGAGTTTTGTTGTTTAGATCTCCTAACAAGTCTAACCAAAATTACAGCAAGAAATGCTAACAACAAAACAACAGGGAGAACAACTAGAAGATATATTATTCTATGGGAGAAATGCTCTTTTTCCTTCTTTAGGCTATTGTTAGGACATGCAGGCAATTGCAATGCCTGAATTCCTCCACAAAGCTGCAAATTTCCCATGACGGAAAAAGCACTAATGTTCCTGAAAACTCCTCCTTTCGGAACTTCACCTTCAAATATGTTACGCGAAAGGTTGAGGTTTTGTAAAAGACGAAGCTCCCCAAGAAAACTTGGAATATTGCCAGACAAATTATTACGCGAAACATCTAGAACTCCAATACTTTTCAATTGTTTGAACAAAGATGGAATGGTACCTTCAAAACGGTTGTCCTGCATATTTAAAATATCCAACATTAGACAATTACCAAGAGTGTCCGGGATTTCTCCTGTCAATTTGTTTCCCGAAACATCTAGCTGCCCAAGACTTTTCATGCTACCCATTTCTGATGGTAGTGCTCCTGTCAATTGATTTTCATTCAAGAAAATAATAACAAAGGAGGAAGAAACCCCAAAAATTTGTCGAGGTATCACACCTGTCAATCGATTTCTGTGAGATCCAACTGTTGCAAGCTTGTGATATTACCAAATGTGACAGGTATGCTTCCCTCAAGCATATTACTTTCCAAAGCCAGAACATTCAATCGACTAATGTTGCCAATAGAAGCCGGAATTTCTCCAGAGATATTATTTGTATCAATGTACAATCCTTCCAAATTGGATAACTTCCCAATTGACTTTGGGATGCTCCCATTTAACATCATCCCACCCAATGCTAAAATATTCAAGTTCTCGAGATTCCCAATTTCTTGTGGTATGCTTCCAAATATATAGTTTGAATCCAACGCCAATTCAGTCAATGTAGTGGAAAGATTCACCACAGACTTTGGGAATTCACCCTGAATCCATTCTCTGACAGCCTCAAAATGAGAGATTAGTAAAGTTGGCCAAAGATTTTATCAGGACATCGTAATCATCTGGATGATTTGTTCCGAGTTGATTAGCAAGAAGGTTCAGCCACTCTAGATTACCAAGGGTTCCCATATTCCGTGGTAACGGCCCGGTAATTCTGTTTTCAGAAATGTCAAACCCAGAGAGTTTCGAAGCATTGGCTATTGATAATGGAAAAGGTCCTGAGAATTTGTTGCCACCGATATAAAATCCTCTAAGATTTGGAAGGGTTAGGCCTAAATCTGGTGGGAGATTTCCTTGTAACTGGTTACCAACCAACCCAATTGAATCAATGGTTGAGATGTTGTAGAGTGACAATGGAACCGTACCCGACAGATTGTTTGAGCCCAGCTGAAGAAATTCTAGGTTTGAAAGCCGAGAAAGCTTTGAAGGAATGTTTCCCACTAGATTGTTGGTGCCTAGATTAAGTGTGCGAAGTGATGACAGATTCCCAATTGAAGACGGGATTAGTCCAAGGAAATTATTATTTTCAAGAAGCAACCCTAAGACATGGGTAAAAGAAGCAAGTTGAGAAGGAATTTTTCCACCAAGATTATTTTCAGTAAAATCAAGGATTCTAATATCTGAACAATGAGTAATGTTGGTGGGAATTTCACCTTGGAATGAGTTTTCTTGATGGGAAAGATTCTGTGGACGAAAAAGCCGTCCAATTTCTTGTGGAATTGCGCCATGAAAGCTGTTGTTTTCGAGGTTGATCGACTTGAGAAAGGTAAGATTTCCGATTAGAGGAGACAAAGAACCAACTAGTTTTAGAGATCCGAGGTGTAGTTTGGTTACTCTTTGACGTCGAGAACTGCAAGTAATTCCTTTCCATTGGCAGAAATGAAGAGAATTGTTCCATGAACCGAGTGAATTGAAAGGATCCCCTGTTATCAAATTCTTGACAGAAAGTAAAGCATGTTGGTCTGTCTCATTTGTTGTTAATCCAAATGTGATATTATAGCTGGCCTTGGAGACCAAACAAAAGAAGATAATATGGAAGAAATGGGAAGGATTTAGTAGCCTGCAGAACATATTTGCTGCTAATAACTCTGTTTGGTAAGGAAAGAAAGATGCAGGAAATCTGAGGGACTTCAATTAAATTGCCTAGGTGGAGTTTGATTTGGGTGGACTTCAATTATTTCTTTTGTTTGTTTGTTTGTTTGTTTGTTTGTATGTACGTACCTCAGAGAGGGTCTTGTTTTTATGGAAAAGCTCTGCCACTAGCGAGATCAGTCCTTAAGTGGGCTTGTTTGGGTCCAGCAAGTCAATGATGAGTATTTATATGCCTCGTGCTACCTAATTCCTAGTACAAAAAAATTGATTTTGATACTCTGGTCATGTTTTCACATGGAAAATTCTGCCAATAATGAGTCACTCCTTAAGTGGGCAGGGTTGGGTGGAGTAAATTGTGAGTTTGTGACTAATGAGTATTTCTCAATTGTCTGACCATTACCTATTGGCTTACCATTATTATTGGTTGTGGAAGCCCACTAATTCAACTATTTTCTGGATGAATTTTTCCAAATGCTTAACATTAAGGCTAAAGTTTCCTACTGCATAAGAAATTATCCAGAAATAGTTGACAAACTTTAAAGTGTATAAAATGTCAAAAGTTGAATCAACTCGGAATTTTTTGGACGGGACGAGTACTTTTATGTTTAAGTAATAGGTTGACATGACGTGATAATTAAATTTTAATGACAGAACTGAGGATATTGTGTCATTTTATACTATTGTTAGATCACTTCGTAAGTGAAAATTTGTCAGTGATGTGCATTTTTCCATTGTGAGACCTAGTACCTATTGTGCTAAAACTTGACTTGGAGATTGTTGAGTATGTTTTCACATGGAAAAAATTGACCTAAGTACCTGTTGTGCCACTGAAGAGGCCACTCCTTTTGAATCTATCCAGAACAGGTATACATAACTACATAAGTAGTGGCTTAAACAGTCCTAGGTTTGTGCACAAAAGTCATCAGCTATTAGCAGGCCCATTTAAGTAGTCAACATTCGTGATGTTTCTTATTAGTGTTCAACAGCTATTAGTTGTCCCAAATGTGCACATAATAGCTGAAGTTTGTGAAATTCAGATTGACACACTTAGAAGTGGGTTGAATAAGTGTGGAATAAGTGATATTTAATTTTTGTAATATAAGGTTGTGTTAAGAATGCAGTCTACTGTATTAATCAATTCAGCTTGCTAGAATATCAAATTATTAAAAATAGTCTACTGACAGTTTTATAAATTAATTTATTTTTACCAATTAGTGACCAGAATTGAAACAAATAATTTTCTGATATAATATATATGTTCAAGTATCAAGATTGGGTTTTACAATTCAAATTTATGCATGCTGTTAACGCCAAGATCTTTTCACACACCTCAATCACGTAAAGCACGTTCAATCCTGCACAGTAAACATGACAATAACAGAAGCTTGACGGCTTGGACCGTCGGGGGATAACTCCGGCGTGAGAGTCAGTACAGGCGATCACAAGGTTAACAATGGAGGAATAATACTATTTAGTATCTTGAGAGAGAGAGAAATATCAGTTACCTTTTTTTGTGTGAAATCCTTGCCAACATATACTCACGTTCGGTTTCTCGTGCCACCCATTCTCCTCTGACACAGCCCCCCACCTTCGGTGACCTCAACCGACTGCATGCAGCCCACCTACTCCATCCCATCACTGTTTTCCACCGCCGGCCGACTAGATCCCATCCACATTAATGCATGACAGAGATAACAGTCAACTGTTATCTTTTTCATCATCACCGGTCAAAGCCCAAAATGTAGATATTAGTCATTCAATGGGGTCAACCCAATGATCCAGCCCAAGACTTTCAAGACCTAACAAAGATAACCTACTGACCTAGCCCAACTGGCCCAGCCCAATATGTACAAAATATTATAGCCCAACACATGCAATTAACAAATAAAGTAGGAAACCAATCACATTGAACACCAAGGATTTTTACGTGGTTCGGCCCCTATCATCTATTCTAGTGGCCTAATCCACGTCCAATACCAACTAGTATTGGAGACTCACTTTATTAATTAATGTGACTGTTACACAATAAGTTCACAAATTATCCAAACACTTTTGTTCACCTTGTGCACTTTTGCACCCCTTGAGTACTTATACTCACTTGAACACTTTTGCTGCTCGTAGTGCACCTATGCACCCCAAACCCTTATGCTTAGTTTAAACTTATTTGTAATTCTAATCCAACTCGGATTAAAATCCAATAGATTGAAAATCATAGTCTATTAAACAACCTTGAGAAAATAAGATTACAATATAAACTATGATCAAAGCAGTAAATATATAACAAATCAAAGCTCAACAAGAATACAATGATCAAAGTATAAAAGATATCAGCAATTAGATTGCAGTATATGAAAGCTTGAGCTTAAATAGTTTACTCAGAGCGCACAACAGCTTTTCGAAAGTCCTTTATATTTGAAAATCTTAAACAACCCATTTTTGAATTATGGGTTAGAACGTTATCTGCCAAGTGACCGGAGTTGTTAGAGATCAAAGGAGTTTGTAGCAGGAGGAAATGGCTAGCTTGGGAGAGAAGTTTGAAATCTGGGTATGAAAGTGTGGCGGTCGATTTTGATTTGAGACTTTTGAAGTGACTAACAGTTTTGCACGTCCACCGAGTTACGACGCAGTGATGATAAGTGTGGGGGCCAGCACGTGGGGCGAAGGTGTGACCTTTGGTATTCTTACTTGAATTAAGTGTTTTTTATACTTTCTTGTTAAATGTATTATAATATTAGAGAGAGCATAAGGAGATTATCTAAGAAGTGAGATTTTCTATTATTCTTCAAGTACAACCAATACATGGATAGTGAGCCTCAATTTATAGGCTACACAAGTACATGACTTAAATAGGGAGAATGAATAGCTCATCAATGAATGTAGGTTATGTAAGTTATAGAAAATGAATGGACATCCATATTATAACTATTTATAACACTCCCCCTTGGATGTCCATTACTGAAGAATATGCCTCGTTAAAACCTTACTAGGAAAAACCCTGTGGGATAAAAACCTAGTGAAGGAAAAAGAGTACATAATTCTTCAAAACTTATGAGATATTGCTTTATGAAAAAAAAAAAATTAATTACTCCCCTCATGATTATATCATTTGAGAGATCTCGAGTCGACGTAATCCAACGTTGTGGACTAGCTTCTCAAATGTAGAAGTAGAAGCGCCTTTGTTAATAACCGCCAAATTTTCACTTGAAGCGGATTTGTTGAACATTTATATCACCATTCTTCCAAGGTCGTGAGTGAAAAGAACTTTGGTGAAATATGTTTTGTTCTATCACCTTTGATATATCCTTCCTCGAGTTGGACAAACGATGCTGTATTATCCTCATATAAGACCGCTTGTTTTTTTCTCACGAAGATAAACCGCAGCTCCTCGTATGTGTTGAATTACGGACCTTAACCATACACATTCACGACTAGCCTCATGTATTGCCAAAATTTCGGCATGGTTAGAAGATGTAGCTACTTATAGTTTGCTTTCATCGAACGCCAAGAAATGGCGGTTCCACTACAAGTGAATACATATCCAGTTTGCGATCGAGCATTATGAGGATCGGATAGGTACCCTGCATCTGCAAAACCAATCAAATCTGTTTTGGGTTGGTTAGGAAAATACAAACCCATATCCTTTGTACCTTGTAGGTAACGAAGTATATGTTTAATTCCATTCCAATGCCTTCGGGTTGGACAAGAGCTATATCTTGCTAATAAGTTGACAGAGAATGATATATCAGGTCGTGTATGGCTAGCAAGATACATTAGTGCTCCAATTGCACTCAAGTATGGTACTTCAGGACCAAGAATCTCCTCATCATTTTCTCGAGGTCGGAAAGGGTCTTTATTTACATCAAGTGACCTCACAACCATTGGGGTGCTCAACGGATGTGCTTTGTCCATATAAAACCGTTTTAGCACCTTCTCTATATAAGATGTTTGATGCACAAGAATACCGTCCTTTAAATGCTCTATATGTAACCCAAGACAAATTTTTTTTTTCCAAGATCTTTCATTTCAAATTCTCTTTTCAAGTACTCTACTACCTTTGAAATCTCTTTAGGAGTTCCAATGATATTTAGATCATCAACATATACTGCAATAATAACAAACTCAAATCTAGATCTCTTTATAAAAATGCATGGGCTAACATGATCATTCTTATATCCCTCCTTTAACAAATATTCACTAAGACGGTTATACCACATGCGACCGGATTGTTTTAATCCATATAGAGATCTATTTAATTTGATCGAATCATCGTTCTCAAGAACTGGATTTACATGCTTCTGGAAATTTAAATCCTTCTGGGAGTTTCATATAAATTTCATTATCAAGTGGGCCATACAAGTATGTTATATTGACATCCATTAGACGCATAAATGAAGTCCTTCTTTTATTGCGGGCCCGATTAGGAATCGAAAAGTAGTCACATCCATCACAGGAGAGTATGTCTCTTCATAATCAATACCGGGTCTTTGTGAAAATCCTTGCGAACTAGTCGTGCTTTATGTCGCACAATTTCACCCTTTTCATTTCGTTTTCGAACAAAAACCCATTTGTACCCCACTGGTTTTACACCATCAGGTGTACGGACTACTGGTCCAAAAACATTTCTCTTTTCAAGAGATTTCAATTCTGCCTCAATTGCGTCTTTCCATTTTGGCCAATCAATTCTATGCATGCATTCCTCAATAGACCTTGGTTCAAGATCCTCGTCATCTTTTATAACCTCTAACGCTATATTGTATGAAAAAACATTATCGACGTCAATTTCATTTCGGTTCCATATTTTTCTGGACATGACATAATTTATCGAGATCTCTTCATTTTAATGATTTCAGGTACCTGATTGTCTTTTGGAACTGTAATATTAGTCATGTCTAGAGGTTTTTCTATAGACTCTTCTGGAGTTCCCATTTCCTCATCATGACCATCTTGAATCTTTGTTCCTTTTCTCATACGAGGATTTTATCTTTGGAACCGACTGGTCTACCACGCTTCAAGCGTGCTTTGGGTTCATTGGCAACAAGAGGTTGTCCTGCTGGGACATCAATTTTATTTGGAGCATTAACAACTTGGTATATGTGACTTTGTTACACTCTTTGGGTCAGAAAATGCGTCTGGCAATTGATTTGCTAAACTTTGTAAATGAATTATCTTCTGAACTTCTAGTTCACATTGTTTTGTACGAGGATCAAAATGAGACAATGATAATTCATTCCAGCTTATCTCTTTTCCATTGCCTATTTTCTCCCCTAATGTTGGGAAGACCGATTCATCAAAATGACAATCAGTGAATCTAGCGTAAATAAATCCTCATTGATGGTTTTAAATATTTAATTATAGATGGGGATTCATATCCAACATATATTCCTAACCTCCTTTGAGGTCCCATCTTAATACGTTGTGGTGGAGGAATTGGAACATATACAAAGACTGACCAAAATTCTTAGATGAGAAATATTTGGTTCCTGACCAAAAACCAATTGTAAAGGGGAGTACTTATGATAACTTGTTGGTCTGATGCGAATTAGTGTTGCCGCATGTAAAATAGCATGACCCCAAGCAGAAATTGGAAGTTTTGATCTCATCAGTAATGGTCTTGCAATCAATTGAAGACGCTTAATCAATGATTCTGCAAGGCCATTTTGTGTGTGAACATGTGCTACAGGATGTTCAACACTTATCCCAATAGACATACAATAATCATTGAAAGTTTGGGAAGTAAATTCACCAGCATTGTCAATACGAATTTTCTTGATGGGATAATCTGGAAAATGTGCTCGTAATCTGATTAATTGAGCAAGTAACCTCGCAAACGCCAGGCTGTGAGTTGATAATAGAGATACATGTGACCACCTTGTTGATGCATCAATTAAAACTATAAAATATCTAAAAGGTCCACATGGTGGATGAATTGGTCCACATATATCACCTTGTATTCGTTCCAGAAAAGTAAGGGATTCAGTCCCTATCTTAGCCGGTGATGGGTAGAACAATTAACTTGCCTTGAAAACAAGCAAAGACATGGGAAATCATTCGATTGAAGAATCATTGGTTCTCCAATGGATGTCCACATGAATTCTCAATTATTCTTCGCATCATTATCGATCCAGGATGTCCTAACCGTTCATGCCAAACAACAAAGTTATTGTGATTCGTTAGCTTTTTATTAACAACCATATTTGTTTCAATTGTTCTAATTCTCGTGTAGTACAAACCAGAGGAAAAAGCTGGTAATTTTTCTAATACACTTTTATTACCCGAGATTATACTCGTAATGTGAAGATACTCAATTTTTCCTTCACATGTTGTCTCAATATGATACCCATTTCGGCGGATATCCTTAAAACTCAATAAATTTCTTTGAGACCTAGGAGAGTATAATGCTTCATCAATTTCAAATTTGTTTCCTCGAGCAAGAAAATGTTAGCTCTTCCTAGAGCCTTCTATCAATTTTGCACTACCCGATATCGTCATTAACATTGGCCTTTTGCATTATAAAAGAAGAAAAATATTTCTTATTACGTAATATATAATTGTGCGTAGTGGTATTGTCTCGAGACATATATCTCCGCCATTCATTGCAAATCGAATCAAGAGAGTATCTATGTTATTCAATGAAAATAAGAAATACATAATTAGATTAATAAAATATCCCATATATAACGAATCATAAGGAAAGCAAATAAACATGATAAAAACATAATAATTAGAATTTTATTAATGCTTAAAATAAAGTCCAATAACATCAAAGCATCATTTAAAATTTTATATTTGGACACTCTCATCACCAAACAAGAAGTCAATTTTTTCTTCAGGATTTGAGAAAAAATCATTAACATCTAGATGAGTGGTATCCACACAACCATAATTAAAATCATCATTTCGAAATCAAGATTTGTTTCATCTTTTCCATCTTCACTAGCAAAATTTGTCTCTATCTTCTTCTCTTTATCTTTTAATGATTGTTGATAGAGCTCAACAAGATGTTTTGGTGTACGACAGGTACGAGACCAATGGCCTTTACCTCCACAACGATAACACAAATTCTCCATGGTATTTTTATCTTTATCACCTTTTTCGCGTTTTCCATCCTTATATTCCCGCTTCTGGTGGGTATATGTGTTTGAGAAATGACCACCATGATGATTATTTCGACCACGCCCACGCCCACGCCCACGCCCACGTCCATAACCACGCCCACGACTCTTGGCGTGACCTCTGCTTTTTTTCATTATATGTTACGGCATTCACTGCGAGGAATGGAGCGATCGATTTGACGGACCTCATGATTTTTCATCAATAGTTCATTGTTTTGCTTTCGACCACAAGGAGGCATGAAATCGATTGAGTATTTCTTAAAGCCCTTTTCACGATATTTTGCTGCGAGGAGCATATTAGATGCGTGAAAGGTGGAGAATGTTTTTCTAACATATCCGCATCGGTGATCTTTTCTCCACATAATTGTAATTTAGAATCGATTCTAAACATAGTCGAGTTATAATCACTTACTGATTTAAAATCTTGTAATCTTAGATCATCCAATCATAACGAGCTTTAGGAAGTATTACGGTTTTTCGGTGGTCGATCTTTCCTTTAGATTGTTCCAAAGGATAAGTGGATCTTTAATGATCAAATATTCAATTTTAAGTCCCTCATGGAGGTGATGACGAAGAAATATCATCGCTTTGGCCTTATCTTGACTAGATGTTTTGTTTCCTTCTTTGATAGTATCACCAAGACCTTTTGCATCTAGATGAATTTCAAAGATCTAACACCCATGATAAATAATTCTTTCCAAAGAATGTCAAGAGCCACAAATTCGAAGTTTAGCAAGATTTGTCATTGTAACTCATACAAGAAAATATTAAAATCATTAGAAATTTAGTTTATTATAACTATCCACATATATTTATTTACGTGTGCATGAAGTAAAATATAAGATTTTTTTTTTTTTTTTTAAGATGTGCACACTACATATAAGCAAATACAGTACAAATGCTACTGAACAAAGACAATGAAATTCTTTCATGTCAGAAGGGGGAAAACGAGATTAAGAATAAATTATGACAGTCTCCGTAAATCATTTCAGAATAAAATTTATCAACTAAAAATCATTTCAATAACCAAGAAAATTAATAGGCCAAGCCACTTGGTATCCAGAGGTGGCGACATTTAACAAATGACCAACTAGGACATGCCACAGACATGGCAAATTAAAATCACCACATTCACCATCATCATTAATATATCAGAAAACTTCAAACATAAAGGAATCACACATAAATACAACCTCATGGTATTTGTGTTTGATAACTATAAAAAAACCAAATGGCACTACATATGCAGGCTTAATATTAACGCATAAAAAAAATCTAACGCAGCTAAATAAGCTCACTTGCTCAAACTAGCTAATCCTGGAAAGTGGTTATTTGGAATGCATGACTTCATGCACGGAGGTTACCTTAAATAGGTAAATTCGGGTGTATTCAGTTGTGTGGTCAAAGTTATTTCCTGACCCATTTCACACCATTAGCTAGAGAGTACTAGTGGACACTGGACATATTGGTGATCTAGAGATAATAGATAACATATATATACAAGATCTTTGTAATATCTTATCACCTCTTATTCATATAGTCGTAATGACATAACACACATACGATATATATATAGAGAGAATTATACCTTCTTCTTCAAATTAAATATGATTATCTGCTTCAAGACGAAAATGATAAGCAATTCGTGCTGATAACGTATTATAATATTAGAGAGAGTATAAGGAGATTATCTAAGAAGTGAGATTTTCTATTATTCTTCAAGTACAACCAATACATGGATAGTGAGCCTCAATTTATAGGCTACACAAGTACATGACTTAAATAGGGAGAATGAATAGCTCATCAATGAATGTAGGTTATGTAAGTTATAGAAAATGAATGGACATCCATATTATAACTATTTATAACAAAATGTTTATTATAACAAGAAATCGGGGCAATGTTTGGGTTCTAGTTTTTGGGCCCAGTCGATGCGTTGGGGCCCAATCTACGTAGAGTGTTTCTCACGTAGAGTATATTTTAAGAACATTTATATTTTCTAGTACATTTTTAATAAAAATTACAATAAAAGTGCATCAAAAAAATATTTACAGAATTAATACATTTTAAATTTTTATTTACAAAATTAGTGTATTTAGTATCCCTTTAATTTAGTTGGGTGTTTTAATAGGTTGCTGATGTGGCAAATCAATTTTGTAATTATGTAACTGTTCCCGGTTGTTTCTTTCCGCTGTGACAATTTGAATTGCATGCCAAACCCGAGTAGTCGTTCATTCTGTATATGGTGCAGTTGTTAACCAAACCTTCATACAAAGGTAACCATTTTAGTTTATATGGGTAACCAAATAGTCAAAAAAAAATTTAGAATAGTTACCAAGTGTTACATGTATTTGTTTTCTTTATCTTGTTAAACCATGATGAAATCAGAGAGTAGTCGCGTGGTTTTCCTCTTACTTAATGTAAGAAGAAAAAAATGCAAAATATTATTCAATATTGTGTAACACAATCTCGGCTACCTTACATCAACAAAAAGGTGCAGTTGGTAGCCAAACCTTCATACAAAGGTAACCATTTTAGTTTTTGTGGGTAACCAAATAGTCATAAAAAAAAAAATCAGAACAATTACAAGTGTTACATGTATTTGTTTTCTTTATCTTGTTAAACCATGATGGAATCAGAGAGTAGTCGTGTGGTCTTCCTCTTACTTAATGTAAGAAAAAAAATACAAAATATTATTCAATATTATGTAACACAATCTCGGTTATCTAAACATTCATACAAATGTAACCATTTTAATTTTTGTGGATAACCAAATAGTCATGAAAAAAATTCAGTTAGTCTTCCAACGTGTTCGGCGGTTCTGAAACCATATTGCAACCTGCCGAGGCTGCAAACCAAGGTCTTTCGCAAGTGAATTTTCCTTTCTGGTTCAAGCTTGTTCTTTGCTTCAAAACTCTTCTCCAGAAATTGGATTTAATCAGCCTTAAGTCGCCTCTTCTTCTCAGGTTGATGAAAGTACTCATCAAAATCCTCACCCCCCATACTCATCTTGATCAAAAGACCGAAAGAATAATCTGGCAGAACGATTTCTCCCATTAACATCTTCAAAGCTAACCAGAGATCTCGACCTTGAACCAAAACATCACTGTCAGTACAAGGATTCTTTGCAACTAATCAGAAGAACCAACCAATGCAGGGGAGGAGAGAGGAGGCGGCAAAGGAGGAGGATGAAGGGGAGGAGAGAGGAGGCGCCATAGGAGGAGGATGAAGGGGAGGAGAGAGGAGGCGGTGAGAGAATGGCAGATGATAAATGTAGGGTTTAATATGTTTGGTTATTATGTTGCACTCTTTTTTGTAATTATTTTGTGAATGCACTAATCTTGTAATTAGTTTCTAATTGTTGTATAGGAGTGTAAAGAACCTTATATTTTAATTGTAGTTATTAAGGAATCTGAGTCTTAATTCTATTTTATTTCCTATTTTTATGGGAACAGTCAGGATTGAATCTGATTTCCGATCTTTTAAGGAAATTGAATTTAATCCTAGTATGGTAACTACCATGCTAAGGAATTCTATTCCTATTCGGAGACGACTTATGAGGAGGTGTAATCACTATAAATACAAGGTTACACTATTATTTACAGGTAATGTTCTATTGAGCACTAAAGTTATAAGCCTCTATTGTTAACCTGACTCCAACCTGTATTTATTCTCACACCGGAGTTATCCTCCGGCGGCTCAGGCCGTCAAATTTTCGACGTGTTATTTCATTTTTTTGCAGGTTTGGACGCGTAATTTGGTGATTGAACGCGTGAACGAATCTTGACGTTAACAACTACCAATGTTGTGGTTAATTATGATTTTTGTTGATGGATAGACTTAAACATGTGATTTTGTATGGTTAAAAAAGTGGGGGAAAGGATTGATTTAATTTAGGCGACATAAGGGTCAGATTAGTTTAATTAGAAACATGGAGGAAATGATTGATATAAGCATATACTCCACTAGCTTCTCTTTATGTAGTCTGTTAAATATGAACCCTTGGCTCCCTTTGAATCAGGGTTGGGATAACAAATTTTCTTTATTACAATGTTTGGAACTTAGAAAACTCGAAAAATAAAATTAAATGTAAAAATTTATTATAATTTCATTAACTATTTATGCCACAATACCTTACCATTGTTCTGGGTATTAAATTTTTTTAAAAAAGTATATACAGTAAAATAAAAAGTTTTATCACTTAGTCTTGTTCGTGAGCGACTTCTAAGTTGGTTAAATCAATTTATAATTTTTACTATTAGAGCGTTTGTTTGTGACTTATTTTTTAATTTATAAATTGACTTATAAGTAGGTTTTGAAAAGTAATAATTTTTTACTTCTCAAAAATGACTTATAAGTCATTTTAAACTAAGCAAGTTTAACCGAGTGTGAAGATCCTTTTGTCCTTATTTTAGTAATCTTCGTAACTTATTTTAACTTATAAGTTATTTTAGTCAAACACTTTCACATCGTATTCTAACTTAATTTTTAATTTATAAGTCAAAATGCTAAATAATTTTTTTTAAAATAAGAACTTAAAATCACTTATAAATCATTTTAAATTTTAACTTATAAATCGTTTTAAAATAAGACCTCCCCGAACAGGATTATCACTTTTGACCATCCTCTTTTTTATACATGAGGTGCCTTCTTAATGAGACATTTCTAGCTTTTTCCTATTTAAGCATATTTAGCATTTCTCTATGATCTATTTATATTTTGTGTTTCCACATTCCTAAATTCCCTACACCATCCATCCCTCCAACTTATCATACATACTCCTGTTCCTGAAATCTTGACATGGTCAACCAACTCCATTCATTCTTAATTCATCTTTTCTTGTTCTTCCACTTAATTTTATCTAATTTTAATAACTTAATTTTCTCAATGTGTTATGATCATGCATGCATTTCTCCTTAATACAACATTAAGTTAATTATGGTAATGAGGCTAGCCTGGTAGAGTTATTGGAAAAATCGACCTTCAGATGGACCAAACAAATCTCCGGTATGGTGAAGTTTGCAGCATTGATCTAAAAGTTCATTCACAAGGTTTTTTTGAAAATGGATTACAAGATTTTCTTAGTTATTCGTTACCACGCCTTCAGTTACAAATTTCTCTAATTTTCATCCTTACTCAATCCCTTCATCTATTGTTCAAGCGCTTCAATTTTCCTCGAAGTTTCTCCGAAATCCTGGTATGGTATATTTTCTTTCGTCATGTTGGTGCGTGAAGTTTATTTAATTAAAAAACGTCCAAAATAATATGTAAAAAGAAATTGAAAACGTGTGTCTCATTCCCTAACTCATCTATTGTTTCATATCATATATTCTTGGATCCGGTTACCATGAAGTTAACTTCATGGTAAGTTAGTCAATTGACCCGTATAGTGTTGACATGCATAGAGAAATATCACCCCCGGCCTGCGTGTCGACACTGTATTGATCAATTGACCAAAGTTAATTTTATGCTAACGACTCCCTATATTGTTGTCGGGTGCAATTTATTTATTCATGTACAGATAACTTTGAAAATGGATAAGAATTAACTACTGGTACTAATACCAATAAATGGGATGGGATATTAACCAGGAGGGGGATATATAGCAAAACTATTTATATAATAAACATGCATGAGAAAGAAAGGATGTGATGATTTTTAATTTCTCAAACTATTTATGCACTTGCAGACTGGCATTATACTAGGAAACACGATATTGGGACAAATTCTCGGAGATAGCCACGCAATTTTATTCCCAGATGAAGATGCTCTTCTAGACATATTGACCAAACTCGGTTTCATGTTCTTCATGTTCTTGGTTGGAGTGAAGATGGATCCTAGCATGGTATGGAAAGCGGGAAGAAAGGGCATGTCTATTGGCATTTGTACAGCCTTGGGCCCCCTACTTGTAGCCAGCTTCATTTCGAATGACAGTATTTTATCAACAATTTTAGCAATTTATAGAAGGCCAGCAGTCAGATCTATTGTTAGAGTAATTTCGTTAACCCCATTTCCAGTTATTGCTGGCCTCCTCATTGACCTCAAGATCATGAATTCTGAGCTCGGCCGCCTTTCTTTGGCATCTGCACTAATAAGTGACATGATCAATGTTGGTGTAAATGCTGTTGCAGGCAGTTTCGGAATTTATATGGCAGGTTTTGGAGTTCCTATTAGTTTGATCACGCTAATACAAAATATGTTTGTTGCTCTGGCAGTAGTGTGTACGCGGCCCCTGTTCTTAAGAATTATCAAATTGACACCCGAAGGGAAGCCTGTGAAAAACTCCTACGTTGCTCTGATTTGTTGTGGAGTTCTTGCTTCGGCTGTAGCAGGTGACAGCGTGGGGCTACCCTACCATTTTGGCCCCTTTTTGATGGGATTGGTTTTGCCTGCTGGACCGCCTTTAGGGTCAACACTTGCTGATAAGATGGACACATTCATTTCAGGATTGCTAGCGCCGTTGATTTTGACATATTGTGCAATTAAGATCGATTTGACTGTGTTTTATGACTTTTTCTTTCTAAAGGTAGTAACTCTTTATCTCTTGGCGGTTATTGGAGCCAAGTTTTTGATTGTTTTAGTACTGGCGGTTGCGAACAAAGTGCCTATAAGAGATGCTGTTACTCTTGGCATAATCATGGGTGCGCAAGGCACAGTTCAAGGCGCACTCTATGAAGCCACCTACAAAGTTCAGGTACTTGTAACAATACTTGAGCACCATCTGATTTCTGCAAATGCTAATGCAACATATCCTTATAACTAGTAAGACCGTTCAAAATGGACAGTCTATAGAAACAAGTATTATACAATTGCTACTCTCTGTTATACAAAATGCAACTTGTTTCTATAAGCTGTTTATTTTGAACAATCTGCAATCAAGATCCTATCCTGATATAGTACATCACATTATTTCATAGTTCAAAGACATACAGCTGATTTGTACACCTATTGATGTCACCTATCATCACATTATTTCACGAAACAAAAGACAGATGGGATATGAGTATGTGACATGTTTTTGAGGGAGTGGTTAGAATGAAGTTAACTTTGGTCAATTGGCCGTCTGATATCGACACGCAGCGGTAGAGAGGTGATCTCTCTCGCACACAAGACTGCATCATAAAGTTAACTTCATTGTAACCATATCCGTTTTTGAGTATCGATGTACAAATCAGGCAGTGTATGTATTATAATTACTCATATATCCTACATTCACTAACAACCTTGGGTTGTCTTCCATTGGAATAAACTAATTCAGAACATAGACAACGAAACATTCTCTTTGCTGATTATGTCGATATTCATAATGGCATTACTCGTCCACCTGCTCGTGGGATTCCTCTACGACACCTCAAGAACATACACAGGCTACCAGAAAAGAAACATTCTCCACACTCCACTCAACGCAGAGCTTCGAGTCCTGGCTTGCGCCCACCGACACGACGATGCCATGGCTGCCATAAAACTTCTAGAAATTACCAATCCAACCAAAGAGAGCCCCCTAGCAATCTACGGACTACACCTTGTGGAACTCGTAGGTCGAGCCACGCCCCTCCTAATCAACCACGGGCTAGGCCAAAAGAACACCACAGGCACCAACTCTCGCTCCCAACAAGTCATCGACCTTTTCCACAATTTCGGAGACCATTATCAAGGATCTGTAAACACTCAGACTTTCACAGCAATGTCCCTTCCAAAATTCATGCACCACGACATTTGTTCGTTGGGGTTTGACAAGCTAACATCATTAATTATACTCCCATTTCATCGAAAATGGAGCCATCTGGGAAAAGTAATATTTGATAGTAACATCCAAAGGGCAATAAACCAACAAGTACTTGAAATGGCTCCATGTTCTGTAGGCATTCTAATTGACCGTAGAAAAATCCGCCACCAAGAAAGTGAAGACACTTCGTTTGAGCCCGACACTAATGAGTTTCATGTGTGTGTCCTTTTCTTGGGTGGGTCTGATGATCGCGAGGTGTTGGCGTATGCCAAGCGTATGATGATGAAAGCATTAGGCGTTCGCCTGACGGTTATAAGGATTGTTGCAGCCAATGCAGGGCATGAGAATCAGTGGGACACAATTCTTGATACAGAAACTTTGAGGGACATAAAACTGCAGGCTTCACATCAGAATAATATTGTTTATAGGGAGGAGAAATCTAAGGATGGGCCGGACACGGCGTTGTTGATTAATTCAATGATGGAGACTGGTGATTTTGACTTGATCATGGTGGGGCGGCGGCCGACTGAGGAGTCGCCGATGTTGACCGGATTAACTGAGTGGAGTGACTTGCCGGAGCTAGGTCCGCTAGGAGATATACTGGCTTCTTCAGATATTCAGAAACCAGTTTCAGTATTGGTGTTGCAGCAGCAAGTTCTGATGGGGAAGTTTAGCTAATGTAGGCTTTTGGAGGGCTAAAACTTTTTAAATTTCAAGATTTGTTCTTTTTGTACAATGTTGATATTGATCCTTGCTTGTTTTATGACAACTTTAGTATGTGTATGTTTAGTTATAGTATTAGTCCATAACACTTGAGTAGTGATGTTTGTAATGTCAAATTAAGAATTTCACATCATTTCTAGTCCAAAAAATTCCCTCTTTTTACTGATATTACTATTTTATTTCCCTCGTTCAATTAATATTTTTATATTCTGTTTTACACAAAAACAAAAATATCAGTTATCTCTTTTTATTAGTATAAAATGACACAAGTGAAAATAAAATGACAATATTTGTGAAATTTTATGAACATGTGTATTATATTATATCGGTCCGGATCTTAAAATTACTTTTTCTTATCATTCTCATTTCGAACTCACCCCACTTTAGCGATGGACTTGCGTGACGGGTTGGTTATTATACAAGTAAATCGTCTATACTTTTAGCGACGGATAACATATAGCGTTGCTAAAAAAGTATGAGCGACATTGTATAACCGAATCCCGTCATTACCGGGCCCGTCGCTAAAGGGGGGTGAGCTCGGGTGAGTTGGATAAGGGGTGAGCTTAAGATCGGACTATTATATTATATATATTTATATGTAGTCCGCTTCTCCAGCGAACTAAGAACGAACCGGCTATAACGACAGTTTTTCCGTCGTTATAGCATAGAAAATCGGTTTTCTATGTTATAGCGACGGAAAAACCGTCGCTATAGTCGGTTCGTTCTTAGTTCGCTCCTTCCCGTTCGTTGGAGAAAGCTGAGGTATATATATATATATATATATATCTTGATAATGGTCTCCGAAATTGTGGAAAAGGTCGATGACTTGTAATCAACAGGTATATGGAATAGTAATCAAACAGATCCTCAGAGAACAGACACGTGCCAGATGAAATCAATGACATCTCCAGTCTCAACAAGTCAACATTGCAGAAAAGGTACATGGAAAAGCTGTAACACCCCTTTTTCGAAAAGAGAGGTTACTCAAAACTCAACAAAACTAATGAATTCAATAGCAAGACTCAAAGCCACAAAAAAATAGTCTTAATATCTGATTAATACCACAAGTCAACCTTAATAAATAACAAAATGACTCAAACCACAATCTAAAATCATTATTACAACTCCAAACAAACTATTGGGTCATAACTTAAACACAATATCTAAACCATTTGGATAAAAGGAAGCTCTCGTCACACTTACCCTTGATCCCCCTGATTACCTGTCGGAAGAAAAATACAGCATGAGCCAAATGCCCAGTACGGATATAGAATACAAATAATGAACCGAAATAACTAACTTGATTAAATGAAATGAGACGAAACGAACTGAAACGAAACGAACAAAACTAACACAACGAAATAATAGGCTGAATCAAATGACTGGGTGTTATTTCATACCAAGCTCAGAACAAAACAGAATATACCTTGCCACACAGGCAAGTCAAATAATGCCACATAGGCAAATCAAATAATGCCACACAGGCAAGTCACACATATTGGACCGCGAATCCAATGCATGTAAAATCGAAAGGTGTGTTTGACACAAACATCACCAATCCGTAAAACAGAACAGAAAACTAGGGTCGACCCATACGCCTCCCACAACAAAACACCAAATAGCCAACTCCCACTGGAGCACAAAACGGAGACGCCGTGGACTGATCCAGGGCCGGCCGAGTTTTGAAGGGTCTAAAGTGGACAATAAAAAAGGAAGAACTTTTCCTGAACAAAAGAGCATCAATACGAAAGAATATCAAATATAATAACCGACTATTTCAATATTTCCAAAGCATCATTTAGATATCACATTATCACTAAGTCAAAAAAATAATTACCAAATAGGGCCATTAAGAGTCTAACACTACTCCCAAACAATTAAAAAAATCCAAAAAATTGAATCTGATGATGAACCCCCAGGTACATAATAATTAAATTGTTTTGTACAAATTATATGCTTTAAATATGTAGAATATTACAATAATCAGTATATGTAGAATATTACAGATTGATTATTTGCTTTAATATTTAAGTATTCTATTTAAGTAATAAAAGGAAGAGAATATTTAAGGGGGCCCTAAAAATTTTTGGGCTAAAGCCCGGGCACCTTGGGCTTTAGCCGAGGCCGTCTTCGGGTGATCACACCACCAAAGAAGGTGTCATGTCTCTAGTTAAGAGGACATGCTGTGGTACCCCACGGTGGTTATAGCTCAGGTATACCCTACGGTATTCTAACAAAAATATCATGTCACAACACATGCGACACAGTATCAACACAAAGGGTTCTAACGTGTACATGTTAAATCGAACGAATCATCAACACAAGTCTCCAAAAATATAGTAACATGTACATCACTACGAAAATCGAAATAAATATTAAACATGATAACTAAGTTCAAAGAGTACAAGTTATGATGTTCTAAAGATCAAAATAAACTATCATATGAACTTCACTAAGATCAAGGTATCGAGACAATATTCGAAATCAAAATGAGAAACAAAACGAACAAACTAAAATTAAAGAGTATCGCTGAATGAGTACGGAATCCGTACCTGGATTAAGCAATGTAATACCCAAAATTTATACTCCAAATTTGACTCGTTTAGACTCTCTCTGTTCAATCTAAATAATTTAATAAGATTTTATTACAATCCAATCATTAATAACATAATACAATTAAATTTTATTATTAAGAATTTTTATAACTATGTCGACAAAATTAATTAATTAAAATTAATATACATAACTTCAATTGATTTACTAATTCTGTTATAAGTTTTATGGCCAAAAGTTTATTAAAATATATATATATATATATATATATATATATATATAATACCTATATAATAATAATATATATATTAACAATAAAAGCCTGCCAAAGTTGAAATCTTACATATCCTACTATATATATATACATACATGCCATCATTTGAAGCTAGAATCACTTTTAAATCACTATATGGCAATTCATTTTTTTAATCACTATATATACATACTATATGAACAAAGAATTACCTTGGTTAATTGCTCTGTCCCCTTTTTCTTTTCCTCCGATATCAATTACAGTGAAAGCCACAACCGACTCTTGCTATTACTTCTCTTTTCCCCAATTCGTATAAAGAGTATGTGAGTTAAATTAGGTTTTATTTATTTATTATTATTTATTTATTTATTTTGTTTTACTAACTCTCCTAATTTTAATAGAATTTTAAAATTACACAATTATAAATTTGACCCACTTAATTTAAAGCCCAATTTAATTCATCCATCAGTTACTAATATTTATTAGCCCGCATAAATTAAATAACTAGTTTGACCCAAATAAATGACAAAGTCCAATTAATATGTTTTAAAACAAAATAATTTTATTATTATTTAATATTTATTTATTTTTTCTGGGTATTACATCACCTATCCCTTAAAAAGGATTCCGTCCCCGGAATCAAAAGAATGGAACACACCTAATTTTCAAAGAGATGCGGATACTCCGCTCGAATAGACTCCTCCATTTCCCATGTAGTCTCTCACTCCGAATGATTCCTCCACAAAACCTTAACAAACGGAATAGTCTTCCTCCTCATAATCCTCTCTTGATGATCCAAAATCGCTTCGGCTTGCTCCTCACAAGTAAAATCCTCCTGAATCTTATCGAACGGATATTGCACCACATGCAACAGATGATAATGATAACTCCTCAACACCGACACATGGAACACATTGTGCACATGAGTTAGCTGTGGAGGCAAAGCTAACCGATATGCAACCTCACCAACCCTCTCCAGAATCTTAAATGGTTAAATATAACGCGGACTAAGTTTCCCTTTTAACCTAAATCGCCGAATGCCCTTCCATGGAGAAACTTTTAGAAACTCATGCTCACTAGGTTCAAATTCTAAAGTCCTCCTATGCTTATCAGCATAACACTTCTTCCGTGATTGATCCGACTTCAATTTCTCCTTAGCCACCGCTACTTTCTCCGTAGTGATTTGAACTAACTCAGGCCCTTTTATGTCCCTTTCGCCAACCTCATCCCAACAAGTTGGTGTCCGACATTTCCTACCATACAATGCCTCAAACGGAGCCATTCCAATACTTGCATGCCAGCTATTGTTATAAACAAACTCAACTAGACTCAAGTAATCATCTTAATTACCCGACCACTCAAGTGCACAAGACCTCAACATGTCCTCTAATGTCTGAATAGTCCGTTCGGATTGCCCATCAGTTTGCGGATGGAAAGAAGTATTAAAGTTGAGCCGAGTATCCCAAGCTCGTTGAAACCCTTTCCAAAACCGTGAAGTGAAACACGGATCCCTATCTGAAATAATAGACACCGGAGTACCATGAAGTTTAACAATCTCCTGCTAAAAGATATGTGCCAACCTATCCACCGAGTAACCCTCATGGATAGCCAAAAAATGTGCCGATTTGGTTAACCGGTCCACCACTACCCAAATGACATCATTCTTCTTAAAAGTCTTTGGCAAACCAGTCACAAAATCCATCGTGATATCCTCCCACTTCCATTAATTGGAATGTCTAGCTATGCAAAGAAACCACTAGCTCGTTGATGTTCTATCTTCACTTGTTGACCAGTGAGGCACTTTCCAACATATTCAGCCACGTATCGTTTCATCCCATTCCATCAAAAATTCTTCTTCAAATCCCTATACATCTTCGTAGAACCTAGATGAATAGAAAATGGCGAACTATGAGCCTCAGCCAACACAGCCTCCCAAATAATTGGATCCGACGGTACACACAACCACTCACCCAACCAAATCACACCATGGTCATCAATACGAAAATCGGGTTGCTTGCCCTCCTCTAAATTCTGCGTCATACTCCATAACTCCCCATCTTCTTTTTGAGCTTCTTTAACCCGCGAGATAAGAGAGGGCTCCACTCTCATACCTGCCAAATGCCCATCTGAACCTCGTACATACAATTCCATCTCGAGCCGTTCCATATCTGAAATAAGTTGAGGTTGTGTAATAAGGGCTGCTACACTCCCTGAACTCTTTCGGCTAAGAGCATCTGCAACCATATTTGCCTTTCCTGGGTGATACTGAATCCTCGCATCATAATCTTTTAGAAGCTCCAATCAACGCCTCTGCCTCATGTTAAGATTTTTCTGATTGAAAATGTATTTAAGACTTTTGTGATCGGCGAAGATATCACAAGTCTCTCCATAAAAATAATGCCTCCAAATCTTTAGGGCAAAGATCATCGCTGCCAACTCCAAATCATGTGTGGGGTAATTCACCTCGTAAGGTTTAAGCTATCTAGAAGCATAATTAATCACCTTATTGTGTTGCATTAAAACACACCCCAAACCCTTCTTAGAAGCATCACTATAAATCTGGTAGCCTCCTGTCCCCGACGATAATGCAAGTATTGGAGTTGTCACAAGTCGTTTCCTCAACTCCTCAAAACTTTTCTTGCGCTCCTCATTCCACACAAACTTCATGCCCTTTCTCATCAACTAGGTCAATGGTAAGGCAAGCAAGGAAAACCCTTCCACAAACCGCCTATAATACCCTGCCAAACCCAAGAAACTCCTAATCTCTATCACCTTAGTAGGTCTTGGCCATTTAGTGATAGCCTTAACCTTCGCAGGATCCACCTTAATGCCTTCAGTAGAAACAACGTGGCCCAAAAATGCAACCTGCTCCAACCAAAGCTCGCATTTAGAGAATTTAGCATACAATTTCTCTTTCTGCAAAATCCCCAACACTGTGCGAAGATGCTCCTCATATTCTTCCTTAGACTTGGAGTAAACGAAAATGTCATCAATAAAGATAATAAAAATTAGTCCAAGTACTCCCTGAACATCCGATTCATTAAATCTATAAACACCGCTAGAGCTTTAGTCAACCCGAATGGCATCGCCATAAACTCATAATGCCCATATCGAGTACAAAAAGCCTTCTTTAGGATATCCTCATCCCTCACCCTCAACTGATGATAGCCCGACCTCAAATCTATCTTTGAAAAATATTTTGCCCCCTGAAGTTACTCAAACAAGTCATCAATCCTCGGCAATGGATACCGATTCCTGATGGTGATCTTGTTCAACTCCCTGTAGTCAATACACAACCTCATAGACCCATCCTTCTTCTTCACAAACAAAACTGGAGCACCCCACAGCGAAACACTCGGCTGAATCATGCCACGATCTAACAATTCCTGCAACTGCTCCTTTAACTCCTGCAACTCTAATGGTGCCATCTGATACGGCTCCATAAAGATAGGCTCCGCACCAGGAACAAGCTCAATAGCAAACTCCACTTCCCGCTGCGGTGGCAACCCTAACAACTCCTCAGGAAACACATCGGGAAAATCACGAATAATTGGAACATCCTCAATACGAGACTCACCCTTAGAGGTATCCTTAAAAACGCTAAATACCCCTCACAACCCTTTGCCACCAACTTCCCATCCTTCAAAGCTGAAATTAACTTCACCACTCTACTCGGTTGTGAACCCTGAAACACGAACTCTGGAGACTTCACATCTCCAAATATAACCTTCTTTGCTTGACAATCGATAGTGGCCTGGTGCTTATCCAACCAGTCTATACCAAGAATGACATCAAAATTGTGCATACTCATCGGAAAAAGATTAGCCCTACGAATCTTATCCCCAAAACTGATCGCACACCCTCGATACAAATCAGAAATAACGACAGAAGTCCCCATCGGGGTAGCAATAGACATAACAGAATCTAAAGATTGAGATGGCACACCTAGGTGCCGAACAAAAGACTGAGCAACAACGGAATAATTAGAACCCATATCAAACAAAATAGACGCCTCACGATTGCCAACTAAAAGAGTGCTAGAAACAGTACCTAGAACACCTGCCGCCTGGTTATATGTCAAAGCAAACACTCGATCACCCTGACGCTGACCTCCATTGCCACTATTATCACCACCTCCACCATTACTACGTGGCCCGGTACAATCACTAGCCATATGACCCATCTGTCCACACAAAAATCATGCACCGGTGAGTCTGTGGCACTGCCTCCCTGGATGATTATCCCCACAAGTAGTATAAGGAGCTATAGGAATAAGATTTGGGTTACCCCCACCAGCTGGTCCCGGATAATGACCTTGATTCTGCCCTTGCTGATGATTCTGACCATGCCAAGGTAGCTGAAGCTGACGATTTTGCCCTTGCTGAGGCATCTGTTGATAAACCCCGTTCTGATTCTGTTCACACCATTGCCCCTGCTGGCCACCACGGTTCCTATTCCATGACCACCTTGATTTTTCCCATGCTAACCTAAAGTTTGACCTTGCTGGTCATCTCTGTCCCTCTTTCGATTCCCCTCCAGTTTAGAAGACCGAAAGTCCTATCGCTCCATCTCAATATTCTTGGCCGCATTGGCCACTGCTGACACATCGGCAAACTTAGTGTTAATGAGATGCTGCTGATACCTATAATGAATTCTCCACTTAAACTTCTCTACCTGTTCTGCTGTAGTCTCTGCTGAGGTTCCTGCAAAGCCTGCCAACCTAGTGAACCTCGTCATGAAGTCCGTGATGGATTCATCGTCTTTTTGTCGAATGGACAGATAGTCTCTAGCATAGGCCTCTTTATCAGCAGCTGGGAAGTACTGATGATAAAAGACCTCACAAAACTCTGCCCAACCAAGTGTCTCAATATAACCATCACCCTTTGTTGTTTTCAACGCTTTCCACCACCTCTGTGCATCCCCTTCTAGCTTGTAAACTGCAAGCAATACTATCTGATTATCTGAGCACCCCAACACATCAAAGATCTTCTCTAGGTGAGCAGTCCAATTCTCTGCATCAATTAGAGTCGAAGCGAAACTGAATGACTGTGGTTTCTGCTTCTGAAACCTTTCCAACCATACATAAATCGAAACCACCTGCTGATCAAGACCATTTGTATTCTCTTCCTCAACATTTGCATGCTGACCATTATTTCCCGGATTCTCTTGTTCAGAATTTACGGTGGCGGTGCATTGCTTTATAACAACTGTGCCACCTGGCTGAGGTAAAAGCCTGATTCACCTCCTGATTCACCAAGGTAGCCAACTGAGCATTAATCTGATCATTAGGTTGCTCATTGGGCTGACCCTTACCTCTTCCTATATTGTTACCTCGCATCCCAACAACTTTAGCGGTTCTACGAGGCATCAAAGAAAGAGATCACGAATATAAACAAAGCAGATTAGAGATAAATTTAAATATAGCGGATATGATAGCTTAACAGAAAATCAAATAGAACAAAACCTAACCAAGAAGTCTACCCATAACTCACAAATTAAACCTAAATAGGTTTTCTACAAGAAAGAACCTAAGCTCTGATACCAACTCTGTAACACCCCCTTTCTGAAATAGAAAGAGAGGTTACTCAAAACTCAACAAAACTAATGAATTCAATAGCAAGGCTCAAAGCCACAAAAGAATAGTCTTAATATCTGATTAATACCACAAGTCAACCATAATAAATAACCAAATGACTCAAACCATAATCTAAAATCATTATTATAACTCCAAATAAACTATTAGGTCACGACTTAAACAAAATATCTAAACCATTTGGATAAAAGGAAGCTCTCGTCACACTTGCCCTTGATCCCCCTGATTACCTACCGGAAGAAAAATACAGCATGAGCCAAATGCCCAGTACGGATATGGAATACAAATAATGAACCGAAATAACTAAATTAATTAAATGAAATGAGACGAAACGAACTAAAATGAAACGAACAAAACTAACTCAACGAAATAATAGGCTGAATCAAATGGCTGGGTGTTATTTCATACCGAGCTCAGAAAAAAAAATAGAATATACCTTGCCACACAGACAAGTCAAATAATGCCACACAGGAAAATCAAATAATGCCACACAGGAAAGTCACACACATTGGACTGCGAATCCAATGCATATAAAATCGAAAGGTGTGTTTGGCACAAACATCACTAATCCGTAGAACATAACAGAACAGAAAACTAGGGTCGACCCATATGCCTCCCACAACAAAACACCAAATAGCCAACTCCCACCGGAGCACAAAACTGAGACGCGTGGTGATGATCACACCGCTTGAGGAAGGTGTCGTGTCTCAAATGTTAAGACGACATGCCTGTGGTACCCCCACAAGTGGTTATAGCTCAGGTATAACCTACAGTATTCTAACAAAAATATCATGTCACAACACATGCGACATAATATCAACACAAAGGGTTCTAACGTGTACATGTTAAATCAAACGAATCATCAACACAAGTCTCCAAAAATATAGTAACATGTACATCACTATGAATATTAAAATAAATATTAAACATGATAACTAAGTTCAAAGAGTACAAGCTATGATGTTCTAAAGATCAAAATAAACTATCATATGAACTTCACTAAGATCAAGGTATCGAGATAATATTCGAAATCAAAACGAGAAACAAAACGAACAAACTAAAATTAAAGAGTATCGCTGAATGAGTACGGAATCCGTACCTGGATTAAGCAATGTAATACCCAAAATTCATACTCCAAATTTGACTGGTTTAGACTCTCTGTTCAATTTAAATAATTTAATAAGATTTTATTACAATCCAATCATTAATAACATAATACAATTAAATTTATTATTAAGAATTTTTATAACTATGTCGACAAAATTAATTAATTTAAATTAATATACATAACTTCAATTGATTTACTAATTTCGTTATAAGTTTTATGGCCAAAAGTTTATTAACATATAATATATATATATATATATATATATAATAATAATAAAAAAAAATGAAAATCATCACTTGTAGGCAATCCTGCAATCAACATTATATACATATATATAATCCCTATATAATAATAATATATATAGTGTAAGACCCCTACTTTTATGAATAAAAATGAATTTTCTATAAATATCATTTTTGAATATTATGAAGTGAATTTAATATAATGTTATAGTTATGTGTAATATTTATAAATTTTGCAAAGTACGCAAGTTGTTATATTATATTCGATTGGTCAGGGAGAATATTCGTTTTAATAGGGAATATTCGTGCAACGGCACAATCATTGGTTGAACCAACAACGAAATTATTGTCGGATTGAGAAAACGACAAAAATATCTTTTTATAAAAATTACGGTGAAAGTTTTACCGTTAAGCTGTTGCTGAAACACCGGTGTTAAAGAAATGCGATGTCTGGCGTGGTTGCATAGTAGCACACGGTATTGATTATTGATGCTTACATGAGAAGTCATTTAGTTTTGTTCAATTATTGCTACAGTAATTGAGGCATAATATCTCACGTTATTTGATTCAATTATTGTCGATATTTTATATATTAGTAAATCAATAATTGAGATGACAAAGTTATTAAAATTATTATTTGCAATATTGACGATGTCTAGAAGTTCTGTCAAGGAGAGGTTTGGTCACCTAATTGTGCGCCAATAGGAAGAAATCCTTATTGGAAAGCCCCCTCTTTCCTGGGAACGATCTGGTTGTTAAATATTGCGAATTATAATAATGATGACAAATGTTGTTAAAAATATTGAGAGGATTTTTATGAAGTAATTGATGTAAATTTTGCTTAATTTATGGACCCCCATTTACCCATTTTTCAAAATAATCGGTATAAAATTATTTAATATAATAAAGGTGGGGCAACATGTGGGGACCACATGTGGGGCCCACGAGTGGAATAAGTGGGATGGTTCACGGGTTTTGGTTGCATGAAAGGTAGGGAAGTTATATATATATATATATATATATATATATATATAAAGGTTTGGAAAAAATGTCAGAAGAAAGAAAATTGGGGGGGGGGGGAGGGAGGTTAGGTTGCAGGGAATGGAGGGAGTTAGGATTATTACTATTATTATATATATATATATATATATTAAAATAAGTTTTGTTTTCTTATGAAAAAATAGAATATATTATACTATATATAAATTTATTTGTTTTACTTGAATATTATAATATTATATTTATAAAACGGACGTCGAAATATTTTTCAAAGCGTTGCCCGTGAATTGTAAATGTTTCGTCCGTGAATTTCCTTACACAGTACTCCTTCCATTCTCCTACAAATAGGATGCTTAGTTAGAATTGAAAATCACACCAGAATTAGAGAAATCTTCTTTTGTAATATTGAGCGCATTTCTTTCAAGTTTTAGATAGCTTTGAGCGTAGAAAGTAGTGAAAGTTTTCTTCAAGAATATCCCCGCTATACCAGTTGGAATACTCTTCTTTTCAAGGTAAGGGATGTTATTTTTGTTTAATATTCGCTTGAAATAAAATTTTCTTTCATACTCTATAGTATGTAAGTAATATTATTCCGTTTCAGAATTTGAAGTCTATACTCGTTTTGTTAAAGTTTTGGCTTCTAAACTCCATGAAATTAGTATAATATACTTGATATTTGTGCTTCATCCAGTATTTTTTCCATGAAAATATTATTCTGAGCATTCTTGATAAGTTTTAACTTTTTCATGCCGGAGTACTATTCACGGGGTACTATTCTCGAATTACTATTCACAGGGTACTATTCACTCAAGTACTATTCACCCGAGGTACTATTCATGATAAAAATTGATTCGTTTTCGGTCTAAATTATTTTTGGTACAATATTATTCTTGAATTTTACTCCACAAAGCAGTATCACGTTGACAATTTGGATGTTATTGATTTCTGGATAAATTAAATTATAAATATTTAAAAATTTATCCTTGAACTTGTTTTATTGAATTCTTATATCATTGTCATCATCCTCATGTTTATATTATGTTGAAAGTCATCTGTGGCCTGTAGTGCATAGATGGACTTGGTATGATTATGACTAGGGATTATTCGCTATAATCATGACCGTAATGTTACAAATGATGTGGTAAAAGTCCTCATTGGCTCGTAGTGCATTGATGGACAGTTGTTGGCATGATCATGACCATTGATGAATACACGAATATCCTTGGCCTGTAGTGCATGGATAATTTATGGTCGTGATACTAAAGAATATCCTTGGCCGTAGTGCAGGGGTGATTCGATGATGTGGATTATTTATGAAGCTGAGTCTCAGCGATAAAAGTGATGAAAAACTTTTTAAATCATAAAAGATAGTAGATATCATGCTCTACTTGACTCTTCTAATGGATTGCTTGTTCCACTGCAGTTAAACTTAATGTTTGTTATATTTTATCAGTTTAACACTGTTGAAGACTAACGATAAATTATTCTGCATTATCTTAGTCATAATATTTCTTCTTTGGGCTAGTTGAGCTCACCTTTTTGCTTTCATTTGTTTCTCTTGAAATGAGAGCGTGGTGGGGGGACTAGTCGGGGAACGGAGTGACGGTCCAAATGTTTGTAGTAGTCCTCACTATTCTATGAAATAGTGTGATAATAAATATATTGAGGACTCCATTTGAGTTTGAATACTGTCTAGAAGACCATATTTGTATTAAAACTCTCAGTTTATGTTTTGTCGTATTTTACATGACAGTTGTATTATTAAGTTGTATTTGAACTTTGTACGATGTATTTGGCGACTCAAGATGAGTGATGTATACCTATTTTGGGGGGCGTCACATATAGTAACAATAAAAGCCTGCTAAAGTTGAAATCTTACATATCCTACTAAATATATATATATATATATATATATATATATATATATATATATATATATATATACCATCATCAAAGCTAGAATCACTTTTAAATCACTATATGGCAATTCACTTTTTTAATCACTATATATACTTAATATATGAACAAAGAATTACCTTGGTTAATTGTTTTGTCCCCTTTTTCTTTTCCTCCGATATCAATTACAGTGAAAGTCACAGTCGACTCTTGCTATTGCTTCTATTTTCCCCAATTTGTATAAAGAGTATGTGAGTTAAATTAGGTTTTATTTATTTATTTATTTATTTTATTTTACTACCTCTCCTAATTTTAATAGAATTTTAAAATTACACAATTATAAATTTGACCCACTTAATGTGAGACCCCAGATTTTATGAATAAATATTTAATTTTCTCGAAATATTTTTTTTATATTATGGTGTGGATTTGATATAATGTTATAGTTGTGGGTAATTTTTATAAATTTTGCAAGGTATGCAAGTTGTTATATTATATTCGATTGTTCAGGGAATATTCTTTGTGTCGGGGAATATTAAATGCGACCAAGACAATCGTTGGTGGACCCTACAATGTAATTATTATCGGATTGAGAAAAGCGACAAAAATATTTTTTATGAAAATAACGGTTGAAGTTTTATCGTTATCTTGTTGAACTACTCGGTAGTAAAAAGTACGATGTCTGGCGTGGTTGCATAGTAGCATACGGTATTGATTATAAATGCTTACGTGAGAAGTCACTCAGTTTTGTTCAATTATTGCTATAGTAATTGTTGCATAGTATCTCACGTTATTTGATTCAATTATTGTCGATATTTTATATATTATTAAATCAATAATTGAAATGAAAGAGTTATTAATATTATAAATTGCAATATTAACGATATGCAGAAGTTACGCGAGGAGAGGTTTGGTCACCTAATTGCGCGCCAATAGGGAGAAATCCTTATTGGAAAGCCCCCTCTTTCCTGGGAACGACCTGGTCGATTAATATTGTGAATTATAATAAAGGTGATAAATGTTGTTAAAATTATTAAGGTGATTTTTATAAAGATTTGCTTATTTTATGGACCCCTATTTACCCATTTTTCAAAATATTCGGTAGAAATTTTTTATAAAGGTGGGGCCCATTTGTGTTGGAAAAATGATTTTGGAAATGGAAGAGTATACGTATGGAAGTATATGTATGTATTGAGTGTATGGCGGGAGAAAATGATATGTGAAAGTGATAGGTGTGTGATGGGTGTGTGAGTGGAAAATGGTGGAAAAGTGGTAGTGTGATAGTGATGTGTAAGAGTGTAGTAAAATTGATTTTTGGATGGGTGGGGGATTGATGTTGGTTATGGGGGAGAAAAATTAAGTGGTGTATATATAATATTGATATATATAATTTGAAAACATGTGTTATATATATATATATTATATTTTAATTTTTGTTGGTTTGATTGTTGATTGAAAAATAATTTCATCCGTTGCACATTGATTGCATAAATAATTTTTCCTTGCATAGTACCCTTCCATTCTCCTATAAATAGAAGCTCATTCCTTCATTATTTCTTATGAATTCACTGAAACTCTAGAGAGAGAAATTATAGAGAGAAAGAAGAAGAGTTTTTTTTGTTACTTCACTACTTTTATATCCGGTTCTTTTTTACGGTAAGGGTGTATTTTTCTTTTGTATTCAAGAAGAGAACTTACATTATTCCATTTCTTTATTGTTACATTGGAATAACTTTGTATACATGGACTACCTATACTTGGTGACATTATTCTAGTATTACATCTTTATTATTACATTTGGAATATCACATGCGTGTGTTTTACAGGACTGGTTCCATTATTTATTATTCCGTCTTTATTATTACATCGCCGGAATATCACATGCATCGCTTTCTGTAGAACACTGGTTTCATTATTTATTATTACTGTTGAAACATCACGCGATTGTGAATTTTCACGACTGGTTCCGTTATTATTATTTTATTGGAATAACACATCATATCGAAGAACCGCATGCATGGTGATTTCTTTTGTTATTCCATTCGTTATTATACTCAGTTGGTTAAAATTTTGACTTCTATACTCCATAAAATTAGTGGAATATCCTTGATATTTGCGCTTCATCCAATATTTTCATGGAAATATTCTTCCGAGCATTCTTGAATTTTACTCTACAAAGCAGTATCATGTTGACAATTTGGACGTTATTAGTTCTTGAATAAATTAATTCGTGAACTTGTTTTATTGAATTCTTATATCATTGTCATCATCGTCATGTTTATATTTTTTTTTTGAAAGTCATCTATGGCCTGTAGTGTATAGATGGACTTGGTATGATTATGACCGAGGATTATTGATTGTAATCATTTAGTAGTGTTACAAATGATGTGATAAAAGTGCTCATTGGCCCGTAGTGCATTGATGGACAGTTATTGGCATGATCATGACTATTGATGAATACACGAATATCCTTGGCCCATAGTGCATGGATAATTTGTGGTCGTGACCTTGATGAATATCCTTGGTCGTAGTGCGGGGATGATGTGGATTATTTAATGTTTGAGTCTCAAATGATAAAAGTGATGAAAAAATATTTTAAATCATAAAAGATAGTAGATTTTATTCTCTACTTGACTCTTTTAATGGATTGCTTATTCCGCTGCAGTTAAACTTGATGTCTATTATATATTATCAGTTTAACATTATTAAAGACTAATGATAATTTATTCTGCATTATCTTAGTCATAATATTTCTTACTAGGCTAGTTGAGCTCACCCTTTCTTTTCTTTGTTCTCTTGAGAAATGAGAATGTAATTTGGGGACGAGTGGGAGCGGAGTGATGGTTCGGATGATAGTATTAGCTAGTAGTCCTCACTATTCTGTTAAATAGTGTGACAATAAATGTAATGAGGACTTATTCTGAGAGTGGATATTGTCTAGAAGACAATATTTGTATTTAAACTCACAACTCTCTTGTTGTATAATTAAGATTGTATTTTTATTCTGTACCATGTATTTGGCGACTCAGAATAGGTGATGTATTCCTATTTTGGGGGCGTCACACTTAATTTAAAGCCCAATTTAATTCATCCATCACTTACTAATATTTATTAGCCCGCATAAATTAAATAACTAGTTTGACCCAAATAAATGACAAAGTCTAATTAATATGTTTTAAACAAAATAATTTTTTTTTCGGGTATTACAAAAGCAGTACTACAAAATAGACCTTCAGAGAACAGACAAGTGTAGTGTATATGGAAAACAATGGAAATGAAGACATCTCAGACAGAAGTCTCAACATAAGGTACATTATATTGTGTAAGCTCTACACCAAACATTAACGATGTACCTCAGAAATCAGAATATACTTCTTGATCTATGGTAAGGCTCTTTAGCACATAATATACATATACATCCTCACTTGTTGTATGTAGTCTCAAAGAAGGAGAAAAGTAATTTATATTAACTGAATTTTTGTTCTTACTATTTCTCTCTTGATCATAAAAGTGATTACAACCATTGGTATTTATAGGATTACAAGAGCATTCTAGAATACTAAGCTTATAAGAATAAAACTCTAGAGATTTCTAATAACCATTGATATACCCAATACAAAATATTAAATGTTTCAACACTTGTTTAGAGATATTCGAAGAACCAAATTAATCTATGAATGTAGACAACCAAGAATTTGGTTTAGCTTTCCAACAATGCCTCCCATAAATCAAATTTACTTTTTATTCCCAAACTTGCAACATTTCTCTTGAAGACTTCTCTGCTTAAATACTTCGTGAAAATATCTGCTAACTGATCTTCCGTCCTGCAATACTCCACTTGAATAATGCTTTCTTTTACCAACTCTCTTAAGAAATGAAATCGAATACGAATATGTTTCGTTCTTCCATAAAGTACTGGATCCTTTGTTACTGAAATGGTTGAACTATTTTCACAAAATAGTGTTGTTGGACAGATCTGCTTATGCTTCAGACATTCCAAAATTCATTGGAGCCAAAAAATTTGACATCTTGCTAAAGAAGCAGCGATATATTTAGATTCTTTTGTAGAAAGAACAACAACAGATTGTTTCTTCGAACACCATGAAATTGAGCCACTTCCAAGACTAAAAACATAGCCTGAAGTGCTTTTACTATCATCAACGATTCCTGCTAAGTCACTGTCAGTATATCCAACAAGATTAATAGGAATACTAGCTTGATAAAAAATACCATAATCAATGGTTCTTTTGACATATTGCAGAATTCTTTTTGCAGTCTCCCAATGAATAGAGTATGGTTTCTCCATAAACCTACTTACTAAACTTACTGCAAATATGATATCTAGTCTTGTTGCAGTCTAGTACATCAAATTTCCCTCCAAACTTTGAAACACAGTTGAATTCCCAAGCTTGCCTTCACCTTCTTTACTTAATTTTAACCCTGTGATGCATGGAGTTGATACAGGATTTGCATTCTCCATTCTGAATTTTTTTAAAATTTATTTTGCATAACTTTCTTGTGAAATGAAAATTCCTTTCTTGGTTTGATGAACTTCAATACCAAGAAAATGATGTAACTTTCCCAAGTCTGTCATTTCAAATTCTTTCATCATGGAGTCTTTAAAATCTTTCAACACTTTCAAATTATTTCCTGTAAAAATGAGATCATCAACATAAAGACTTACAACCATGAAGCTTTTGTTAGAGTTTATGCCCTAGAGGCCAATTATTTGATATAATTGCTTAACATTTTGATATTATATTTGATTGAATAAATGAATGATTTTATTTACTGCGTTATATAAATGTTAACACAATAAAATTCCTTAGAATAGTGATACAAATTATATAGTTTCAAGTATGTGACTTGAACATGAGATTATATAATTACAATTAGTATCATTACTCTTAAATGTCCCTAGTCGAGTATCATTGTTGATGGGACAAAAATGATGCATTGAGACTAGTATGTGGATTGACTGATGACCAAATATCATTGGTCATAAATATATGAGATATTGAGTAAATGCATAGGTACATGTTAGAGAACGATGTACTAGACAGACCCACCATGAGAATTCTATGTGGAGCATTATGCGAAGTGTCATTAGCGATTCTCATAGTGACAATGATGTAATGATCCTCTGACCTGAAATCACTATATTACTACACGAAAATTTATGTACTTTGATATCATCAAAGGTCACATTTAATAGGGTGGACTATAAAGGTGATTATTGGGTACATCATGAATCGTGTTAGGAATATGAGCGATCTAGATGGAATTTAACCCTCCTATATATTAGGGGTGATATCCATAGGCCTCTTGATTGAGTAGGACTATGAAATGCATGGCCAAGCTCAAATAGTGATTTGTTTCATATATTCTACTCATTGATCAAGAAAACTCAGATTAAATTATAAAGAGTATGACACATTCCATGACTCGAGTTTAATCTAGGATGTTAAGGTTAAAAGGATTAAATTACATTGAAATATTGGTCACAAAAAGGTTGCATCGAATCATCGATCTTATTATTACTTGGGTAGCAGTGATACATTACTAGATGCCGCTCACTGTTTATAATTTTATAATATGATTTTAAAATTATTGCCAACGTAATAATAACATACAGGGTCACACACATAGAACGTAATTAAAAGGAAATTAATTTAAATTGTAAAGATTTAAATATGTCAATATGATTGATAGTATTTAAAATACGAATTTAAATTGATAGGATAATTTATATATAGAGGTATATGTTAGGTTTTTGATTAATTCCTTTTAATTGCTATATATATGATATGTAGCAGCTATTTTAGGTATTATCATTATAACCTAACAAACCTTAGCCGCTCTTAGAGAGAGACTAGAGAGAAAAAAAAAGCTTTGAAAATCCTAATCCTTTAGTGGCTAGTACTGTAAGACCCTGAATTTTATGAAATGAAAGTATTCAATTTTCTTATAATTATTATTCTATTTAGTAAATGGTTAAATTGATAAAAGGTTAAAGTTAAGGATGATATGTAAAAATTTTTTGCAAAGTAAGCAATTTATTATAAAATATTTGATTGGTCGGGAATATTCGTACGACGACACAATCATTGGTGGATCCCACAACGGAATAACTGTCGTAGTTAAAAAATGACAGAAATAACTTTTTATAAAAATAACGACGAAAGTTTTACCGTTAAACTGTTGAAATACCCGGTGGTAAAAATACAATAATACGCGTGGTTGCATAGTAGCACATAGTATTGATTTTTGATGCTTACGTAAGAAGCCACTCAGTTTACTCAATTATTGCTACAGTAATTATTGCATAGTATCTCAGGTTATTTGATTCAATTATTGTCACAGTATCATCTGCATAATATTTTATATTATTAAGTCAATAATTGAGACAACAAATTTATTCATATTATTATTTACAATATTAACGATGTCTAGAAAGTTCTGTTGAGGAGAGGTTTCGTCACCTAATTACGCGCTAATAGGGAGAAATCCTTATCGGAAAGCCCCATCTTTCCTGGGAATGATCTGGTTGTTAAATATTGTAAGTTATAATATTAATGATGAATAATTGTTGAAGTATTAAAGAATGTGTTTATTAAAGATAAGTGATTTACAAAAGTTAGAGGGGAATAATGAAAACTTGGAAAACTTTAGGGGTACTAAAGTGTAATAAGTTAAATCAATCTGGACCGTCGATGGTGGTTTTAATAGTAAATCAATCTGGACCGTTGATGGTGGTTTTAATAGTAAATCAATCTGGACCGTCGATGGTGGTTTTAATAGTAAATCAATCTGGACCGCTGATGGTGGTTTTAATAGTAAATCAATCTGGACCGTCGATGGTGATTTTAATATTAAATCAATCTGGACCGTCGGTGGTGGTTTTAATAGTAAATTAATATGGACCGTCGATGGTGATTTTAATAGTAAATCAATCTGGATCATTGATGGTGGTTTTAATAGTAAATTAATCTAGACCGTCGATGGTGGTTTTAATAGTAAACCAATCTGGACCGTCGATGGTGGTTTTAATAGTAAATCAATCTGGACCGTCAGTGGTGGTTTGAAAAGTAAATCAATCTGTGGTGGTTTTAAAAGTAAATCAATCTGGACCGTCGGTGGTGGTTTTAAAAGTAAATCAATTTAGACCTTTGGTTGTGGTTTTAATAGTAATCAATATGGATCGTCCGTTTTAATAGTAAATTAATCTAGACCGTTCGTGAATTAGTTACTATTTAGTCATTTCTCCTATAAATAGAAGCTTAATTCTTCTTTCATTCTCACCAATTCATTGAGATTCACAAGAGACACTATAGAGAGAGAAACTATAGAGAGCAAGAAGAAGAGTATTTTACTACTTCACTATTGCAGTATCCAGTCTTCTACTAAGGTAAGGGGTGTTATTTTCGTATTGTAAGGGATATTATTTCTTTCGTATTTGTGACACCCCCAAATCCAGGTACTTCATTCCCACAGGATTTGGTGTTCACTTAATCAAACATTCATATCTAACTACCCAATCACAATAAAACTGGATAAATAAAACCTTTCCCATTAAAGGGTTACATAATAAAATCTCTCAGGTTATCTAACCTTTTATTACAATCATTCAAATGCAGAAATTAAATAAACTTCATTAAAACCAAGTCTAAGATCATCATAATAAAAGTCTAAAGTAAAAATTACAAGTCTTCATCACTTGCACATTTTTCCCTTTCCTTTGCTAGACGAAGGTTTATCTACATTCTCTCTTTAGCTGCAATGTGTTTATAAATATGCAAGAGTGAGCAAAATAATTGCTCACTGGATATAATAGAGAATTAACAGGAGTATAACAATAATAATTGCCAATAATAGGTTCATAAAGATTGCATAGTACTCTAACAATGAAAATCAGACACTGGAATCCAAAATATGGAATATACATCACTGAGGGTCATAAGACCATGAACTATGTCCACAGTTGCGAGTAATCTTTCAACTCCAACTTTAACAGTCATAAGACTATAAGGACTCCTCGTACTTAGGGGGATCAACCCTTCGTACCATGTATTGTGCACAAACATTTAACGCTACTGCGTAAGTTAACCCCTAATCATAACATTAGGGTTGTTCATCTCGAGATTTAGAGTACAAGTCCGCACTAAAGGAAGTTTGGTTTGGATAAGCTTCGTGGTAATTTGAATTCAACGAACATCAACTAAGGATTAGTTGAATGAAACCAAGAACATTTCACTATAGAATAATCGTGATTGAATCAATCATAGTAAACTAAAGTCATGCTTTAGGAATAATCTAAGAGCATACAATTTGAATAACTATAACACCTTGCTTGAACAATACTAAGCCAAGGTTAATTAGAGTTGAATACTAAGCATGCATAACAATTTGATCGACAAAAATGTTCAACATTAGAATATATAAATTTGCATGCTAAACAACAAGATAAATACAAGAATAACTTGCTCAAGAATAACTTACATCATTATATCATAATCGAATTGAAAACCATAATTAGTTCAACAAGATAAAGGATTAGAAAAACTTGCTCAAAGAAAATTTAAGCGATTGCATAATTCTAAAAGTAGAGTTAAAGAACTTGCTCAATGTAAAAAGAAAGTTTAGGAAACTTGCTTTGTTCGTAGACTAAACCAAATCAATACAAATCCCAATATCCTATAAACATATATCATCATGACATAATTAGTCATTACCACTTTACAACATAACTAAGTACGTTCATCATGTAAATATTGGATTTTTAATCACATAATCAAGTTATAACACAAGTTAATCGTTAATAACATACTTATTCATAGTATAAATATACTAAAATCAACATTTAGCAGTCCTACCATCATCACATAACTTTTCTTAAAATTTCGTGTACAAAAAGTACACTGTCAGACCATTCTCGCTTAACTTCATACATTTTACGGCCACGATTTACAACGTGGGTCGTACTATGACGCCACAGCACATAAAGCTACTGACAGCGGAGATCAAGGCTACAAGGCAGCTTACACGGCTGGCGTGAGCATGGCATTGCGGTGCCACAAAGGTATCAGAAGTCCATGTGCATGGCATGTACGGGATTGCATGAACCTCAGTGAGAGACACCTTTCTAATGAAGACTGAGAAAAAGCTAATTTTGGCCTACAAGCTCGATTCTAATAGACTAATTAGCACATAAATCATATAGAGACTTCATATAAACATATTTCAAAAACTCTAATCATGATTCTACCCATACAACAACATAAACAACAAAATTAACACACCCAAATTCACTATTTTTGGCTAAAACTCATTTTTTTATATTTCAATGAAAATCAACACTGTAACTTTTGTTTTTCAACCAAAACCACTAATTCAATACATACTCTAACAAATTAAACGATCAATTAATCAACTAAACCACTAATTCACCCTCAATTTCTACTTTAAGCTAAACAATATATTTTCATAAAAACTCTCTGTAAAAACATTTTCTTCACAACCATAAACATAATACCAATTTATTGACTACAACTTATGAAAATCGTTTTAACACCACTAGTATGTAATATAAAGTCATATAACAAGGACAATTTATCTTTACACAAGGAATTTATAGAGAATTAGAGAAGAGAAAACTAGAATTTTAGAAAACATAAAAGAAAAAGGGTAGGATGAAACCTTGAAGAAGATGATGATGACTATCTCTTTACTTGACAAGCCTTTCTCCACTCTCTAGCCTTTCTTCCTCTCTTCTCTTCTTCTTCTCTTCTTCTTCCTTTCTTCTTCTTCTTCCTCCTCTGAGTTTTCTTTTCTTCTCTCTTTCTCTATCTAACGTACTTAACAAATAACGTATATAGAATATAATATATATTGATTATATAATATAAATACAAAACATATAACTGATATCAGTTATATGAGTTTTAAAAATCAAAAGCCATAAGGCTTGTTTAGTTAACCACTAACAAAATAACCCATTAATCCTAACACCTTGTTTGGTAAAACTCAAATAAATTAAAGACTTAGTAGGCCTTAGTCCTTGTTTGGCAAAACTGAATTAAAACTCCTTTAAGTTTTAGTAACTCCTTTATAACAAGGTTATTTGTCACACATTAATTTAATTAAATTAATCATAATAACAATTTATTAAATCACTTCATCACATAAATTAATACCACAAAATTATAATTTTCTATATAATTATAACTTTATTTAATCAACTAACACATCCTTTTAAATTTACAAATTCAATAAAAGAATAGTAATTCAATTAATCAAAATTCTCTAACTTAATAATTAAATTAAATTAGCAAAATAATTAATTTTCCTTAATTATTTATTTAACAAATAATTAACCACGTCAATTCAAATTTGAACAATTATTTATTCAACAATAAACACATCCATTAAATATTTAAATAATTCAATAAATATTTAATATCACAATTAAAATTCTAGAATGTTACAGTATTCATAAAGAATACTATTTTTTGTATTCATCCTTTAATATGTCGAAATAACCTGTGTACGCGGATTACGTACCGTATGACAAGTGAAAATCCATTTGCAGTTTCGTATGTTATTTCTTTTCATATTCTTAAATCTAAACTTACTATGGTAAGTATTGCTTCTATAATCCTTGAAATTAGTGGAATATCCTTGAGTTTTGCGCTTCATCCAGTATCGTTTCATTAGAATATTGATATGAACTCTTTTATTAAATATCAATATTTTCACCAGAGTACTATTCATGGGTTACTATTCACCCGGTTACTATTCACTAGAATATTATTCACTCGGGTATTCGGAGCACTTTTCATGCCGGGGTACTATTCACGAGTTACTATTTATGAGTTACTATTCACGGGTTACTAATCATCCAGTTACTATTTACTCTAGTATTATTCACTCAGGTATTCGGGGCACTTTTTATGCCGGGGTACTATTCACGGGGTACTATTCCCGAAGTACTATTCACTGAAAAATTTATTTCTTTTCTGTTCAAATTATTTTTGATATAGGGATATTATTCTTGAATTTTACCCCACAAAGAAGTATCATGTTGACAATTTGGATATTATTAAACTTTGGATAAATTTAAAGTCTTTAATAATTATCCTTGATTTTGTTTGATTAATGCTTATATCATTGTCATCATCCTCATGCTTATATTGTGATGAAAGTCATCTTCAGCCAAGGGTGCAAAGATGAACTGTTGATTGGTATGATTTTGACCAAGGATCATTTAGTATAATCATGACCCGTAATGTTACAAATGATATGGTAAAAGTACTCATTGGCCCGTAGTGCATTGATGGACAATTATTGGCATGATTATTACCATGGATTATTCATTATAATCATGACCATTGGTGAAAACATAAATATCCTTGGCCTGTAGTGCATGGATAATTTGTGATCGTGATACTAATGAATATCCTTAGCCGTAGTGCATGGATAATTCAGTGATGTGGATTATTTATTGAGCCGAGTCTTAGCGATAAAATATTGATAATAAACTTTTAATTCGTAGAAGATAGTAGATATCATGCTCTACTTGACTCTTCTAAAAATATAGTTGCATGTCTTGGCCTGTAGTGCAAAGATGAACTGTTAATGAATATCTTTGGCCCGTAGTGTAAAGATGAATTTATTAGTCTGATTATGAACAAAAACTGTAATTTGGTATAACCATGATCTTTGATGTTTCGGGTAAAGACAGGTGATGAAAATTATCTTCGTCATGGGTGAGAAGAGGAATTTAGAATCACAATTATGATTATGATTTATTCATATGATTGTGGACATGAACTGTTGATTGATGTTACAGGGATAAAACATGGTTGGTGGACCTTTAACATGGAGAAGATAATAGACTTTATGGTCTATTTGACTCTTCTAATGAATTGCTCGTTCCGCTGTTACTATGGTTGAAAAGTTTTATCATCTACCATATGTTCTAAATCTACGATTTATGCAAGCGAAGGCTATTGATAATTTAATTATCTTTAGTCATGATATTCTTTACTGGGCTAGTTGTGCTCACCCTTTTGCTTCACAATTCCTTTCAGGTAATAAGAGTGTAGTTGGGTCGAGCGGGGGTAACAGGAGAATAGAACGATGGTCTATAGCTGTTGAGGTTTCCCCTAAAACAGTATGGAAATAATTTTATTGAGAATTATAGATAAGTGTGTCGTATTTTTTACATCATTTTAATCGTTGATTTTGGTGAACCGAATAGGGTGAGGTGAACACAACTTTGGAAGGGCGTTTTTCCACTATCATACAAGATGTTTAATGACAGACGACCTCGTGTTATCATAAGACAGAGTTGTACACATGCACTTGCTGATTATATCTATAAGCACTACCTATATAATCTTAGAGTTTTGTTGAAATATAGTTCTCAATTGGAGACAATGGAGATAATTATATGTCAAGAGAAGACTCACCATTGGAAAGAACATGATAGTAATCTTCTCATTTTTCTTTGGGGTCTATTAGATTGACGAGGATAATTCTCGAGTCATATGATATCTATCATAGCTTAGACGCGATGGCCTCCATATCGAAAGTTTTCTTGAGCATTTTCCAAAGATTTTAATTTCTAAAACAGTTATTGATTGTACCTTTATGTAAAGTACCATTATAAGGTGTTGTGGTCGAGGCACCATGAGAGTTGCATATATTTGTATTAAAACTCACAGTTTAACTGTGGTCGTATTCTGTACGACAGTTCAACAATTGTATAAATGAAGTTTGTATTTGATTTTTGTAGTGTTGTGACGCCCCCAAAATAGGTCCAATCCATCCAACCTATTCTAAGTCGCCAAATACCTGGTACAGAAAATAACTACAACTTTATTACTACAATTGCCATGAAAAATACAACAACACATATACTATGAGTTTTAATACCAACTGTGACTCATGTCCCAACTATGGACAACACCTCACATTGATACATTACATAAAGGTACAATCAATAACTATTTTAGAAATTAAAATCTTTGGGAAGTGCTCAAGGAAACCTTCGTACATAGGAGACCATGAATCTAAGTTATGATAGATATCATATGTCCAGAGAATTATCCTTGGTTGATCCAATAGACCCCAAAGAAAAACGAGAAGATTACTATCATGTTCCTTCAAATGGTGAGTCTTCTCTTGATATATAACTATCTTCACCGTCTGCAATTGAACATTATGTTTCAACCAAACTCTAAGATCATATAGGTAGTGCTCGTAGATATACTCAACAAGTGGATGTGCACAACCATGTCTTATGATAACTCGTAGGTCATTAGACATCTTGTATGATAGTGGAAAAACACCCTTCTAAAGTTGGGTTCACTTCACCCTATTCGGTTCACCAAAATTAAATATCAAATGACATATACAATATGATATTACACTTATCTAAAGTTCTCAATAAAATTATTTTCATACTATTTAGGAGAACCTCAAAATTTATAGACCACCGCTCTATTTCCCCACACTCCCCCCGCCGACCCAAATGCATACACTCTTTGTTAATTCGAAAAGAAATGTGAAACAAAAGGGTGAGCACAACTAGCTCAAGAAAGAATATCATGACTAAAGATAATTAAATTATCAATAGACTTCATCAAGAATAAATCGTAGATTTAGAACATATGGTAGATGATAAAACTTTTCAACCATAGTTGCAAAAATGAACGAGCAATCCATTAGAAGAGTCAACTAGACCATAAAGTCTATTATCTCTCTACATTAAAAGTCCACCAACAATGTTTTATCCTCAGAACATCAATCAACAGTTCCTTTCCACAATCATATGAATAACTCATAATCATAATTGTGATTCTAAATTCTCTTCGCATCCAAGACGATTTAAGATAATTTTATCATTGCCTTTACTGAAACATCAAAGATCATGATTATACCAAATCACGCTCCTGCTCATAATCATACTAATAAATTCATCTTTGCACTACGTACCCAAAGATATTCATCAACAATTCATCTTTGCACTACATGCCAAAGATATTATTCAACAAGTCATCTTTGCACTATGGGCCAAAGATATTCAACAACAGTCATCTTTGCACTACTGGACCAAAGATATTCATCAATATTTGATCTTTGACTCTAAAGCCAAAGATATTCATATCTCAAAGGAATACATAATCATTTCAGAATTTATATAAACCATAATTATAACCATATATGTTGATCAATTCACCTTTGCACTTAATCTAAAGATATTCAATTATAAATTCAATGGTCATGATCATGCCAGTCAACCATTCAAGTTTGCACTACTGGCCAAAGAGAACACATAGTCACGATCATACCAATAATCTACCCATCTTTACACTTAAGTCAAAGAGAAATGTCATCATTAGGGTTATAAGAATGTTATATATGATAATAAAAATAATATAATCAATATATAGATTTAATCTCAAGAATAAGATTCATAAATCAATGATTTCATAACATCTTAATCCAAATATTATAAATCACTTAATAATCTCATAATCTAATATTATTAATACTACCACAATATTTTAATCATTTCTTAAATTTATAAACAATTTATTTTAATTGTTTACACTTTACTAATTAATGCATTTAATCATCTAAAAATGCCAAACTCATAAGATTTCATCACCAATAATCAAAACCCTCATCAAAAATCTGCATATACCTTATATAGGATTCCCAAGCCATAAAATCCTATTTTCCAATTTTGTTACTTCACATAACATATTTAATTCATTTACTCATAACTAGTCCATTTTCATGAAAAATACCAAATCAGTCCCAAAAATATTTCTTTTCTGGGATTTAGCAGAATATAGTCCCATATTGAACATATATTTTCTCGGAATTTTTAAAATTCATTTACTATTTTTCATATGGCCAAAACTGCCGAATATTTAGACATTTATCATAAATTGTACTTTTGGCCAAAAATTCTGAAATTTATAGGGTATGTTGATATTATATAGATGTACTCCTAATAAAAATTTCATTAATTTTGGAATTAACCACAAGGAGTTATAAGGGTTTACTTTTAAAATAGTCTTTTCTCATAAAATTCATAACTCCTAATTTATACATCCAAAAATCGCCATTTTTGGACACAATCAAGAAAACTCATCAAATTATCATTTCAAATTTTTCCAGAATTTTTGAAGGTTCAGAAAAATTTTGAAACTGAAAAACATAATAACCCTTAAAATCCCTTACATAATAACGACAATATCCATTACAATCCCTTACCTTAGTACTTTTGACTTGAATATCAGATATAATGCTGAACGAACTTGCACTGTATAGCAATACTCAAGATATCTAAATACTCACAAAAATACGCTCGATAATATAGAGAGAGAAAACTTCAGTTTCTAGTATGATTTTCAATTCTAACCTAAACACCCTATTTATAGGAAATTGCTTAGAACACCGAAGCAGAAAATTTAATAAAATAATATATTTATATAACAAATTTCATACGCCTCTTTTGAATTCAGATTCCAGCATTTCCCACATGCAAAAGTATAATTGTGGGGCCCACCTTCTAGAAAAACATGTTTTAAACAAAATCAATTCAGACCCAATATTCTGGAACTTCAATAATTCATAATAAATAGCCCTTTTATCAGAAAAATTCAAATCTTATGTCCGTTCCATAGGAAATTTAATTCTCTACAACTTTACAGAAGAAAGTTTTTCCAAATTCCAAACAGAAATTGACCGAAATCCACATACGGACGATTTTACAGGCTATAATCAAATTTCAGTCAAAAATTGTGTCCACCAACACACAAAACATGTGTTAAATATTTAATGCAACAAAAATACTCTTCCTCCTCATTTATTCATATATCACACATTCATTGTAAAAATATCACCATTATTATATTACAATAATATAATAATATATTTAAATAAAATATTTTATCAGAAAAGATAAAATATCAACTTTCAACAATTATCACATTAAAAATTTTCTCCATCTATATCCACATAAAATGAATATTTTTCTTATCATATAAATCAATAATTAATTATTCATAAATAATATTACAGAATCACAATAATGACAACCAGGCAGTTCCCAGGAAAGAGGGGGCTTTCCAATAAGGATTTCTCCTTACTGGCGCGTAATTAGGTGACCAAACCTCTCCTTGACAGAACTTTTTAGACATTGCCAATAATGCTATCTAATAATATTATTCAAATAATATGAATTATTGATCCGATAATGGGAAATATTGTCTGGTAGTGACAATTATTGAAACAACAATAATATAAAATATCAACGCAGCAATTATTGAACCAATAAAATAAAATATTGAACAGTAATTACTGTAATAATTATTGAGTAGTGCCTTCTTACGTAAATTTTTTTTATCATGCTTCGTGAATAGTACTCGTGAATAATAACTCGTGAATAGTAACTCATGAATAGTAACTCATGAATAGTAACTCATGAATAGTAACCCCGACATAAAAAATAAGAATTTCATAAGAAAAATCTTACCAATATTCCGGTATAATAATATTGAAATCAATTTAACCATTTACTGAATAGTAATTATAAGAAAAATTGAATACTTTTATTTCATAAAATTCGGGGTCTTACAAGTGTGATATCTGGCGACTCAGAATGGGTAGTGTGGACCTATTTTGGGGGCGTCACATTTGGTATCAGAGCTTAGGGATACAGTCGTTGACGGAGATATGAGTCTAGAACTAGGAGGGGAGAGACGAGTAATATACTTTGCTAGTGTGTGACTTACCTAAGCTGAAATTTTTACTTGATAAGTTGACAAATTGTGATATGTCAATTAACCTTTGTTTTGAAGATATATTCTAGAATGATATATGAAATACAGGAGATGAGCAATGAGAAAATCATGATACAGAGGAAATAATCTGGAAGGTACAATCCGAAAAGAAAACAAGGTATTCTCATCTCTTCGAACTACCAGGTACGTAAATTTTGAGGGCGAAATTTCATAAGGAGGGGAGATTGTAAGACCCTGAATTTTATGAAATAAAAGTATTCAATTTTATTATAATTATTATTCTATTTAGTAAATGGTTAAATTGATAAAAGGTTAAAGTTAAGGATGATATGTGAAAATTTTGCAAAGTAAGAAATTTGTTATAAAATATTCGATTGGTCGAGAATATTCATTTTATCAGGGAAAATTCGTACGACGACACAATCATTGGTGGACCCCATTAACGAAATAAGCGCTTTGAGTTAGAAAACGATGTGAAATAACTTTTATAAAAATAACGGTATGAAAGTTTTTACCGTAAAGAAGCTTGAAATACGTGTGGTAAAAATACAAAGAATACGCTGTGGTTACATAAGAAAGACATGATATTGATTATTGATGCTTACGTAAGAAGACACTAAGTTTACTCAATTATTACTACAGTAATTACTGCATAGTATCTTACGTTATTTGATTCAATTATTGTCACAATATCATCTGCATAATATTTTATATTATTAAATCAATAATTGAGACTACAAAGTTATTCATATTATTATTTACAATATTGACGATGTCTAGAAAGTTACATACAGAGAGGTTTGGTCACCTAATTCAAGGCTACCAATAGGAAAAATCCTTATCGGAAAGCCCCCTCTTTCCTGGGAATGATCTGATTGTTTAATATTGTAAGTTATAATATTAATGATGAATAATTGTTGAAGTATTAAAGAATGTGTTTATTGAAGATAAGTGATTTACAAAAGTTAGAGGGGAATAATGCAAACTTGAAAAAGTTTAGGGGTACTAAAGTGTAACAAGTTAAATCAATCTGGACCATTGGTGGTGGTTTTAATAGTAAATCAATCTGGACCGTCGATGGTGGTTTTAATAGTAAATCAATCTGGACCGTCGGTGGTGGTTTTAATAGTAAATCTATCTGGACCATCGATGGTGGTTTTAATAGTAAATTAATCTGGACCGTCGATTATGATTTTAATAGTAAATCAATCTGGACCGTCGATGGTGGTTTTAATAGTAAATCAATCTGAACCGTTGATGGTGGTTTTAATAATAAATCAATCTGGACCGCCGATGGTAATTTTAATAGTGAATCAATCTGGACCATCGGTGGTGGTTTTAATAGTAAATCAATCTGGACTGTCGATGGTGGTTTTTATGAGGATCCGTAATTTTACGAATAATTTTTTATTTATTTATTTAATAGTTATATTGATTATAAATATTGTGTTAAGTATCTGTGGTACAAGTCTAGAGACGTGGTTAATTTGTGTATTGACTATGAAATATGAGCAGAGTTGTGCTTAACAGAGAATAGAAACCCTAACCTTAAGTCTGGATAGGGATTCCGTAAAAAATATAGTTATAACAATTGTATTAATGAATATGTGTTTGTACGATATAGAATTGTTGATCAATGATTGATCAGATATGGTATAAAATTAGTAAACCCTAATAAGGGATTAGAAACCTTAATCGAATGTCGGATAACCCTAATTTTCAACTCAAGATCTCTAAACCCTGATAATCGAACCCTAATCTTAATTAGTGGTATCAAGAGGAAGTTATGATACTGAAACATCATATTAGGTATATTAATGTAAAACTAAGTATATGATTGATCAGGAAATCAAGTAAGAAATAACAAACCCTAACTGGTAAACCCTAATTTTGGTTCTGAGAATCCAAAACCCTAATTTGGATATTTAAAACCCTAATTTGGGAATTCAAATGTTAAGAATAAAAGCTTAAGTTTTAAAATGTATGGGATAAATGGGAAATATCTAAAATTCCCTTCAAGTTATAGGGGAAAAGACCAAATTGCCCTTAGTGAATGCAAAATGACCAAAATACCCTTTTTCTTAAACTATAAGTAAAAGATTTCCAAATCTTGGTGACTCATCTTTTTGGATATCAACATGTGCCTTAAATCTTTCAATATCTGATCTTTGGTGCCACCTAGCAATATTGGATTCATTGAATCAAAATTATATAAGTTTAAAAGTAAGAAAATTACTTACTTTACTTAACATACTAACCAAGCCATTCTCTCTTATCAATTTTGAAAATCTAGAGTGAGAAAGGGAGAGAATTTAAGATATGTTAGCCTCTTAGCAAGCCAATAACAGATCAAGGATCAAGAGTTCAAGAATTAAAGCATAAATGTATAAAACCCTAGTTTTATAAAATATATGTGATCTTATGTTATATGTTGTTGTTAGATGTTTAGAAGTGTGTATAAAGATGTTATTTAGTGATCCAAGAAGTTATATCAAGGATCCATAACATCTAGAAGCCAAAAAATCAAGTTTTCAAAATGACTTAGAACCCTAAATCTATGGTCGGACAACCTAAAGTCAGGGCCCATAGATCTTAACCTGTTAATTGTTAGGTATATTTTATGTTATAGACTTGTTCTTTGCCATGAGGAGAGTAGACTGGAAGTGGAATCACCTCCATAAAATGTCTAGATCTCAAGTTATAAGCAGTCAAACATGGTTGACCAACCATGACCAACTGGTTTCTGGGCAACCCAGATTTCCAGAATGGTCTGACAGTCATTTTCTAAGCCTTAGATCTTGTTGTGTTTTAATAGTTTGACCATGTTGTTGTATTTAGGTTGTTGTATGACATGTAGGCAACACATTAAAGTCCTTAGAACAATTAGATCCATAACAGGATCAAAGATATTGTGGGTCAAACAAGCGTTGACTATCAGCCGAATGAGTTTTCTGGAAAACCCAGAAAACTTAAGAACAACTTCTCTGACAAGGTTTGACTAGCCTTGATCTTACAGATGTGTTGATGTTATGATGATATGATGTAATAGAAATGTACACTGACATGTGTTCTACAAGATTCAACAATTAGATTACATAAAACAAACACAGAACCCAAGATATAAGGATTCAAAATAGCTAACTCGAACTGTTCGTCATTTCTGGAAAACCTAGAAATGAAGAACAACTTCTGACAATGATTTCTGGAGCTCAGATCTTGCTGATATGTTGTTGTATGGTCATGAACTTGGTATTTAGTTGTAGTATTACATAAATACTACAACATTAACACGAATTCCAACTCAGAAAGCAACAAGAACATAGAATTAAAATCGGTCAAACATAGCACCTTAACCTCTGACATGAGTTTCTAGGTTTGTTGAAGAACAACACAAGAACACTTTTAGCCACGGTTTTGTCGCCTAATGCACCTTTAGCGACACTTAAATTCAGAAATTAATTATTTTAATTAATAAATAGATAAAAATTAGTTTTTAATTATTAAAAAATCATAATAAATTACTAAAAATTATTTTAAAGTTCAAAAATTAGTTTTTAATTATTTTGAGTATATTTCATAAATATTTAATATTTTTGGAATATAAAAGTATTTAATTTATTGAATTATAATATTAAATAAATTATTTAAAAATGATTTTAATACTTAAAAATCATGAAAAATTATATTATGGTGTTAGAAAATATTTTAAGTTATTTTTAATAACTTTTGATATTTTGATGAATTTCATTAATTAATTTATTTAATAAATTTATTAAATAAATAATGGAAAAATAGAATTAATGCTTTAAAAATCATATAAAAATGATTTAAGGGTTAGAAAAATATTTTGAGTTACAAAATATAACTTTTGATATTTTGTCATGAAAATATTAATATTTTAATATTAATGTCAATTATTGGATAATTGATTTAAATGTTTAAAAATCATATAAATGTGATTTTAAGATAATAAAATACTTTGAAATATTATAAATATATTATAATATTATGGTATGATTTTCATTAATATTTAATAATAAATAAATATTAATGATAAGGGAATAAAATGGTATTTAAATTATATAAATAAGTTATAAGTGATTAAATTTTTTTGATAAATAGTAATAATTATTTATAAATTGTTATGAGCTAAGGAAAAATAGTTTTAACTGATGATTAAATTATTTAATATAATTGTGAATTATTTAGGCAGAGTCTTTTTGGGATTAAGCTTGATAATTATCAGATTAGGCAATTGGGCTGTCAAAATAGTACCAAACTCAACTCTGACTATAATAATTTGTCTTGAGGTTAGGTCTTATGTGTCTTATAGACCGATAGGATTATGTGATAATGCGTTTAGGTTATTTTATAACAGTAATTCACAATAATACATTGTGATGATATTATTCTAACTTGGAGGTCAATATTATTAATATTAGGTCTTCAGACGAAGTTAAATAGACTGTGTAGCAATAGTTGACGATACAGGCAAGTTTTTCTGCACTTTGTGTGAACCTCATATTTCAAATGCCAGTTTCATTTAAATTACTTTATTAAATGAAAGTTTGATATTTATCAGTTATGATATGGTGATACATAGTGTTTATGAATTCTGATATTCAAAGGTTATGATTTCTTGTTCAAACATAACTAGGTCATATAAGTTATTATTATGGAAAAATGCGTTGATTTGATATCAAAGCATAGTTTGTGAGAAACCAATTTTGTTTGGTATAAATGTATAAAATCATAGTTTGTGAAAAACCAATTTTGTTTGGTATCAATGTATAAAAGCACAGTTTGTGAAAAAGAAATTTTGTTTGGTGCCGATATATATACTGACACTATTAGAACCGGCAGTGAGGAGCAGTCGGTGGGCAATTATGGTTATCCTTGGCAGTGAGGAGCTGTCTCCGACATTTATAGCAATGATCGGTAGTAAACTGTTTCTGACATTTATAGTAATGATCGAACAGTACATAGAGGATGATATGTATACTGCTAGTTTTGTTTGGTTGAGCGAATTAACCTGGGTTGCTAAGTCTATAGGACTGACAGTAACTCGTAATGTGCAGGGTTTGGCAGATAAACCTCAGTATATATTTATGGTATTACTCTGAACTTTATGTTCATTTATTTCAGAATTGATATATGTATAACATTCGTTTATTGTTCAAAACTTGTTGAGCTTTCTGTAGCTCATCCCTGTAAATATTTTCTTCATTTGCAGATAGAAAGAATATATTCCAGAAGTTTTGGTATTGGGGATAAAAGGCTTATGTCATGGATATTTGTTGAAAACTATCATGTAATATTAACGGTATATTATTTGTTTAATGTAATATTAGTTTGCAGTATTTAGTTGTCATTCTAATGGAATTAGAAAAGTGTACAGTATCTATATGAACTATATATATCTGAATGATAATGTTAACAGACATTGGCTCTCTAATGCTACATCCAAATGAGGGTACTCAGTTACAATAATTGTTCTGACGAGAACTAATATTTACTATGAGTATTGTGAATCTTGGATTTATAGGAATTATTATCTTATAGAATATTTACGTGAGCACCAAATTGGCTACAGTGAATGTAGAGAATTTGGGGGCGTCACAGTTTTAATATTAAATCAATCTGGACCGTTGATGGTGGTTTTAATAGTAAATTAATCTGGACTGTCGATGGTAGTTTTAATAGTAAATCAATCTGGACCGTCGATGGTGGTTTTAATAGTAAATCAATCTGGATCGTTGGTGGTTGTTTTAATAGTAAATCAATCTAGAACGTCGGTGGTGGTTTTAAAAGTAAATTAATCTGGACTGTCGGTGGTGGTTTTAAAAATAAATCAATCTGGACCGTCGGTGGTGGTTTTAAAATTAAATTAATCTGGACCGTCGGTTGTGGTTTTAATAGTAATCAATATGGACCGTCCGTTCTAATAGTAAATCAATTTAGATCGTTCGTGAATTAGTTACTATTTAGTCATTTCTTCTATAAATAGAAGCTTAATTCTTCTTTCATTCTCACCAATTCACTAAGATTCACAAGAGACACTATAGAGAGCAAGAAGAAGAGTATTCTTCTACTTCACTATTGTAGTATCCAGTTTTCTACTAAGGTAAGGGGTGTTATTTTTGTATTGTAAGGGGTATTATTTCTTTCGTATTTATAAGGAATACTATTTTTCGTATTCATCCTTTAATATGTCAGAATAACCTGTCTACGCCGGATTACGATCGTATTACGGTGAAAATCTATTCTTGATTTTAGTATGTTATTTCTTTTCATATTCTTAAATCTAAACTTACTATGGTAAGTATTGCTTCTATAATCCTTGAAATTAGTGGAATATCCTTGAGTTTTTCGCTTCATCCAGTATCGTTTCATTGGAATATTGATCTGAACTCTCTTATTAAATATCAATATTTTCACCGGGGTACTATTCACCCAGTTACTATTCACTAGAATATTATTCACTCGGGTATTCGGGGCACTTTTCATGCCGGGATACTATTCACGAGGTACTATTCTCAAAGTACTATTCACAGGGTACTATTTACGGGGTACTATTTATTGAAAAATTTATTTCTTTTCTGTCCAAATTATTTTTGATACAGGGATATTATTCTTGAATTTTACCCCATAAAGCAGTATCATGTTAACAATTTGGATATTATTAAACTCTGGATAAATTTAAAGTCTTTAATAATTATCTTTGATTTCGTTTGATTAATGCTTATATCATTGTCATCATCCTCATGCTTATATTGTGATGAAAATCATCTTCGGCCAAGGGTGCAAAGATGAACTGTTGATTGGTATGATTATGACCAGGGATCATTCGGTATAATCATGACCCGTAATGTTACAAATGATGTGGTAAAATTACTCATTAACCCGTAGTGCATTGATGGACAATTGTTGGCATGATTATGACCAGGGATTATTCGGTATAATCATGACAATTGGTGAAAACACGAATATCCTTGGCCCGTAGTGTATGGATAATTTGTGATCGTGATACTAATGAATATCCTTAGCCGTAATGCATGGATAATTCAGTGATGTGGATTATTTATTGAGCTGAGTCTTAGCGATAAAATATTGATAATAAACTTTTAATTCGTAGAAGATAGTGGATATCATGCTCTACTTGAATCTTCTAAAAATATAGTTGCATGTCTTGGCATGTAGTGCAAAGATGAACGGTTAATGAATATCTTTGACCCATAGTGCAAAGATGAATTTATTAGTATGATTATGAACAGGAACTGTGATTTGGTATAACCATGTTCTTTGATGTTTCAGGTAAAGACAGGTGATGAAAATTATTTTCGTCCTAGGTGCGAAGAGGAATTTAGAATCACAATTATGATTATGAGTTATTCATATAATTGTGGACATGAACTGTTGATTGATGTTATAGGGATAAAACATGGTTTGTGGACTTTTAACATGGAGAAGATAATAAACTTTATGGTCTATTTGACTCTTCTAATGAATTGCTCGTTCCGTTACTACTATGGTTGAAAAGTTTTATCATCTACCATATATTCTAAATCTCTGATTTATTACTGACGAAGGCTATTTATAATTTAATTATCTTTAGTCTTGATATTCTTTACTGGGCTAGTTGTGCTCTCCCTTTTGCTTCACAATTCCTTTCAGGTAATAAGAGTGTAGCTGGGTCGAGCGGGGGTAATAAGGGAATAAAAAAATGGTCTATAGCTGTTGAGGTTTCCCCTAAAACAGTATGGAAATAATTTTATTGAGAATTATAGATAAGTGTGTCATATTTTATACGTCATTTTAACCGTTGATTTTGGTGAACCGAATAGGGTGAGGTGAACCCAACTTTGGAAGGGCATTTTGCCACTATCATACAAGATGTGTAATGACAGACGACTTCGTGTTATCATAAGAAAGGGTTGTTGTGATGCCCCCCAAAATAGGTATACATCACCCATCATGAGTCGCCAGATACATGGTACAAAATACAAATACAACTTAATTATATAAATGTCGTGTAAAAATATGACAAAATATAGCTGAGAGTTTTAATAAGAATATTGTCATCTAGACAATATCCACACTCAAAGAAGTCCTCATTACATTTATTGTTACACTATTTAACTGAATAGTGAGGACTACTAATGCTATCATCTGGACCGTCACTCCGTTCCCCAACTCGTCCCAGCTATATTCTCATTTCCTGAAGAGAACAGTGAAAGAAAGGGTGAGCTCAACTAGCCCAGTAAGAAATATTATGACTAAGATAATGCAGAATAAATTATCATTAGCCTTCAACAATGTTAAATTGATAAAATACAAAAGACATCAAGTTTAACTACAGCGGAACAAGCAATCCATTAAAAGAGTCAAGTAGAGAATAAAATCTACTATCTTCTATGATTTAAAAAGTTTTTCATCAACTTAATTGCTGAGACTCATCTTAATAAATAAACCACATCATCGAATCATCCCTGCACTACGGGCCAAGGATATTCATTAAATCATCAATGGTCATGACTATACCGAATAATCCCTGGTCATAATCATACCAAAAACTATCCATCAATGCACTATAGGCCACTGAGGATTTTTACCACATCATCTGTCACATTACGGTCATGACTATACCGAATAATCTCTGGTCATAATCACACCAAGTCCATCTATGCATGTAAGCCAAAGATGACTTTTATCACAATATAAACATGAGAATGATGACAGTGATATAAGCATTAATCAAACGAAAATAAGGATAAATATTAAAGACTTTAAATTTATCCAAATATTATCAATCACTTAATAAACTCATAATCTAATATTATTAATATATAACAATATTTTAATCACTTCTTAAACTTATAATTAATTTATTTCAATTGTTTATACTTTACCAAATAATGCATTTAATCATTCAAAATACCATACTCATAAGATTTCATCACCAATGATCAAATCCCTTATAAAAATCAGATATACCCTATATAGGATTCCCAAGCCATAAAATCCTATTTACTAATTTCTTTACTTCACATAACATATTTAACTCATATGTTCGTAACTAAACCATTTTCATGAAAAATTACCAAATCAACTTGTTATTTTTCTATCCTTTTCCCAAACATATATACATATATTTCATACATAACAAGTATTTTTTTTCCAACTCCCTTAAGTATTTTTCAAAAATTAATTTCTAATTAATTCCTTAAGAAATTAGCTACCTCAAGTTTAACTCCAAAAATTTCCAAATCTTGGCAGGATCTTACACATGTTAACGTGAGCTTCTAGTTTAAATTTCATAGTCATCGGAGTTATAGAACTCCGATTATAGCGTTTTCCGTCGAAAAAACCTAAATATTGAAATAGTCATAACTTGCTCATTTAAAGTCGGAATGAGCTCATTTTTGGACAGGAGGTACTTTATACCATATATTTTCATGTCCTAAAAGGCTGAAATTTTTCTCATAAACTAAGTGGCCAAAAATGCCCTTTTAAATTTCTGGACAGTAGCCTTTTTGGTACTTTACAGTTTTTGACTCCTTTGCTAAAATCAGTCCACACAAAAATCTACAACACTTTTTCCAGTGATTCCACTTGGATAAGTTAGAAAACTCAAAGATCATACTCTAGAACTTGACCACACTCAAAAATTCAAAACATAATAGGAGATATGGTTAATTGAATTTCATATTCCATTTTCACCAAAATCTGATTTTTAACCTTTTGTAATTTCTTGGAAACTTTCATATTTTCACATAATAACTAACATAACTCATCATGCCAATGACATAATAATTTAATAAAACAAGTTCAAGAATAAATTTTAAAGATTTAAAAGTTAATTTATCCTGAACTTAATAATGTCCAAATTGTCAATATGATATTGCTTTGTGGAGAAAAATTCAAGAATGTTCAGAAGAATATTTCCACGAAAAGATACTGGATGAAGCGCAAATATCCAGGATATTCCACTAATTCCAAGGAATATAGAAGCCAAAGCTTTAACCAACTGTGTATAATAGAATATATGAAACTGCAAATGGATATTTGCCCGCCATGCGGTAATCCATATAGCCAGATCATTTCCATAATTTAATAAGAAATGAATACAAAGGATCATTCAGCATGCATGTAGTAATCCACACAGACATGTTATTCCAACAGAATAATAAAGAATGGAATAACAGAAGGATTCACCATGCATGCGATAGATCGCACTGAAAGTAGTATGCACACAAGCTAATAATGTTTGATGATAAAGCATATATACTTTGTAACAATCTTATTCATTTATTAATAAAAAGTATTATTTATTAAAGGCTTTTAATTATCTACATGATGCTGTTTTATAATATGTGATAAACCCATAGTTTTAAGCAATGCTTTTAGAATAATGATGATGATCATTCTAATGAGATCTAAATTCTTAGAAAGCTTAAAACTAAAATAGTTCCCAATTGTTGGATTACTAAATTGGGGATTAGTGAATCCGGATAGATTGGTACATACGTTGCTTGCTCATTGGATGAGGATGATTGATCTCATGATCATTTGTGTGGAGACACTAAAGCAAGTATGTAGGTGCTTATTAGAGAATAAGTTCACTGAACGTGGCTCGCTAAGAAATACCTAATGGAGTTTTACTTGCGTGTCAGTAGGAATTCCTGTAGTGATAGTAGTACAAGTGATCCTTGGACTTGAGATCATCATAGTATCTTGTGTATGATGAGTTATACTTTGACTTATTCCTTAAGACTCTTAGGGTATATCAAAGGGTATGCTTGGGTATAATAAGTTGTACATGGAGATAATGTATGATCAATAAAGAATCTACCACTTCTAGTAAAAGAAGAGAAATGTCCTATGTGATTCGATAAATGACAACTCAGTAGTCCTTGGCCAAGGCAGAATGAAATTAGAAAGGAGTTTCTAATTTGCATTATTTGGAGTTGTGCATTTAAGAGTCAAAATACATATAATTAAATAAAATAAGACTTGTGATAAAGAATTCAATGTCTTATATTTAATTGGGACATGTATGGTGGTAGAAGGATTGAATTCAGACAGTAACTATTTACTCAAAGGTTCTTTTATGATTAATGTTGAAATCTATATTATCTGGAAAGTCGTTGATCGCTAGGGAGGCTTATCCCTATTGTAGAATAAATATTATTTATTTAAATAAATTAATAGTTTAATTTATTTATTTAAATAAGATTAGAATTGTTCTAATTGATTTATTCATAAATTAGGTTTAATATGGAGAACCTAAAGGGTCACACCATAAAAGGAAGAATAATTATTTAAGAAGTTAATGGCATAATCGTAATAATAATTAAGTATATTTAATTTAATCTATGGTGATAGAATAAATTAAATAGCTTAATATTTATTATTTAATATTTTAGAAATATTAAATATAAATTAATAAGAGGAGTCTTATTATTATTATTACTATTATTATTATTATTATTATTTAATTCTAAAGGAGTTTGGAAATTAATTAATAAAAGTACTCTCGTATATCCTAATAAGATTAGGAGGCCAATTAATTAAAAGAGTTTAATTAATTATTCCTAATAAGATTGGGAGCCTAATTAATTAAAGGAATTTAATTAATTAAAATAAAACTCAATTTCTTAATTGTTAAGGAGGGTTGCCCACATCTATAAATAAGAGGAGTTTTATTATGGGTGAGTGGGTTGTTGATTTTTTAACAACAGACGTAATTCCAATAGTTGGGAGAGTACGCCTTTTTCTATAGAGTTAGAAAAACTAGGATTTTGCCAAACACCCATCTTCTTGAATCTCTCTTCTTCCTTGGTGGATCACATCTAGAGGCCAAACACTTGGGTGGCTAACGTTGATTAAAGGAAGGAACCAAACCCGGTGGATTCAAGTTGAACGCTTAAAAGGATTGGAGGTGAACTTGTAACGAGGAAGCTTCGGATCTTCAAGGGTATGATTCTTGTTCTTTCTTTTTCGTTTAATTAATAATTGTCCATAAAGGGTGATCCGGGTTTATGGTTTGTAAAATTTTAAAACTCTGATTTTTACACGTTTCCGCTTATTTTGTGCAATTTGATTGCGTTCATGAATATTACAAACCTAACAGTGGCATCAGAGCCAAACCTTTATGCGAATTATTAATTGTTTTAATTTGATATGTATATTGATATGTGTTTAGAACAGTTTAATTGGGCATAATTTTATTGTATAAAATTATTATTAAAAAAAAACGTAATCATATTGAAGAAATCTGTTATGAAATTCGGTTATTTACGTGTTAACTTTCTGGTTCACGTGAAGATCTTGACATCTTGTAGATATATTATTTTATATATATATATATATATATATATATATATATATATTATATAGAATAATGGATTTATTAATCCATGTGATCCTACAGCATTCCAGTACTAGTATGATTACGTTTTCTTATACTTATACATATAACCATATTAACATTATATATGTATAACATGTTATTTATATATTTATAATAAATTTAATAATTTTATAATTAAAATAAATAGTTTATTTTAATTTTAAAATTAGAATTTCATGCTAACTAATTAGAGTTAGAATTGGATTCTATATTTCTTTAAATAAAGGAGTTTATTTAGATATGAAATAAGATTTCATATTATTCAAAATAAAGGAGTTTATTTGTGAATAGGAAAGAGAATCCTAATTTCCTTAAATAAAGAAGTTTATTTAGATATGAAATAAGATTTCATATTATTCAAAATAAAGGAGTTTATTTGTGAATAGGAAAGAGAAATCGCGTTTCCTTTAATAAAGGAGTTATTTTTTTTACTTAGAATTGGATTCCATAATTAATTAAAATAAAGGAGTTTATTTTAATTAAAGATTTTGATTAAAATAAAATAGTTTATTTTATTCAAAATTGGATAAATTAAAATAAAATAGTTTTATTTTGATTTAAATTTGGATTAAAATAAAGGAGTTTATTTTGATTCAAAATAGATTTTATACTAACTAAATTTGCCCATTAAATGATATCAATATATATATTGAATGTTTATTATTCATGAGATGAATGTTATTTATTGATGCATATGGTGATTTGTATAAAATAAATGGGATTGATTATGGACTATTGACCAATGTGATTGGATTTTATTTTAGTTGGATGCATGAATGTATGGGTTTTATTAAATGGGGTCTACGTACCTCATCTTCTATAAATTTTCCTTAATGTAAATTCTATCTCCCTCCTATGTACTTCCCCTTGACTGCTGATCAAGGTTTCTATTTATTTTAAATAGTTTTGTAATAAGAATAGTTAGAATTAATTTTGAAAAATTGGAGATCAAGGAGCAAGGAGCGCTTGAAGACCCATTTGTAATGGAGCCCGGGTTTAAATGTAATAGTTATATTTAAATATTAATTCTTGCACCCCTAGGGTTTGACCTTTTGGTTCACTTAGTGGCTCTAGTGAACCAAACTAGAATAAAAGTCCATAATCAATCCAGGTAGAATACAGTATTCTATATGTGCATGCTTATATTATATATATTATATATTTGGCAAACATGCTTCGCATGTTAATTTATATGACACGTATTTTATATATATATGTGCATGTGCGCTAAACAAGATGAGACATTTTAATAACAAACCCCTCAAATTTTTATATTAAGTCCTAAGCGTTCAAAGATATTTGGAATATCGAACGTCACCTTCTAGCATGATAAAATTAATAGAGTATTAAATATTTAATATGAGTTTGTTGTGTCACCACAAGGCAAGTATTAAGTATTTAAGATGTTAATTTATCATATTTGATGCTTATAAAGAAAATTGAACAATATTGTTTTGTTGTGTCACCACAAGGATGATATTTTTCTTTTTTGAATATATAGAGTGCTAGGTTGGACTTAACTTGGATCATTTTAGTTTGGATGTGCACACACTTGACCATTATGATCTAAGAGGCAAAATACAAGGAGTTGCATAGTTGATGTAATTGACAAGAGTTGTCTACCTATTTATTTATATATAGTTTGTTGTGTCACCACAAGGCTATATACATTTGAAATGGGATCCTTATTCTCACTAGCATATCTTTAATTAGATATTGCCGAACTATATATTGAGGGTAATATAGTTTGAAGAAAATAGTGGGAGATACCAATTTAAAATAAGACCTAATTTATTTTGGTAATTAATAAAAGAATGCATGCCAAAATGTTGTTAAGAAAAAATTTATTTACAGAATTTTACAATGTCTAAATTACTCTCACTGCGAAGCATATTAGATGATGCTATTTAACCGGACCAAATTAAATGTATTGGTTAAGGAAATTGAGAATAGTTCTCATGGCTGAAAAGCTATCTTTTGTCCTTAATACAATCTTTGCAATGGTTGCAGACAATGCCTCTGAGGAAGAGATTGTTACTTTTAGAAAGTGGCAAGATGATTCACAGTTGGCTCAATGCATCATGCTCGTATCCATGAGTAACGAGCTTCAGCGTCAGCCTGAAACTATGGATACTCTTACTATATTCCTGCACATCAAGTAGTTAATGGTGAGGAAAGTAGGACTGATAGATATCAGATATCTAGGGAGCTCTTCCGATCTAGAATGACTGATGACACTACAGTACAGATAAAAGTCCTTAACATGATCAATTTGATTGAACAGTTAGGACAAAGGGTTTTGTCATGGATGGAGAGTTGAGCCAAAATTTGATCTTGCACTCACTCCCGGACTCCTTTCACAATTGTTGTGAATTTTTTATATGAACAAGCTAGATATCAGCCTTGCTGATTTGCTTAACATGTTGAAAAATGTTGAGAGTCACTTTCAACCAAGAAAGACCATGTCTTACTGGTAGGGGCCAAAGGATCTTATGAAAAGAAGTACGATTCAAAGAAGGTAAATAGAAAGGAAAAATCAAAGGATAATAAGAACAAAACTGGTACGGATAACAAAGGAGTTTGCTTCCACTGCAATAAGCCTGGACACTGGAAAGAAACTGCGAGAAGTATCTTGCAGAGGCTAACCAAAGAAGCTTAGTGAAGTTTCGGTTATAAATACAAATTTGTTCATGATTTAAAATAAAATTTTCTTTAAGTCAAGGTTCTACTTGGGTATTGGATACCGACTTTGGTTATCATAAATATAGATTTATGAAGGACCAAGCGAAGTATAGAAAGCTAAACAAATATAAGTAATCCTATGTGTGGGAAATGAAGCAAAGGTTGCTGCATTAGCCATAGAAACTTATAGTTTAGCATTGCCTACGGGCAAATCTATTAAGTCAATAAGTTGTTATTGTATTCCAGTTCTCGTTGGAAACATTATTTTCATTTTGTTGTTGGACAATGAAATTTGATATTATAATTAAGAACAATTGTTGTTCTATTTATAATAATAATGTTTTGTATAGAACTGAAATATTACTTAATGGATTTTGTATACTTGACTTACGTGAAAATAATTTTGCAAATTGAACAAACTAGTATATAAAAAGGAGATAATCATTCAAAGAGTTGAATCTATGTATTTGCTGAAATACAAGTGTGAATTATTTGAAAGGTTCAAACAATTCAGAAGTGAAACAAATTGGCAAAGTATTAAGATTCTTCGATTATATCAAGGAATAAATACTTGTGCAATAAGTTTCTAGATCATCTCAAATAGTTTTCTCATAATGGATGCCTCCTGATACGTAATAATTGATTGATGTATCTGAAAGGAAAAATCGTACCTTGTTGGACATGGTACGGTCCATAATGATTTTACCTACATTCCAGTATCCCTCTAGGATCATGTCCTAGAAATGGCTGTATATCTACGAAAAGGTAACCTCAAAATCCGGCCCCAAGACTCCATAAAAGTTATGGACAGGGAGGATTCCTAATCTTAAGTATGTTAAGATAAGGGGTTGTCCAACTTATGTGAAAAGGTTTCAAAGGATAAGCTTGGGACAAAATTTGACAAGGACAGATTTGTGGGACATCCTAAAGTATGTTTAGGGTATATGTTCTATAATCCTACTTAGCAAAAGGTGTTTATTCATGAACACGCCGCTTTCTAAGATAAAGGTGTTTATCATCAAGGGCTAGTGGGAGGATAATAGATCTTGAAGAGTTCAAGAACCACAAAACACTATAAGTCAAATAAGAGGAACTCGTAGATGGACCTATTGTACCTGACCAAATCAATAAGAATCGAATAGTACCAGAAGATACCAGGAGGTATGGATTTATCATAGATGATGATGATGAGGTACGCATCATAGAAGATGATGATCCAGTTACATACGATAAGGTAAGAGTTATATTGTGTACAAAAGGGTTAGTGGGAGCGCCATGACATTCCTAATATTATATATTGATATACTATGGATAAGGAATGACATACTAATGCTACAATCTGTAAAGATAAAGTTGTCTAAACATTCCTCCATGAATAATTTGGGAAGAGTATCTTAATTGGGGATACAAATCTATATAGATAGATTTAAAAGGATGCTCAACTTAACCCAAGGAACGTATATTCATTTGATGCTAAAGTCGTTTAGCATGGCAAACTCCAAGAGATGTCTCATGTTGATGAGCTATGGAGTGTATCTCTCTTAATAGTCCCCATAGACTCCAAAAAGAGAGATTGCATGAGTAACTATCATGTATGCAATAAAATGTACGAGACCTGATGTTGATCAGTTATATTCTAGAGAAGTTCACTATGAGTCAGTGAAAAATATCTTAAAGTACTTAACCGACACTAAGGATGTGATAATACATGGTGGGTCTAAATTAAAACTAGAAGGTTTTACAGACACTAAGGATGTGATCATACATGGTGGGTCTCATCTTGGATCTAAACATGTGTTGTGGCACCTTCATTTGATTATGGAATCATTGAAAGATGGGAAATCACTATAGAGATAGTGGACTCTCAAGAACAACATTACATATCCATATACTGAAGCTTATCCAACAGCAGGATAATCGTCACTTAGAGAAGAAGAGTATGAGATACAATGGCGATTGACTTTAGTGCAAGTGGGAGATTGAAAGTAATATGCACACAAGCCAATCATGTTTGATGATAAAGCATATACTTTGTAACAATCTTATTTATTTATTAATAAAAAGTATTATTTATTAAAGGCTTTTAATTATCTACATGATGCTGTTTTATAATATGTGATAAACCCATAGTTTTAAGCAATGCTTTTAGAATAATGATGATGATCATTCTAATGAGATCTAAATTCTTAGAAAGCTTAAAACTAAAATAGTTCCCAATTGTTGGATTACTAAATTGGGGATTAGTGAATCTGGATAGATTGGTACATACGTTGCTTGCTCATTGGATGAGGATGATTGATCTCATGATCATTTGTGTGGAGACACTAAAGCAAGTATGTAGGTGCTTATTAGAGAATAAGTTCACTGAACGTGGCTCGCTAAGGAATACATAATGGAGTTTTACTTGCTTGTCAATAGGAATTCCTGTAGTGATAGTAATACAAGTGATCCTTGGACTTGAGATCATCATAGTATCTTGTGTATGATGAGTTATACTTTGACTTATTCCTTAAGACCCTTAGGGTATATCAAAGGGTATGCTTGGGTATAATAAGTTGTACATGGAGATAATATATGATCAATAAAGAATCTACCACTTCTAGTAAAAGAAGAGAAATGTCCTATGTGATTCGATAAATGACAACTCAAGAGTCCTTGGTTAAGGCGAATGAAATTAGAAAGGAGTTTCTAATTTGCATTATTTGGAGTTGTGCATTTAAGAGTCGAAATACATATAATTAAATAAAATAAGACTTGATAAAGAATTCCATGTCTTATATTTAATTGGGACATTGTATGGTGGAAGGATTGAATTGTATGGTAACTATTTACTCAAAGGTTCTTTTATGATTAATGTTGAAATCTATATTATCTCGGAAAGTCGTTGATCGCTAGGAGGCTTATCCTATTGTAGAATAAATATTATTTATTTAAATAAATTAATAGTTTAATTTATTTATTTAAATAAGATTAGAATTGTTCTAATTGATTAATTCATAATAGGTTTAATATGGAGAACCTAAAGGGTCACACCATAAAAGGAAGAATAATTATTTAAGAAGTTAATGACATAATCGTAATAATAAATTAAGTATATTTTATTTAATCTATGGTGATAGAATAAATTAAATAGCTTAATATTTATTATTTAATATTTTGAAAATATTAAATATAAATTAATAAGAGGAGTCTTATTATTATTATTACTATTATTATTAATTAATTCCTAAAGGAGTTTGGGAATTATTTAATAAAAGTACTCTCGTATATCCTAATAAGATTAGGAGGCCAATTAATTAAAAAAGTTTAATTAATCATTCCTAATAAGATTGGGAGCCTAATTAATTAAAGGAATTTAATTAATTAAAATAAAACCCAATTTTTTAATTGTTAAGGAGGGTTGCCCACATCTATAAATAAGAGGAGTCTTATTATGGGTGGGTGGGTTGTTGATTTTTTAACAACAGACGTAATTCCAATAGTTGAGAGAGTACGTCTTTTTCTATAGAGATAGAAAAACTAGGGTTTTGCCAAATACCCATCTTCTTGAATCTCTCTTCTTTCTTGGTGGATCATCTCTAGAGGCCAAACACTTGGGTGGCTAACGTTGATTAAAGGAAGGAACCAAACCCGGTGGATTCAAGTTGAACGTGAAAAGGATTGGAGGTGAACTTGTACCTGAGGAAGCTCAGATCTTCAAGGGTATGATTCTTGTTCTTTCTTTTTCGTTTAATTAATAATTGTGCATAAAGGGTGATCCGGGTTTATGGTTTGTAAATTTTTAAAACTCTGATTTTTACACGTTTCCGCTTATTTTGTGCAATTTGATTGCGTTCATGAATATTACAAACCTAACACGCACATACAGGTTATTCCCAACAGAATAATAAATAATGGAACCAGGTCATGCGTAAACGCACAGACAGGATATTTCGATAGAATAATAAAGAACGGAACTAGGTCAGGCGAAATTTGCACCGATAGGATATTCCAACAGAATAATAAAGAATGGAATAACAATAGAAATCACCATGCATGCGATAGACCGCAGACAAGTCAAAGTTATTCCAATGTAATAATAAATAATGGAACTGTGTCATGCGTAAGCATACGAATAAGATATTCCAATGTAATGATAAATAATGGAATAATGAAGAATTTCACCATGTATGCGGTGCCAGCACAGCAAAGTTATTTTAACATACTAATAAAGAATGGAATAACAGAAGAATTTCACCATGTATGCGATACTTCACATATACAGGTTATTCCAATAGAATAATAAGGAATGGAATAACTGAAGTTCTCTTCATGAATACGAAAGAAATAATACTCCTTACCTTATAAAGAAAAGAGTACTCCACTAGTAGGCGGGGATATACTTGAAGAAAACTCAGACTACGCCAAAGCTTCTTAAAACTCTAAAGAAATACGCCAAGATTATAAGAGAATTCTCTGAATTTTTGGTGTGATTTCAATTCTAACTAAACATCTTATTTATAGGAAAATAGAAAGGATACTATAATAATATATATATATATATATATATATATATATATTTATTTAAAATCTAATAAAACAATTAACTTTATAAAAGTATTACATTTTATATAAAAATTTTTTACTATGCAAACACTACGCAGTACTATGCAAATACTATGCATAATAAAATATATTATATTCTAATTATTGTCTAATAAAACAAATAACTTTATAAAAGTATTTTGTTTTATATAAAAAGATTTTACTATGCAAGACACTATGCATAATAAAATATATTATATTCTAATTATTATTCTAATAAAACAAATAACTTTATAAAAGTTTTCTGCTTTTATATAAAAAGCTTTTACATTTTATTACATTAATAATACTAATAAAACAAAAATATATATATATATATATATATATATATATATATATATATAAACTTTTGAGACTTCATAAAAAGACACCTCAATATATTTAACAACATTTATCATCATTATTATAATTCATAATATTAATTGACTGTGTCGTTCCTGGAAAGAGGGACTTTCCAATAAAGATTTCTCCCATCATGCCGTAATAATTAGGTGACCAAACCTCTCCTCGCGTAACTTCTAGACATCGTTAATATTGTAAATAATAATATTAATAACTTCGTCATCTAAATTATTGATTTAATAATATACAAAATATCGACAATAATTGAATCAAATAACGTGAGATACCATGCAAAGAATTATCGTAGTAATAATTGAACAAAACCGAGTGACTTCTCTCACGAAGCATCAATAATCAATACCGTGTGCTACTATGCAACCACGCCAGACATCATTTCTTTACTACCGAGTAGTTCAATGTTTTAACGGTAAAACTTCCACCGTTATTTTCATAAAATATTTTTGTCGTTTTCTTAATCCGACAATAATTCCGTTGTGGGGTCCACCAATGGCTGCTATCGCCGGTCTGACTATGCTCGACTGTAGCCCATTTATATTCGGCATGAAATATTCTCATAGAGCCCGATGCTCTTCTCTTTGCTCAATTCTCTATTCTTCTGCCATACTAACTGTAGTACTCTCCAACCGTGCTTGTAAATTTCTTCGCACGCCTGCTTTCCAACCCCTTCCGTTTATGTTATCCTGCGCTGGTGTTAATTCAGAATTAGATGATCGCGTGTGCATAAAAATCTACAAGTACCTGAAATCATAAACAAAACAAAAATAGAAATGAGATAAGATTAGATATGTCTAAGTCATACAAGATAGCTTAAAATTGATGATAATTATTAAAACTAAACACCTTTCCCCGGCAACAGCGCCAAAAACTTGATGCCTCTTTTTCAGTTCTAACAAAAAGAGCTCTAACTCATGCAAGCATACATGTGTCAACAAGTAATACAGAGTAAGTAAAGTATCGATCCCACAGAGAAAGTTGTCAAATTTAAACTACTATGCATCAATTAAATCACTATGTTTATATGCTTAGACTAACAACTACAATTGGTGAATTAATCTAATTGCAAATCACTCTAAAACAAGAATAATAACGAAACGAAATAAACCAAGTCTGGAAATAATGGGATCCTAACTTCATTTAATATTTCATCCAATTACCACTATCATGCAAGAATTGTTCACATATCACAGGAAAATAGCCAAGAGCACTAATAGAGTTATAGCCATTTTTCAATGCACTATGACCGACTTACACAACATCCACAAATGATAGACTCCATGTAATCATCAATATAACCAAAATCACTATATGTCTATGTGAAATTGCAGTCATACTGAATTTAAGCACAAACCCTTATTCAAACTCATACGGTGAATAAGTATATGTCTATCTCATTCACGAAATACGCAAGCCATATACAATAGCCCCATATACAACATCCCCATATACGTATGCTATCATGACTACAGTCCATACTCGTATGTTCATTGTCAATTCCATGCAAGTACTAAAACGAATGGTGATCAAGCATTCATATATATAAAATAACCCTAATAGAATTCCCATATGATATGTAAAACAGCCCTAGCAATCAAGCATGTAATCAAACTACATATTAAAATCCGTTAAAATCCCATAATGGAGTTTAGTTCATTACTGAACCAAAAGCCATTATGTGATCAATGCTAAACATGATTATCAAGCAAACAATTGAAAGATGACGGATAGAACGATAAAGCCCAATTATAGATTGTAAACCAAAATTAACGTTCAACTCCTCATAAAAATCTAGTTAAACAATAATAAAAATCCACAATGACAGAAAATCCCAAGAAGAATTAGAAAAGATGGATTTTTGGCTTCGTTCTTCGTTGGAATCTCTCCCAATGTGTAAACCCTAGTTATGATATGAAAATATGTCACAAGTCATTCAAGTTATGTTTGACACCAGTCAGATATCATTTTTTAACAAATTACAACCCTTTTAATTAAAAATTAAAATAAAACAAATCAGCAGCTTTAGCCATCGCGTGCGGCCGCGTGCTCCCCCAGTATGTTCCTCACGCAGGCGCGAGACTTGCAGTAAGTCATGATGTCCAGCTGGGCTCTCGTGGTCTGCGCGGCTCTCAAGCTTAATATGCCATACGCTGCTGCCAGCTGCTACTCAACTGTGGAATTTTGGTTCTGCTCTTTGACCGACCGTTTCTATGTTCCTTCCGTCCATGCTTGGTCTCCTTGCTCCATTATACCTTCATGCCATGCGTCCGTCAACCTGATGCCATCTACATCAGCCTCATGCCATCCAACACCACCAAAGTAAGCCGTTTCCTGCACTTTTTCACCAAAAGGAGTTTTAAGTACATGCAATGCAAAATAACATGAAATGCAACTAAAACAGACTGAAATGTACTTGAGATGGGCATAATTCACAGAATTGATATCCAATAAGTAGGTATAAAACCCACTTATCAAATACCCCCAAACTTGAACTATTGCTTGCCCTCAAGCAATGCATGCTAAATAACAATGATAATGCAAAAGCAATACTATGCAGCTAAATTACTATGCAGACTAGTCTCATATCATTCCAACTTAAACAGAATTTCAGTCCAAATTGACTCAACAAATTATCCAGATTCAAAAATACACTTTCAAACTAAACAATAGCCATAACATCATACACTCAGATAATTCATACATGCTATAGAGATGCTGTGTGTGTATGTAGTGTTCACCAAGACTTGATTCAAGCAAAGAATATATATGCTATCCTGCTCAAAACAGAAAATTATAGCCTAAATTGAGAATTATGTATACTTATGCAACGAAAACTGTTCCAACATATTCAAACAAACTAAAGTTCAACAATGGGCTTAATTGCTTTATTGCTACTCACGAGGGCGATTTTCGCACTTTCCCGCAGTGTTTATTACTGTTTTTCTTTTCTTTTTCTTTTTTTTATACATGACTGTGCAATGCCTTATTTCATTAGGCAACACTACTACCCCTTAGCTAGCTTTCAACTAACGACTCCCAGACCGTGAAAGACCTTAGGGCGCTAGGTGTAGAGATAATCCCCTCGGGCGTACTTACTCAAGTAGCCAGGGCCTCGAAATAAGACTAGTCACGTTACTGCTATTTGAATTTTTTTTTATACATAGCATACCCATGTTTTCCTAAAGTTTGAATGTCAATATTTGTCAAGTCTACATGCATGTTCCACATTTTTCTCTTTTTAAAACTACATTTTCTAACAAGCAATGCAACACATAATTCTTATACCTACAAGTGATTGTGAACACATCTGTGCAAACCGAAAGCATTTGAACAACAACATGAATTCCATCGTGTAAAACATTATAACTACGTTCATGTTATCCAATATACTCTAAAATCCTTCACAATTCACTATCATCATTGGCTAGGCAAGAATTTCTATAAGGCAAGAATTTTTGTGAGACATGTAAACTAACTAAAACAAAAACAATTTCGACCACATAAAATAAATAAACTACACATGCTGAATTTTAACTAATCATGCAAAACTAAACTACATGCTAATCATGCAAAACTAAACTACATGCTACTATACTACTCCCCAATACCCCCAAACTTAAAGTATTCAATGCCCCATTGAATGAAGGTAAAGGGTACAGGAGAACTCCCCTAATGATCGGCTATACCATCCTCCTCGGGTGGTGAATCTGGTGGTGGATAAGGCACCGCGGTCCGAAACTGAGGCCACTCTAGCATGGTTCCTTGCTATGCAAAGGCTTCGGCCAAAGCCCTCGTGAGACCCATAGAAAAAGCTCCAAAATTATCATACATGGCATCGACTTTTTGCTCCAACCTTTGGAGCTGGCGATCACCATGAACAGTGTGTGCTTGGGGTTATGTCGAGGGACCTGCCTCGTCAGTCTGAGGGGGCTGCTATTGCAGTTCTGGAAATATGGGCCAGAGAATAAATCCTAGTCCTCGCGGATATGGTTCACCACCCGTCCAATCCTTGAATTTGGAAATAGTAGCATGAGTGTTGTCGTGGCTCGGGTTCTGCAGCTGCTCGTTATTCCATGAGACTCCTTATTGTGTACATAGCATGGCTGCAACAGACGTGTGTGGAATACTCCCTGTTGTGCTCCCCCGCAAATAACACAGCATGTTCTGATGAATTAGGTAGCCGACGTCAATGTATTTTGCCTTTGATAATGCCCCATAAAATGATACCCTTTCCGTTGGTTATTTCATTGATGGTGGCGGATGGAATTAATTTGGCACAGATAAACAGATTCCATGCCTTGGCATATCGATTCAAGGCGGACGCTGGAAAAGATTTTGGATCAGTCGTCCCTGCCTTATAATTCCATTTGGTGCCTGAAATGCACAATTTAGAAATCACTAAGTTCAAGTCTGTCATCAAATGTGCACCTGTGACCCAATTAGCAGACCCGGTCAGTGGTGCGTCGTTTATTCTGAAGACTGATCTGATCGCTGGTGGTCGAAAGTCTACTTGCACTCCTCGAACCAGTGTTATCCCTCCTTTCATCTCCTTAGCATTCGCGTAGAACTCTCGCACAAACCCCATGGGAATAGGCATAGGAGTTGCAGCCAGACCAACCCAGTCTCTTTCACGTATCATATTCCATAGTTGGCCATCTTGCTTTTCAGGTTTAAACCCCCGTTCCTTCACAAAGGATTTGGCCACAATACGATAATACTCTTGCTGAGCTTCCAAACTGATAAATTTTCTATGGTCCACGACATCCTCTTCTTGGTTACTAGAGGAAGATTCTGATGAAGAAGAGATTGGGATGGAGCATGCTCTTTTGGAACCCATGTACATATGATAGAGAGAATGTAGATGATTTGCTTGATACTGAATAAGAACTTGTGATGTGATAACCCCAAACTCTTTGTGGACCAATTATAAAGCTAAGCTATAACCCTAGATTTATGCGTGGAGTAGAGGAAGCGTGAATCGTGGAACTTTTGAAGGTAGAGAGAAATTGTGAGGCTGAGTTTTTATGAGAGCTGAGGAGTTGTGTGAAGAACTGAAGGGTTCGCTCCTGTTCTATCACGTGAGAAACCAAATAAGCTACGACTAGGTTTTAAACGACTTTTCAAGACCTCAGATAGTGGCTTGTGACCGCTTGACTCGCTATCAGAGAAAATCTCATAGTGGTGCGCGAAAGTGAAGGATGAAGTTGTTGATCAGGACTAGGAGCTACTAACTTTCAGTCTTTGCTTGCATGCCGCATGCGTGTAACTTCTCCTGCATCAGAACTATTTACTCCCAAACCGCATATCAGTGGTTAGTGAACTTACTAATACCTACATGGACATGAATGCACATTATTAAGGCATGAAATAATGAGCACATAATGCTAACATCTTGTAAATATTCACAAAGAAATTCTTGCGACACACTTAAGCATAAAAATCTGATATCCTATCAAAAATGAATTAGATATAACTAACTAAAATAATGTAAAATCAATAACTAAAAAGTCAATGGAGGTAGAAATAATGGGTTGCCTCCCATCCAGGGCTAAGTTATAGTCAATTAGCTTGACTGTCTCTGAATCTCACATCACATCAAGAATTGAGGTGCCTTCCTTATTGTCCACCGCACCCCGAAATTTAATGACTTCAGCTTTCGTCAATGGCTCTACCTTCAACTCTGAATTTTCACCCGTTACACACCTCAATGGTCCATAATTCCCCGGTTTCTGTACCTCATCCTTTAGGCCCAATCCACCAAGTTAACCAGAAAGCATTCTTCTTCATCCGTTGGGAACTTTATTGCTTTAAAGACATTAAAGGTGACCTCTTGATCATGTACACGCATAGTGAGTTCCCCTTTCTGCACATCGATCGAAGTCTTGCCTGTGGCTAAGAATGGTCTCCCCAGTATTATTGGTATGCTTTTGTCTTCCTCGTAGTCTAAGATGATGAAATCAGCCGAAAAGATAAACTTGTCCACCTTTACCAACACATCTTCAACAATTCCCCGTGGATATGTGATGGATCTGTCAGCTAGCTATAATGATATATTTGTCGGCCTTGGAGCCGGCAGTCCCAACTGATTGAATACTGACAAGGGCATCAAATTTATACTTGCCCCTAGATCACATAAAAACTTACTGAAGTTCATCTTTCTAATTGTGCACGAAATTATGAAGCTGCCCGGATCCTTCAGCTTTGGAGGTAATTTCTGCTGAAGCACTGCACTGCATTCCTCTGTCAAGGCTACCATTTCAGACTCATCTAGTCTTTTCTTCCTTGACAATATACCCTTCATAAACTTTGCATAGCTCGGCATTTGTTCCAAGGCCTCGGCGAATGGTATATTGATCTGCAGCTTTTTGAATACCTCCAAGAACTTGCTAAACTGTTTATCCTCCCTCTGCTTAGTTAATCTTTGCGGATACAGTACTTGAGGGTGAATTGGTGGCACTGAACTCTTAGGCTTTTCCTCTGAACCTGTTGTATCCTTCTCGACCTGCTGCGACTCAGACTTTTCCAGATTTTCTTCATCAACAATCACCATCACTCTGCCGGCTTGCGGCAGCAGCCTCCTTAGTGTTCTCGGTAGCGGTAGGCGCGACTTCATGATGTCCGCCAGATTTTCCCAGATCTTAATGATATCGCTTGACATTTCTCCTTCCCGTCTCTTCTTAGATTTGTCTCTGTGTTACTTGGCAATGAACCCTGGGGCCTGTTGTTAAGCATGTTCGCCATCTGCCCCATTTGAGTTTCCAAATTCTTAATAGCCACTGCTTGGCTTTTAATCATAACTTCCGTGTTTGCTATGTATTTCAACATCATCTCCTCTACTTCTGATTTCTTTTTCCGGGTCAGTGCAATTTGGAGTGTGATGTTGTTGCTGAGAGAATCCCGGTGGAAACGGTGGTTTTGGTGCAAAATGATCTTTGAGATATATGCCATTTGAAACTGTTGGTTCAAATTTAAAACCGATTCTCATTGATTTCCTTGGTTAATTGACCAACTAAAGTTTGGATGGTTTCGGTTGTTGGGGTGGTATGTGTTCTGAAATTGACCTTGGTCTTTCCTGTAATTGCTCACATACTGCATCGACTCCGAGCTGATGGCACATTGATCCGTGGAGTGTGACCCCATACAAATTTCACAAACGAAGGCAACTATTTTCATTTTGCTATCTGCTATTGAGTCTATCTTCTTTGCCATAGCTGCCATCTGTGCCGACAACTGTGTAATAACATCTACCTCCAACACACCTGCAACCTTGGGTTGTGGCATCTGAGATGTAGGATTCTGAAAATCATTAGGTGCCATAGTCTCAATAAGGGTATAGGCCTCGTCATAGCTGTTTGCCCATAATGCCCCTCTAGCAGCTGCATCTACAATCGGTCTTGATTGCCATCCCAATCCATTGTAAAAAGTGTTAATTACCATCCAATTCAGCATACCATGATGCAGATACTTCCTTAACATCTCTTTGTATCTCTCCCATGCTTCATATAAGGACTCTCCCTGTTGTTGCTCAAATTGACATATAGCTGCCCTCATCTTTGCAGTCTTAGCCATTGGGAAGAACTTGGCTAAGAATTTCTGTGCTAAGTTCTCCCATGTAGTGATTGACCCTGATGGCAAAGAATGAAGCCAACTCCTCGCCTTATCCCTCAATGAGAATGGGAACAACCGCAGTCTGATAGCATCCTCCGTCACACCGTTATATCGGAATGTATCACAGATCTCGAGAAGCTCAATAAGTGTTCATTCGGATCATCCATAGCAGCACCCCCAAACTGAACCGAGTTCTGCACCATCTGAATAGTGCCCGGTTTAATCTCAAAAGTGTTGGCTCCTATCGCCGATCTGACTATGCTCGAACTGTAGCCCATTTATATTCGGCATGGAATATTCTCGTAAAGCCCGATGCTCTTCTCTTTGCTCAATTCTCTATTCTTCTGCCATACTAACTGTAGTACTCTCCAACTGTGCTTGTAAATTTCTTCGCACGCCTGCTTTCCAACCCCTTCCGTTTATGTTATCCTGCGCTGGTGTTAATTCAGAATGAGATGATCGTGTGTGCATAAAAATCTACAAGTACCTGAAATCACAAACAAAACAAAAATAGAAATGAGATAAGATTAGATATGTCTCTAAGTCATACAAGATAGCTTAAAATTGATGATAATTATTTAAACTAAACGCCTTTCCCCGGCAACGGCGCAAAAAACTTGTTGCCTCTTTTTCAATTCTAACAAAAAGAGCTCTAACTCATGCAAGCATACATGTGTCAACAAGTAATACAGAGTAAGTAAAGTATCGATCCCACAGAGAAAGTTGTCAAATTTAAACTACTATGCATCAATTAAATCACTATGTTTATATGCTTAGACTAACAACTACAATTGGTGAATTAATCTAATTGCAAATCACTCTAAAACAAGAATAATAACGAAACGAAATAAACCAAGTCTGGAAATAATGGGATCCTAACTTCATTTAATATTTCATCCAATTACCACTATCATGCAAGAATTGTTCACATATCACGGGAAAATAGCCAAGAGCACTAATAGAGTCATATAGCATTTTTCAATGCACTATAATGACTTACACAACATCCACAAATGATAGACTCCATGTAATCATCAATATAACCAAAATCACTATATGTCTATGTGAAATTGCAGTCATACTGAATTTAAGCACAAGCCCTTATTTAAACTCATATGGTGAATAAGTATATGTCTATCTCATTCACGAAATACGCAAGCCATATACAATAGCCCCATATCAAATGCCCCATATATATTATGCTATTGACAATCCATACTCGCATGTTCATTGTCAATTCCATGCAAGTACTGAAATGAATGGTGATCAAGCATTCATACATGTAAAACAACCATAACAGAATTCCAATATGATATGTAAAACAGCTCTAGCAATCAAGCATGTAATCAAACTACATATTAAAATCCGTTAGAATCCCATAATGGAGTTTAGTTCATGACTGAACCAAAAGCCATTATGGGATCAACGCTAAACATGATTATCAAACAAACAATTGAAAGATGATAGTTAGAATGATCAAACCCAATTGTAGATTATAAACCAAAATTAACGTTCAACTCCTCATAAAAATCCAGTTAAACAATAATAAAAAACAACAATGACAGAAAATCCCAAGAAGAATTAGAAAAGATGGAGTTTTGGCTTCGTTCTTCGTTGGAATCTCTCCCAATGTGTTAACCCTAGTTATGATATGAAAATACGTCACAAGTCATTCAAGTTATGTCTGACACCAGTCAGATATCATTTTTTAACAAATTACAACCCTTTTAATTAAAAATTAAAATAAAACAAATCAATGACCTTAGCTATCGCAAGGCATTGCCAAGGCTCCCCAGATATGTTAAATCGACGGTGCGAGACTTTGCAAGAAGTCATGATGTCTAGCCGAGAGCTCTCAAGCAAAGATGCACGCTCTCTCGAGCTTAATATGCCGCATGACGGCCATCGTGAATCGCGTGAAGTTCTGGTTCTTTGCCGACCGATCCGTTTCTATGTTCCTTCCTTCCATGTTTGGTCTCCTTGCTCTATTATACCTTCATGCCATGCATCCATCAACCTCATGCCATCTACATCAGCCTCATGCCATTCAACACCACCAAAGTAAGCTGTTTCCTGCACTTTTTCACCAAAAAGAGTTTTAAGTACATGCAATGCAAAATAACATGAAATGCAACTAAAACAGACTGAAATGTACTTGAGATGGGCATAATTCGCGTAAATTGATATCCAATAAGTAGGTATAAAACCCACTTATCACCGCTCTCGCCTAATATTGCATGAATTGCATAAAGCCTCTGAACATCCCATCGTTCACCATTTCATCGGTGTTATTATTTTCATGAGGATTATTGTCTTCCTGTTGCACATTACCCTGGGCATTGATCGTTGGTGACTCAACGGTCTCATGTGCTTCATTCCTTATCTCAACATTTTCGGATGCCATTTTCAAATACTGCCACAAAACAAGGGTTAATTAACATATCACATATTATCTCTATACTCTGACCGACCAATTAAATACCAAATAAACTTAGGTATGTCATACTAGCGAAGGAATTCCCCGTCTCTCCCCTCCTAGTTCTTGTCTCACAACTCAGCTAGGGATCATATCCCTAAGCTTTGATACCCACTGTGACGCCCCCAAAAATAGGTATACATCACCCATCTTGAGTCGGTAGATACATGGTACAAAATACAAATACAACTTAATTATACAAACGTCGTGTAAAAATATGACAAAACATAGCTGAGAGTTTTAATAAGAATATTGTCATCTAGACAATATCCACACTCAAAGGAGTCCTCATTACATTTATTGTCACACTATTTAACAGAATAGTGAGGACTACTAATGCTATCATCTGAACCGTCACTCCGTTCCCCGACTCGTCCCAGCTATATTCTCATTTCCTGAAGAGAACAATGAAAGAAAGGGTGAGCTCAACTAGCCTAGTAAGAAATATTATGACTAAGATATGCAGAATAAATTATCATTATCCTTCAACAATGTTAAACTGATAAAATACAAAAGACATCAAGTTTAACTGCAGCAGAACAAGCAATCCATTAAAAGAGTCAAGTAGAGAATAAAATCTACTATCTTCTATGATTTAAAAAGTTTTTCATCAACTTAATCGCTGAGACTCAGCTTAAAAATAAACCACATCATCGAATCATCCCTGCACTACGGGCCAAGGATATTCATTAAATCATCAATGGTCATGACTATACTAAATAATCCCTGGTCATAATCATACCAAAAACTGTCCATCAATGCACTATAGGCCACTGAGGATTTTTACCACATCATCCGTCACATTACGGTCATGACTATACCGAATAATCCTTGGTCATAATCACACAAAGTCCATCCATGCACGTAAGCCAAAGATGACTTTAATCACAATATAAGTATGAGGATGATGACAATGACATAATAACTCAATAAAATAATTTCAAGGATAAATTTTAAAGATTTATAAATACTTTCATACTTTGCAAAATTTATAAATACTACCCACAACTATAACATTATCTCAAATCCACACCATAATATTCAAAAAAATATTTTGAGAAAATTAAATCTTTATTCATAAAAATTGGGGTTTTACAGTTGTGCACATGCACTTGCTGATTATATCTATGAGCACTACCTATTTAATCTTGGAGTTTTGTTGAAATATAGTTCTCAATTGGAGACAATGGAGATAATTATATGTCAAGAGAAGACTCACCATTGGAAAAAATATGATAGTAATCTTCTCATTTTTCTTTGGGGTCTATTGGGTCAACCAAGGATAATTCTTGAGTCATATGATATCTATCATAACTTAGACGCATGGCCTCCCATGTACGAAGGTTTCCTTGAGCATTTTCCAAAGATTTTAATTTCTAAAACAGTTATTGACTGTACCTTTATGTAAGGTACCATTGTAAGGTGTTGTGGTCGAGGCACCATGAGAGTTGCATATATTTGTATTAAAACTCACAGTTTAACTGTGGTCGTATTCTGTACGACAGTTCAATAGTTTTATAAATGAAGTTTTATTTGATTTCTATAGTGTGATATCTGGCGACTCAGAATGGGTCGTGTGGACCTATTTTCGGGGCGTCACATATACCACAGCTCCTTTTATTGCAGAATCGTGCGATGATTCGCGGGCGTTCGTGTGGATACCATAGAGACGTAGTACCATGAGGGATTACGTTGGAGATTCGAAGCGTTTCAGATTTTTCATAATTGGTATAATCTCTTAAACACTGAATTAATTTCTATTTTGCATGGATCCTGTTTTGGGTTTCAAAAATTATTATTTTTTATATTCCGCTGTGCGTTTTTGTACCAAAATTCCCAACAGATTTCTTGTGATGTGCCTTTGATGTAGAGAGTGGGCTCGTACGGGCATTTCCAAAAACCATTATGTTCAAAGTATGAATTTTTTCGGCTATACCAAGTTGTTGGTGATTGTTTCAGTCCATAAAGCGCCTTCTTCAATTTGTAAACTTTGCTTTCTTTTCCATTCTTAACAAAATTAGGTGGTTGCTCAACATAAACTTCTTCTTCCAAAAAACCATTCAAAAACGCAGATTTGACATTCATTTGAAATATACTCCAATTATTTTGAGCTACAAGTGAGATAAGCAAATGAACAGTGTCAAGTCTAGAAACTGGAGCGAATACCTTAGTGAAGTCTTTTCCTTCCTTTTGCTTATACCCCTTTGCTACTAGTCTCGCCTTTTTTTTGTTGATGGAGCCATATGAATTCATTTTTGTTTTATATACCCACTTTATGTCAATAGAAATCTTGTTCGGAGGCAGATTTGTAAGCTCCCACGTTTCATTCTTAATGGCTTTCATTTCTTCTTTCACGTCTTGTTTCCACTTTTCTTCTTTTGATGCTTTAACATAAGAAATTGTATCTTCTCCTGCAAAGAAAGCAAAAAATATAATATCATCTGAATCAATTTGCTCGGTTGACTCATAAATTTCTCTTAAGCTCTTTGTTCTTCTTTGAGGAGTTCTTTGAGGACTGCTTTGAGGGGACTCGGGGGAGTTTCCACGAGAAGAGTATCTTAGAGAAATAGGCTCACTTTCATCTTGAGAATCATCATTAGTATCATAAAAACTTGGCCAATTTTTAGGAAAATCAACTCCTGAATTAAATGAAGAATTTTCATCAAATCGAACATCTCGACTAATCACTATCTTCTGTGTCACTGGATTGTACAACTTGTAAGCTTTGCTCCTTTCACTGTAACTGATAGAAATACACTTCTCTGCTTTATCATCCAATTTGTTTCTCAATGCATCCAGAATGTGTGCATAAGCAACACATCCAAAAGTCCTCAGGTGACTAACTTTTGGCTTCAATCCAAACCATGCTTCACGAGGTGTGCAATTGTTCAGACTTTTTGTAGGAGACCTGTTAATCAAGTAAACACCACAGGATACAGCTTCTGCCCAAAACTCTTTATCTAGCATTTTCATTTTCAGCATGCATCTTGTCATTTCCATGATGGTTCGATTTTTTCTTTCACTAACACCATTTTGTTGTGGTGTATGCCTTACTGTCAATTCATGCCTAATTCCATCATTTTTGTAATAATTCTCAATTAGAAGATATTCACGACCTTTGTCGGTTCTCATTGTTTTAATTTGATAACTAGAAAATTTTTCAACTTCAGCTTTGGATTCCTTAAAAGCTTGAAACGATTCAGATTTTTCTTTGAGAAAATAAACCCAAACTTTTTTCGAGAAATTGTCAACAAAGGTAATAAAATATTTGTTACCTCCATAAGAAGTAATCGGCATTTGTCCACATAAATCTGAATGAACTAATTCCAACAGCCTTTTTGATCTTCACAAAGATTTTTGAGGAAACAGTTCTCTATGTTGTTTTCCAAGTTGACATGCCTCACAAATCTGATTTGTTTGATTGATTTGAGGAAGTCCTTCAACCATCTTCTTTGTTGCTAGCAATTTTAGGCTGTCATAATTTAAATGACCATACCTGTCATGCCAACACTTGGAAATTCCTTTATCAATAGTAGTGAAATAAGAAATGTTAGCAACCTGAAGTTTTATAGGAAAAAGATTATTTGAAGTTACTCCAATTGTTGCTATCAGCTGATTTCTCTTCGACAAAAAAACAAGCATTATCATGAAAACGAATACTAAACCCCTTCTTTAAAAGGTGACCGGTGCTAAGCAAATTATTTTTTAAACCAGGAACATAATAAACTTCAGACATCTTCTCCACTTTTCTAGATTTTGTTTGAAAAATAACTTCACCAACACCTTGAATTTTGTAGGCTCTGTCATCTCCCATTTTTACCTGTCCATGGTTAGATCCAACCAAGTCTGAAAATAAGTTCTTATTTCTGGTCATATGTTTGCTTGCACCACTATCTAAATACCAAACATCATCCTTATCATCACATTGAAATGCCAGCAATAGAGTATCCTGCACATCTTTTTCATCAATTTTATTATCATGCATCAATCCGGTCTTATTTTGTGTTCCCTCCATTCTAAAATGACATTCTTTATATGTATGACCGGGTCTATGACAATGGTAACATTCAAAATAGCCACGACCTCTTCCTCTTTGATAACCACGACCTCTTTGATAACCACTACCTCTTCCTCTTTGGAAGTTTTTGATCAAATTTTCTCCACCTTCATTTGAATCATTTTTTTTACATGGCCTCTTCCTCTGCCTTGAAAATGAAAGTCTTTACCTCTGAAGTTGTCATTACCACCACGACCATGACCATAGTGAAAACCACGGCCTCCTGTAAATGAAACTTAGGATTTAAGAGCTTGATCAGGAAGAGGAGAAGGATTTCTTTGATTTATCCTTACTTCATAAGCCTTCAAGGTCCCTTGCAAATCTTGAATAGTAAGAGATGATAGATCTTTTGATTCTTCAATAGCTACCACAACATAATCAAATTTTGGTGGTAAACTACGAAGAATTTTTGCAACAACTTTCTCATCATCTAAAACTTCACCATTGGATGCCATTTGATTTACAACTGAATTAACTCTTGTAAAATAATCTGAAATACTTTCATTCTCCTTCATTTCTAATTTTTCAAATTCTGTTCTTAAGGTTTGGAGGCGTATATTTTTTACCTTTTCCACACCTTTGTATGTAACTTGAATAATCTCCCAGACTTCCTTTGAACTTTTAGCTTTAGCAACTCTTTCATATACCGACATCTCAATTGTTTGATAAATATGGAAACGCGCCTTGATGTCCTTCTTTCGATTTTCCTTCAAATTATTTTTTTGCGCTTGTGTCAAAGCATCTTCGTTTTTTGTATCCTCATATCCTTCATCCACAATATTCCATAGATCCATTGACTTGATCAATAACATCATATTATCTCTCTAATAATCATAATTTTCTCCACCAAATCGAGGAATAAGTGAAGTCATGTTATTGGATTTTGTCATTACCATGTTAAATTTAAAAAACAAAGATAAAATTATTCTGCTATTAAGCAATAGGCAGCAAGTCAGAATGGGAAGCAGTGAAAGCATAGAAAGGTCTATGCAGGAGGGTAATAGTTCGACGGAGATTCCGATCGAAGCAACAAAAAGGATCAGATAGTTAAGGTGGCTTTTGTCGTGGCAGCAGCTGGAGTTCTAGTTGTGTGGGACATATCTAGCCTTTTTTCTGGACCAGTGCAGATAAATCAATTACTTTAGATAAACAACTTGTTGTTGATATTCTTGCAGGGAAACTCTTTTTTGTGGTCTTCTTGACTTACGCTACTTTTCTTTCTGCAAATATGTTTACTTGTTGTGATGGTCCCACGCTACTTTCCTTTCAAGCTCTGATACCAATTTGTAGTCTCAAAGAAGGAGAAAAGTAATTTATATAAACTGAATTTTTTTTCTTACTATTTCTCTCCTGATTATAAAAGTGATTACAACTGTGCCACCCCAAAATCCGGGTACTTTCTTTCCACCAGATTTGGTGTTCACTTGATAAAAACATTCATGTCTAACTACCCAAACATAATGAAATTTAATAATAAACCTTCCCATTAAAGGATTAAATCATTAAGTTCAATAAAATCTCCCAGGTTATCTAACCTTTAAATACAAACAACATGTGCGAAAAATTAAATAATTACATCATAAGATTTAAAATAAAGTCCAACAATATAAAAGCTAACAGGTTTACAAGTCTTCAATACCTGCTTATCTTCCCTTTCCCTTTACTGGTTGTAGGTTCATCGACCTTCTCAACTTTAGCTGTAACATTTATATAAGCAAGAGTGAGCAAACAATGCTCACTTGAAATGACAATGAATAAAAATCATATCAAATGCCAAATGAATAGGCTCAGTAGAAATGAATAATGTGCTTCGTCAATAATAATCAGGAACTAAATTTTAAATGTATATATCTAAGGGTCAAAAGACCACGAACTATGTCCATAGTTATAAGTATTCTTTCAACTTAAACTTTTACAGTCATAAGACTATAGGGACTCCTCGTACTTAGGGGGATCAACCCTTCGTACTATGTATTGTGCACAAACATTTAAACACTATGCATAAATTATCCCCTATAATAGGGTTGTTCATCTCAACAGTTAGAATACGAGTCCGTACCAAAGTAAGTTTGGTTTGGATAAGTTCCAAGGTAATTTAGAGTTTAATGAACATCAACTAAGGATTAGTTGAATAAAATGTAGTAACAATGCGCCATGTAATAAGTCATAAATGAATCAACATTGTATAGTAAGGTTATGCTTTAGGAATGAACTGAAAGCATAAGAATTGAATAACATAACATACCTTGCTTGAACAATATTAAGCTAAGGTTAAAATATTATTTAGAATTGAGTATTGAGCATGCATAACAAATAGTAAATTGAACGATAAAACTTGTTCAACACTAGTGTATTAGAATTTAAAAACTTGTATGCTAAATACCAAGTTAAAGATTAGAAAAACTTGCTCAATATCAAGAGGTAAGGTTTAGGAGCTTGCACAATATAAGCAGAGTTAAGAAACTTGCACAAAGAAAGTTTAGGGTTAGAAAACTTGCCTTGCTTGTAAGCTAAACCGTAATAGTTTGATTCACAATATCCTAAGCACATGTCATTATGACACAATTAGTCACTAGAAATACTCTGTATACAAATAAGTATCTATTTCATGTATGGCTTGATTTTTAACCATATAATCAAGTTACACTAATAATGTAATAATAAAACTCATTAATTATTATTACTATGCTCAGTCTTAGCACTATAACAAAAATTACATTTTTTACAGTCATAATATTGCATCATATCAACAATTACAGACTTCGTGTAAAAGAAAATAATTTTCTGGCCATTCTGCTAACTTAGGTCTTTGTGGTGCCACAAATTATATTTGGGATGCACTGGCCTGATGGTGATGGTGCTGCCAATGAGTCACAAGCCGAGGTTGGTAGGCCATGGCATGAGGTTGGCGCTAGGCGCTTGATTTTGGCGCTACGGCGTGAGACTCATGCCACTAAGATCGAGGCTTGTCATGTCACAACACCGAATTATTATGTTGAATTGGATACGAAGAACAGAAACAAAGCTAATTTAACCTGTTTATTAATTTCTAGCACCTAAATTAACAATAGATTACATATAAACATTACCCATCATATATATACTGATTTCAAAACAACTAAACCACAATTTCAGAAAATTAAATCCTTGAATGCCATGTTTTAAACCAAAACTCCATTTTTGACATTGTTTGACAAAATTAACACTGTGACCACAATTATACGCCAAATTAATTCCTTCGAACTACGTTCTCTTCATTTCTTACCAAATTAACATATTCAAGGTTCAATTTATAAATTAGCTCACAATTAAATATTAATTTTGGTACTCCTACAAGTCATGTTCATACACATATTCACTGTAAAACCATTTTCTTTCTTTTTTTGAATGTACGTGTAAACTACAATCATATATGTATGTTAGTTATAACATCACAATTACATTTACACATAATTTATTAACCACTCATAAAAATTTGGATTACGGACAATTTTGTAAAGAACTTTATACTAAAGTGAAACTCAAGAACACAGAAACTTTAGGAATTATGCCGTTAAACATATATTTAAACATACATATATATATATATATATATAATATTAAGGTTTTTGTAAAATACCTTCTCTTGTCTGCTTAATCCTTGTTAGAAGACAAAGTGTTTGCTTGTAAGTCACAGAACCTTTCTCTCCTCTTAAACTCTCTCTAGTCTCTCAAATTCTCTGTAACCTTTTCTAACAACTTCTCTTTTCTCTCCTTTGGCTTAAGCCAAATGTTATTTTACGTAAAATAAAACACAACTCAACGCACACACCCAAACGTCTAAAACGACGTTTTACTAATGACCCTATTAAATTATCAGTTACCAAAATTAATATATATTATTTATATTTTATTTATTTTAATTAAAATTCAAAGTTCAAAATTCAAAAGCCATAAGGCTTTGTTTGGCAAAAACTCTTTAAAAATTAAAGACTTAATATCTTTAAGCCTTGTTTGGCAAAACTACATTAAACTCCTTTAACTTATTTTAATAACCTATTTATAGCATAGTTTATTGTCACACTTTTATTTCAATTTAAATTAAAAATAGTATAATAATTCATTTAATCCTTATCCACTCTCTAACTTAATTATTAAATTAAGTTAGAATATTATCTCATAATAATTAATTTCCTTCACTCATTAATTATTTATTTAACAAATAATTAATCAAATGAAATCAAATTAAACAAATATTTATTCAACAATAAACACATTAATTAAATATTTATATAATTCAATAAATATTTAAAATTACAATTAAAATTTCGGATTGTTACATCCTTCCCTCCTTTCAAGGATCCTGTCCCCAGAATCACAACTCAAACAAATTATTCGTCACATTCTTCCCTCCTTACAAAGATTCTGTCCCTAGAATCGAAGACACAGATTAAACAAATAACTCAGGGTAATTCTTCATCATTTCAGCTTCGAGTTCCCACGTAGCCTCTTCGACATTGTGGTTCCTCCATATTACCTTCACAGAAGGTATCACCTTATTCCTGAGCACTTGTTCTTTCCTGTCAACTATCTGGATAGGAACCTCTTCATAAGACAAGTCTTTATCGAACTGTAATGGTTCATACTCGATCATATGCTTGTAATCGGGTTTATACGGTCGTAATACCGAAACATAAAAAACATTGTGAACGTGTTCTAACTCTGGAGGTAGAGCTACCTCATAAGCTATTTCTCCTACTCTTCGCAGCACTTCAAAGGGTCCAATAAACCTCATGTTTAGCTTTCCCTTTTTACCAAAATGAATTTTCCCCATCCAAGGAGAAACTTTTAAGAACACAAAATTTCCTACGTTGAATTCATGATCTTATCTGTGTTTATCAGCATACTTCTTCTGTCTGTCTTGAGCATCTACCAATCTTTTCCTGATGAGTTTAACAATCTCAACAGTTTGCTGTATCAGTTTCGGTCCTAACAGTTGGCGTTCACCGACTTCATCCCAGCACAGTGGAGTTCTGCACTTCTTGTCGTTCAATGCTTCGTAAGGCGGCATGCTGATGCTTGCGTGGTAATTGTTGTTGTAGGTGAATTCTACCAATGGTAAATTTTCATCCTAGCTCCCTTTGAAATTCATGATGCATGCTCTAAGCATATCTTCCAACGTCTGGATTGTTTGTTCTCTTTGGCCATCTGTTTACGGATGGTATGTCGTACTCATTTTCAACTGTGTTCCCATGAATTCTTGTAGTCTCTTCCAGAAGTTTGACGTGAATCGCAGATCTCTATTTGACACAATTAACACTGGAATTCCATGTCTCGCAACGATTTCTTTAACGTACAACCTTGCCAACTGATCAAGATTGAATCTAATCTTTATTGGCAAAAAGTGTGCTGATTTTGTCAGTCTGTCCACTATCACCCAAATCGCATCGTATCCTCTCTTAGTCGTTGGAAGACCTACCATAAAATCTATTGTGATATGTTCCCATTTCCATTATGGTATTTCCAACGGTTGAAGTAATCCGCTTGGCCTTTAATATCTGATACTGCCGGAACCCAAATTCTTCCCTCGAATCTTAGTAACCCTTCAGTATCAATCTTATATTTCACTTCACCACCCTCAACTACTTTCTCTTTGATATCTCCACATTCTTCATCTTGTAGTTGAGCATTCCTTACCTTGTCCACTAAAGTTGGACTAGCTTCTATTTGGAATAGTCGCTCATCGGATTCTTTTGGAAATTTTATTTCCAACTCTAGCTTTGTCATTGCTGAAATAAGCTCCTCCTGAGTGGTTATCAACATCAACTTTTCCCGACCTTTCCTGCTTAAAGTATCTGCAACCACATTCGCTTTGCCTGGATGATAAAAGATCTCACAATGATAATCTTTTATTAATTCCATCCATCTCAAGTCTTCAATACTTGCTTATCTTCCCTTTCCCTTTACTGGTTGTAGGTTCATCGACCTTCTCAACTTTAGCTGTAACATTTATATAAGCAAGAGTGAGCAAAAAATGTTCACTTGAAATGACAATGAATAAACATTATATCAAATGCCAAATGAATAGGCTCAGTAGATATGAATAATGTGCTTCGTCAATAATAATCAGGAACTGAATTTGAAATGTATATATTTGAGGGTCAAAAGACCACGAACTATGTCCATAGTTATAAGTATTCTTTCAACTTAAACTTTTAAAGTCATAAGACTATAAGGACTCCTCGTACTTAGGGGGATCAGCCTTTCGTACAATGTATTGTGCACAAACATTTAAACGCTATGCGTAAATTATCCCCTATAATAGGGTTGTTCATCTCAGCATTTAGAATACGAGTCCGTACCAAAGTAAGTTTGGTTTGGATAAGTTCCAAGGTAATTTAGAGTTTAATGAACATCAACAAAGGATTAGTTGAATAAAATGTAGTAACAACGCGCTATGTAATAAGTCATAAATGAATCAACATTGTATAGTACGGTCACGCTTTAGGAATGAACTGAAAGCATAAGCATTGAATAACATAACATACCTTGCTTGAACTGTGACACCCCCAATTCTGGGTACTTCAATTTCCGAGGGATTTGGTGTTCATCAGACAAATATCATCTATCTATCTACCCATAATAAATGCAAACCATGCAATAGATAGAAAACAAATCTTCCCCTTATGGTACAACATCTGAATAATAATAAATACAATCCCAGGTTAAACTAACCTTAAGCATCTATGCAGAATCATAAACAAATAACAAGTCTTAAACAACATCAAGTCTGAAACATAAATACATAATCGCATAAACAACAAGTCTTCATCACTTGTTAATCTTGCCCTTGCCTTTACTAGTGGAAGGCTCATTGGATCTTCCGTTCTTAACTGCAGTGTTATTATTACGCAAGAGTGAGCACGATTGCCCACAAGTATAACAATATAACAATGAAATAATAACATGCGAATGAATCAAAGACTTCTGAAATAGGAAAACACAGCTTTTGAATCAAGAATGAATAACAAGAATCCAAAGAACTTATGGGGTCATAAGACCTTGAACTATGTCCCAGGTTGTCAAGTGTTTACTTGAAACCTTTAATAGTCATAAAACCATAGACTCTTCTTCTCGTACTTAGGGGGTTCGGCCCTTAGTACCATACTGTGCACAATATCTTAACGCTAACGCACAAGTAATACCCTATACAGGGTTGTTCATCTCAGTTTGACATTAGAGTCCGCACCAAAGGAAGTTTGGTTTGGATAATTCAACAAGGGTTTTGAAATTTAGAACGTTCATCAACTATGAACTAGTCAAATTGTTAAGGGTTCACTAGTTTAACAAGGTTCAACCGTAACTGATATTTAAATTGAAATAAAATCTCAAGAGGTATACAATAGAATAAGTATTGTATAACAACATCATGCTTTGAAAGATTAATAAACTTTAATATAACAAAATAGACTTGATCAATAATAATGAGAATTTGCTCGATGTAAAGAGGTAAATTTATAAACTTATATAATGATAACAAGTAGGGTTAGGAAACTTGCCTCGTACGTAGATTACACGTTAATTATACACGTTCCTTGATTTAATCCTACATACCATTTACATTCACAATACTAGTCAATTATAACGTAACTAGTCATTACAAGTTCATTCTTTTTGTCTAACTCGGATTATAACCATACTTAGTCGAATTACTACACTCATTGACACATAATTTACACTTTACGAACAATAAGCTAACTATGCATTCAATAATTCAATCCATATGTAAATGTGTTATTGACATGCTAAGAATTTATTTTAACGTCTCGTTATACATCTAACATGTTTTTTATGTTCATTAGATTAAATTACTATCACCTTCCTAGACTTGAACAATAAAATTTTTCATTCTCGGACAATTTTACTGATAGACTTGTTGATGCTGGCAATGGCATGACTAATGGGGTTTTTATATGGTTGCGGTGATTGCTTGCATAGGATGCATGAATTGAACGAGAATGAATCGATTCTGCAATTTGCAAAAATTGCAGAACATGGCCAAAACCTCCAATTAATTTGTTCTTACACGAATTTAGACATACCCAAACACTGTAATACATAAATAACTACTCAATCCTTCTAGCATGATTTTAACAAGTTAAAACACATAATTTACAGAATTAAAACATGTAATTTCACTATTCTTGATGTTCTTGAAAGTTTTGAACACAAAACATAAAAATTAACATTACGGGTTCGTTATAACACCAAATTTGTCCATTCGAAGTTTGTTTTCTTCGTTTTAACATACATAATTATATACAAGTGTCAAATTTATGAGACAATATATGTTTGATGTATTAAATTTGCGAGTAAGGGCCATATGGCCATATTTCTATACTTTGTAATTTTGTAGCAAAAATATACAACGTATTTTCATGAACTGATGTTATGGAACCATAATATATAGCACAACACGTTATAAAAACATCTTATCACATATATAAACACATAATTATTACTCTTTCTAACTACAGAGATTTTAATAAAAACTTGAAAGCCATTTTCATGAAAACTTTAATAACGTAAAATGGAAACTAGGTTGAAGAGATTACCTAAAACGTAGTGTAGATTTAGTAGGAGATGAATTCTTTCTCAGATTCTTCTTCAATCATACACTCATAATTTCCCTCAATAATTATCAATTTCTCTCTGACTAGTTTTTATCAGACTTAGAAAATGAAATAAAAGAAGAATACATATATAATTATAAACTGACGCAGTTGTGGTCAGTTAACCAATCATGGGTTAACTGCCCTCAACCTCCACTAAGGCCTTGTTTGGCTATTCATAATAACTCATTCCCATTTAATTTGATAAACTTCTTATACTATAGCTTTATATAATGTCACACCCATTTACACAATAAATCTAATATCTTATTTAATTTAAATTAAATTAAATATAATAATTTCTCATTTAATTCATATAGTCACATAATTAAATTACTCGTTTATTAATTATATCAAATATATTAATTCTCTAATTAATTATTAAATTAATTAAAATAATATTAGGCTTATTAAATATTTCTTTTAATTCAATAAGCTCACATAATTACATACTTCGAATAATAAAAATTCTCCACATTAATTTAATAAATATAACACATATAATTAAATTAATCCACCACAACTTCATCAATTAATTATTTAATCTAGTAATTAAATCATCGAAAAATATTTATTTAATCCAATAAATATTAAAATTAAATTACAAAATCTCGTTTGTCACATCTTTCCCCCCTTAAGAGGATTATGTCCTCAGAATCACGACTCAATCAATTCGTCCCGTTACATTCTCCCCCCTTATAAAGATTCTATCCCCAGAATCGCTTACAATAATTTAATTAAATAAGTGAGGGTAATTCTTCAGCATATGCTCTTCGATTTCCCACGTAGCTTCTTCAGTGTTGTGGTTCCTCCAAATTACCTTAACAGAAGGTATTACTTTATTTATGAGAACTTGTTCTTTTTGATCAACAATCTGAACAGAAATTTCTTCATAAGATAAATCTTTGTTAAAATGTAGGGGTTCATATTCAATCACGTGCTTGTAATCGGGTTTATAGGGTCATAAAACTGAAACATGGAAAACGTTGTGGACATTATCGAGAGCTGGAGGTAAGGCTACCTCATACGCAACTTCTCCGATTCTTCGCAGTACCTCAAAGGGTCCAATGAATCTTGGGCTTAATTTCCCTTTCTTTTCGAACCTGATCTTTCCCTTCCAGGGAGAGACCTTTAAGAACACATAACTACCCGATTCAAACTCAACATTTTTACGGTGTGGATCGCCGTATTTCTTCTGCCTATCTTGAGCTGCTATCAGTCTTGTTCGGATCACTTTGACTATTTATGCTATCTACTGAACCAATTTTGGGCCTAGTAATTTTCTTTCGCCAACTTCATCCCAAAGATAATCTGAGAGTTCACACTTTACGTAGTATATAACGCTTCATAAGGCGGCATGCCAATACTAGTGTGGTAACTGTTATTATAGCCGAACTCTACGAGCGGTAGATGATCATCCCAATTTCCTTTAAAGTCCATTATACAAGCTCTTAACATGTCTTCTAATGTCTGAATTATTCTTTCACTCTGTCCATCTGTCAGAGGGTGATATGCCGTACTCATTCGCAACTGTGTACCCATGCATTCCTATAGACGTTTCCAGAAGTTCGACGTAAAGCGCGGATCTCTATCTGAGACGATTGACACTAGGACTCCGTGCCTTGAAACAATCTCTTTCATATATAACCTTTCCAACTGATCTAAGTTAAATATGATTTTGATCGGAAGGAAGTGTACGGATTTTGTTAGTCGGTCAACGATAACCCATACTGCGTCGTAGCCTTTCTAAGTTGTCAGAAGGCCAACCACGAAATTCATCGTAACATGTTCCCATTTCCATTCTGAAATCTCTAAAAGTTGTAGTAACCCACTCGGCCTCTGATGTTCTGCTTTCACTTTCTGACATGTCAGACACTTGGCAACACACTCTGCAACCTCTCGTTTCAAATTCGGCCACCAGAAATGTTGTCGAAGATCTTGGTACATCTTAGTACTACCAGGGTGAATCCAATATCGTGAGCTATGAGCTTCATTCAAAATGTCTTCCTTAATCTCTGGCACTAGCGGTACCCAAATTCTGCTCTCAAATCTTAGTAGTCCCTCACTGTCTATTTTGAATCTCGGTTCAGTCCCTTCAGATATTTTCTTTTTCACTTTCTCACATTCTTCGTCCTGAAGTTGAGCTTCCTTAATTTTATCCAGTAAAGTTGTACTAGCTTGTATTTGGAACAACTTCTCTTCTATCTCCATAGGATACCTCACTTCCAATTCCAGCTTTTCCATTGCTGAAATTAACTCCTCCTGAGCAGTCAACAACATTAATTTCTCCCGACCCTTTCTACTTAAGGTGTCGGCAACCACATTTGCCTTACCTGGATGGTATAAAATCTCACAATCATGATCCTTAATTAACTCCAACCACCTTCTTTGGCGCATATTCAAGTCCTTCTGTGTAAAAATATATTTCAGACTCTTGTGGTTTGTATATATTTCACACTTCTCCCCATAGAGATAGTGTCTCCAGATCTTCAACGCGAATACCACCGTAGCTAACTCCAAGTCGTGGGTCGGATACCCCTTCTTGTAATCCTTCAATTGTCATGATGCATACGCAATGACTCTATCATTTTGCATAAGCACACAACCAAGTCCTTTATGCGATGCATCACTATAAACCACAAAATTTCCCGAGTCTTCCGAAAGAGATAACACAGGTGCTGAACTCAACCTCTTCTTAAGCTCTTGGAAACTTTCCTCGCACTTCTCCGTCCAAACGAATTTCACCAATTTCCTAGTCAAATTCGTCAACGGAGTCGCGATCTTGGAAAAGTCCTGAATGAATCTTCTATAATAACCTGCCAATCCAAGAAAACTTTTGATTTCTGACGGCGTCTTCGGCTGATCCCAGTTAATCACAGCTTCGACTTTGGAGGGATCCATCGAAATTCCGTCCTTATCGATCACTTGTCCAAGAAATTGTACTCTTTCAATCCAGAATTCACATTTTGAAAATTTAGCGTACAACTTCTCTCTTCTTAACGCCTCTAACGTTGCCTTCAAATGTTCCTCATGTTCTTCCTTGGTTTTTGAGTATACCAAAATGTAGTCGATAAAGACCACCATGAATTTATCCAGAAATGGTTTAAACACCCTATTCATCAGATCCATAAACGCTGCAAGAGCATTTGTTAGACCAAATGACATTATCAAAAATTTGTAGTGACCATATCGTGTTCTGAATGCTGTCTTTGGAACATCCTATGGTCTCACCTTCAGTTGATGATAACCACTCCTCAAGTCTATCTTTGAAATGTATCTCGCTCCCTTCAATTGATCAAACAAGTCATCGATCCTTGGTAATGGATATCTATTCTTAATCATGACTTTATTCAGTTCTCTATAGTCGATACAGAGCCGCATTGTCCCATCCTTCTTCTTCACAAATAACACCGGCGCTTCCCATGGCGATACGCTCGGTTGGATATACTTCTTGTCCAGTAATTCTTGTAGTTGAACCATCAGTTCTTTCATCTCTACCGGTGCCATTCGGTACGGTGCCTTCGATATTTGAGCCGTTCCTGGAGCCAAATCGATCATGAATACAACCACTATATCTGGTGGAAGTCCTGACAAATTGTCCAGAAATACATCTGCAAAATCCCTCATTACTAGTATCTCCTCTATTTTTGGATTCTCTTTACGACTGTCGACTATGTAAGCTAGATATCTTACACATTCTTGTCTTAACAACTTCCTGGCCTGCATCATTGTCAGAAAACTCGCTTGTCTAGGCGACTTGCTACCATAGAACACAACCTTTGACGGAGTCATAAGGTTAATACATTTTTTCTGGCAATCAATTACTGCCCCATAATTGGATAACCAGTCCATACCCAAGATAACGTTAAAATCTCCAAGTCGAATAGGGATAAGATCTACGCTCATGATATTACCCTTAATATCCACTATACAATTCTTATGTACGTACTTAACAGGATTTATTTCTCTATTCGCAATTTCTATGTTCATGGAGTATTCTAACTCGTCCTTAAGCAATTCTAAGTTCTTAGCAAAGTCATTGGATATAAATGAACAAGTAGCACCCGAATCAAATAATACATAAGCATTAACTCTATTGATCGGAATGATACACGACACCACATCACGAGGCGTGATCTTGTATCTGTCTTTGTCATGTTGAATGTTACGGCGGTCGGTCGGTTGGTTGGTTGCGATTGGTCTATGATAGTCGAGTGCTTCCATTGTTTTCACTATTTCCTCTATTCCTCCCTCGATCCTTCTTAGGACAATCCCTTGCAAGATGATACTTTGAACCACAAGTGAAGCAGGCACCCTTCTTTGGGTTAGGACAATTAGGTGTTATGTGGCCTTCCTGACCACAATTGTAGCATACTCGTTTTCCCTTCATGAAAACTCCCAGATGAGCTTTCCCGCAGGTTGGGCACGCTTCGATCCTCTTCTTCTACCCTTCTTGTTGATTTCCAGTTGACGAGTTATCAGACCACTTTCTCTTCTGATTATTACTACCTCACGTGCTACTTCCATCAGTCTTGTTAATTCCTTCATTTTCACTCTTTTTCTTCTTCTGATCCTGATTATATTTAGTTACCGCATCGCTTCCACCTTCAGCGAGTATGGCCTTCTCTAGCACCCCAGCAAAAGTGTTCAATTGGAACATTGACACCTTATTATACAACCAGGGCTTCAGTCCCTGCTCGAAACATTTTTCATTTCTCTCGTCAGTATGCACTTGATATGTGGCGAACCTAGCTAACTCGTTGAATCTTGCCACATAGTCTGATACGGACATATTCCCCTGTTTCAACTCTAGAAACTGGACCTCCATTTGGTTCTGCGAGCTGGTCAGAAAATACATCTGAAGAACATCTCCTTGAATCTCCCCCAGGTTATCACACCTTCTCCTTCCCGTACCTTATTTTCCTGCCACCAATAACTGGCTTCGGATTTCAGCATGAACGTCGCATAGGCAGTTTTTTGGTCCTCTCTTATTCTGGCGACATCAAACACTTTCTCCATCTCCATAACCCAGGTTTGAGCTTCGATCGGGTTCATGGATCCCTTAAACTCTGGCGGTCCCACCGCCTTGAAATCCTTGAATGATGTATTAGGTGGAGCTTGAGGTTGATTGTTAATTGCTCCTGCTAATAGGTTCACCAGTTGCTGAACGGGGTTAGTGTTAGCGTTGTTGTTGTTATTCATCGGTTCTCCTTGAGCTTGTTGACGGTTTTGTCTTCTTCTAGGTGGCATATTTCTGTTAAGAATATACGCTTATTAAGTCTTTATTCAATCCCTTAAACATTTAAGGCTCAACTAAAACATTTAAACAAAATCACTTAACACATTATCTCAATAACTCTGATATTTATTCAAATTGAAAGTTTTAACATCAAACGATCGCATCACTGCTATTTACATCAAATATCCCGAGATAAATAATCTACGGGATTTAAAACATTAAAATATTCTTTTGTTCATAAACACATCGGAATTTACATATTTAACTACCAGATAGGTTTTCACATAATTAAACTAATCCCATCACTGCCTGTTAAGGCGCTGCATAGCCTTGCCACGTTCCTCTTCCATGATGCGGGACATCGTCCTGCGATCTAGCATATACGATGGTAGTCCTTCGAACTGAATTGGGTATCTTATAACTCGATCCTAAGCCTCATCCATTGCATTTTGGAAGTGTAGAATACGTCTCCCCGAGCTTAGCCTTCTTCACATGACAATCCTCTTCTGCAAGATCAGCACGACGTGACTCTCTTACCCAGCCCTCCTCTGCTATGGTAAGCCTTTCTGAGCTCTCTTTCAGTTCCTTCTTCAACTTCTCTATTTCTTCAGACTTCTCCTCAGTTTGACCCTTCTCGTGAACCAAATCCCACTCCACATTTCCTAAACGTGTGTGAAGAGTCAGAATCTCTCTATCCTTCTACTCGATGGTAATCTCTCTTTGAATAATAAATTCCTTCGATCGGATCTTGGACAGTGTCACGTAACTCTATGTTACGGTCATATAACTCTTCGTACATCTCAGCATCGATGGAGTTCGGTGGGAACTCCTCTTCTTCCTCAGGATCCTCATCTGGATCAGTCTCAGGCTCATGCTCCTGACCAACAATAGTGATAAACGGAGATGGCTCTCTCTGTACCAACTACTCCCTAACGACATGAATGTCTCGGGGCTCCTCCTCTGTGGGTACTCGGGGTTCCTCCTCCACAGCTCGACTAGCTCCTCCAACATCCGACATCCTGACAACACAGTTTTAAGTTTAACCTGGGATTCTATTTATTATTATTCATTTCTTAGAACTCGATAAGATTTTACCACCACTATGTTCTCGATCTCCTATAAGGCTACTACCTAGAGTTGTTTCCCCACCTAAGGTTCATAACCTACAGCTTTGATACCAACCTGTGACACCCCCAAATCCGGGTACTTCCATTTCCGCAGGATTTGGTGTTCACTGTACAAATATCATCTATCTATCTACCCATAATAAATGCAAACCATACAATAGATAGAAAATAAATCTTCCCCTTATGGGGTTACAACATCTGAATAATAATAAATAGAATCCCAGGTTAAACTAACCTTAAGCATCTGTGCGGAATCATAAACAAATAACAAGTCTTAAACAACATCAAGTCTGAAACATAAATACATAATCGCATAAACAACAAGTCTTCATCACTTGTTAATCTTGCTCTTGCCTTTACTAGTGGAAGGCTCGGGTCGGGTTATCCGATCGGGTTTCCGGAGGTGGGGACACGAAGGCTGGTGGTATTATCCCACAATGGAGAGATGGAGGTCGGAGGTGGGGACACGAAGCTAGCCGGTATTATCCCACAATGGCTAGAGAGGCAAAGATCTTTGGGCCGTGTGTGATCGGTTCTGACGGGGACATCAAAAATTTAAATGGGGGAGTTTGTAACACCCCAGTCCCATATCGAAAGATAGGGAAAAAATTTGTCTGCATATAAGGAAATAAGTTACTACCAGTAGTACCTTCAAGTCATGACCTTTTGGGTGAGCCTATGGTGGGCTAAGTTGAACCAAGAAGATACTATTGGGCCAGTAGTTTGAGGCCTTATTTTGATGGATTTGATTCGACTAGGACTTGGGATTTGACCTAAGATTTATTCCGGATTTGGGATTTGACCCGGGTTGTTACATGAACAATATTAAGCTAAGGTTAAAATCTTATTTAGAATTAAGTATTGAGCATGCATAACAAATAGTAAATTGAACGATAAAACTTGTTCAACATTAGTGTATCAGAATTTAGAAACTTGCATGCTAAATAACAAGTTAAAGATTAGAAAAACTTGCTGAATATCAAGAGGTAAGGTTTAGGAGCTTCCACAATATAAGCAGAGTTAAGAAACTTGCACAAAGAAAGTTTAGGGTTAGAAAACTTGTCTTACATGTAAGCTAAACCATAATAGTTTGATTCACAATATCCTAAGCACATGTCATTATGACACAATTAGTCACTACAAATACTCTATATACAAATAATTATCTATTTTATGTATGGCTTGATTTTTAACCACATAATCAAGTTACACTAATAATGTAATAATAAAACTCGTTAATTATTATTACTATGCTCATTCTTAGCACTATAACAAAAATTATATTTTTTACAGTCATAATATTGCATCATATCAACAATTACAGACTTTGTGTAAAAGAAAACAATTTTTCTCGCCATTCGCTAACTTAAGTATTTAAGGCCAATAAATTATCTTGGGGACGGTATGCAGATCGGTGGTCTTTGTGGCGCGAGTCATGTGGTAGGGGTTGGTAATCTATGGCGTGAGGTTGGTCTTTGTGGCGCTAATTTTGGTGTCATGGCTAGGCTTAGACTCAAATGCAAGTAAGATTGAGGCTTGAAATATTGCATTACCAATTACTGATGTTGGACACAAAGAACAGAAACAAAGCTAATTTAACCTATATATTAATTTCTAGCACCTAAATTAACAATAGATTACACATAAACATTACCCATCATATATATACTGATTTCAAAACAACTAAACCACAATTTCAGAAAATTAAATCCTTGAATGCCATGTTTTAAACCAAAACTCCAATTTTGACATTGTTTGACAAAATTAACACTGTGACCACAATTATACGCCAAATTAATTCCTTCGAACTATGTTCTCTTTATTTCTTACCAAATTAACATATTCAAAGTTCAATTTATCAATTAGCTCACAATTAAATATCAATTTTGGTACTCCTACAAGTCATGTTCATACACATATTCACTGTAAAACCATTTTCTTTCTTTTTTTGAATGTACGTGTAAACTACAATCATATATGTATTCTAGTTATAACATCACAATTACATTTACACATAATTTATTAACCAATCATAAAAATTTGGATTACAGACGATTTTGTAAATAACTTTATACTAAAGTGAAACTTAAGAACACAAAAACTTTAGGAATTATGCCGTAAAACATATATTAAGAACATACGTATATATATATATATATATATATATATATATATATATATATATATATATATAATATTAAGATTTTTGTAAAATACCTTCTCTTGTTTGCTTAATCCTTGTTAGAAGACAAGGTGCTTGCTTGAAATTCACAGAACCTTTCTCTTCTCTCAAACTCTCTCTAGTCTCTCAAATTCTCTGTAACCTTTTCTGACAACTTCTCTTTTCTCTCCTTAGGCTTAAGCCAAATGTTATTTTACGTAAAATAAAACACAACTCAACGCACACACCCAAACGTCTAAAACCGATGTTTTACTAATGACCCTATTAAATTATCAGTTACCAAAATTAATATATATATTATTTATATTTTAATTAAAATTCAAAATTCAAAATTCAACAGCCATAAGGCTTTGTTTGGCAAAAACTCTGTAAAAATTAAAGACTTAATATCTTTAAGTCTTGTTTGGCAAAACTACATTAAACTCCTTTAACTTATTTTAATAACCCATTTATAGCATATTTTATTGTCACACTTTTATTTTCAATTTAAATTAAAATATTATAATAATTCATTTAATCCCTATCCACTCTCTAACTTAATTATTAAATTAAATTAGAATATTATCTCATAATAATTAATTTCCTACACTCATTAATTATTTATTTAACAAATAATTAATCAAATCAAATCAAATTAAACAAATATTTATTCAACAATAAACACATCAATTAAATATTTATATAATTCAATAAATATTTAAAATTACAATTAAAATTCAGGTTGTTACAACAACCATTGGTATTTATAGGATTACAAGAGCATTCTAGAATACTTAGCTTATAAGATTAAAACTCTAGAGATTTCTAATAACCATTGATATACCCAATACAAAATATTAAATGTTTCAACACTTGTTTAGAGATATTCAAATAACCAAATAAATCTATGAATGTAGACAGCCAAGAATTTGGTTTAGCTTCCTAACATTGTAACTTGCAAATAATCTCTGGACAAATGATGTTCAACTTTTAAGCAACAGAGGATCCGGTCAGGCAACTGAATCACTGTGTAAGAAACTATATATGTCCAGGTTGATCAGATATTTATGTACAGCCACGACTTCAATGTTTTACCATATCTACTGATCACTAGATTCAAGAGTTAAAGAAGCAACTAATAAAAACATTATTTTTTTTATTTGTTTTAATGACTGTTGAACCAGAAGCCACTACCCTCTAGGGTGTGAAACGGATTAACCACCAACCTGGAAGAATGCAGTACCCCAACCAACCAGGGTAACCACCAACCACATAAACTTGGTACTCCCATGGTAAACTGTACGTGGTACCAAGGAGATCACTATAATATGTATTGAGAGACGCTTATTGTAATTTCGTGTATGTGCACACCTAGAGGGGGTGAATAGGTGTTTAAACTGAAACGTGACTAACAATGACTAATTTTTATTTTCCTGTTACAGAACTAAAATAAATAGGTGAAGCTAGTGAATTATAGTGTCTACTTTAGAATAAATTTAAGTTTATGCAGACATAAGAAATCAGTGAAAGATCGTGTCTGGATTAGACCAACTTCTATTTTAGTTATAATGCAAACAAGTGAAACTTGTGCGAAATAGTGTCTGGATTAGCACACTTTGTCTATCAACATACCACTATCGAATAAATGTGTGTAGATGCAGAGTAAAACTCAAATAATCAAACCACAAGAAATAGCAAATCACAAACATAAAGATTTTTATGTGGTTCAGCCCCTATCCTCTATCTAGTGGCCAAATCCACATCCAATACCAATTGGTATTGGACACTCCTTTTATTAAACTTTAAAAAATCAATTAATTACAAAGAAAACTCCTTGTTTAAAGAAGCTTTGCACTGAGATGAACACCACTGCCCTTTTGCACCTCTGCAACCTTGAAAGTTCTCTTTGAACAGACCATATACACTACTTGAATCAGTCAAGCCAAACAAGGCTTGAACTCAAAATTTGATACACATAATTTTAAATACAATATGCTGTACTTTTCTGACCAATAAAGGATCGATTAACAATAAAACAAAGACTTGCTGGAAATAGACTTTAATAGCTCTCTATGAAAATATCAAATTTGATATTAGCTTAAGGTTTCCTGAACTGATAAGAGCTTCAAGTCCTCTCCTTTGCCGAGAAGGGATATATATATATATATATATATATATATATATATATATGGTCCAGATATTAAGCCCACCACTTATTTAACATACCTTGCCCACCCCCCTTTAGCGACGGACCGGGCGATGATTCGGTCCGTCGCTATATATAGAACCGTCGCTATATGTTTTCTGACGCTATATGTTGTCTGTCGCTAAAAGCTAAGACGACGGTTCTATATATAGTGACAAACCGAATCGTCACCCTATTCAGATTTTGCTAAAGGGGGTGAGCAAGGTATATTAGATAAGGGTGAGCTTAAGATAGGACCAAGATATATATATATATATATATATATATATATATATATATATATATATATATATATATATATATTGAAGAGCTAACGGCTATTAAGAAATTGTTAGCATAAATATCTCAACCACAGTTAAAAAGAGTCATGATTTCAGCAACTAATTGGAACCAATGAATATAATATATATCAGTTGAAAAGATGTAATATCCAAGTCAAACTGAGATAGCTAAAATAAATGAGAGAAAGAGTCCAACAGATTTGCCCAGTCAAGATAGTTTCTTTAAAAGACTCCTAATCAAAAAGCATATCTAAGCGAGATATTAAGAACATCTTCAGCAATAATAAAAATACCTTTGAATTTAGAAACTAATGGACTATTAATCCAATTTGGGCCAACCAAGAAAATAACTTATAATAAATTAAATCAACCCAAACAATTTAAACAAAATCCATTGAAATGAATATAAACCAAAGAATATTGTCATCATTAAAATCATAAAAGATACTCTCTCCATCCCATTATATCTGACGTTCTAGAGAGTTTTTTTCTTCCCAAAATATTTGACGTTTTACAAAATCAAGAATATTTTGCCTACTTGTTTCCTTTTCTACCATTCCTTCTCCACCACCATTAATGGCTATTTCGCTGTTTTCAAAAAACAGTTCAAATTCTATTCTTTAATTAGGAGAGAAAATTAGGAGAGAGTGTGTGAAATCAAGTTTGGTGTTAATGGAGAATTAAAGGAGATTAAAGTATTAATTAAGGGTAAAATAGTAAAACTACATCTATTCTTAATTTATGTGAAAATCTCTAGAACGTCAGATATAATGGGATGGAGGGAGTATAAACCAACATTTTTTCCCTTTTTGATGATTATAATGCATACTACCATTTAATTAATATGCTCCCCCTAACTCTATGGCTACCCTAAATTTATGCCTATAGGAAATATAAGAAGCACATAGTTGTTACGAAAAAAACGCAGATTGATGATTGATAAGCCATAATAACAGATTATGAAGTAAGATAATGAATCAAAATATCCAGCCATGATCATAAATATGATATCCAAACATATTATAACTAATTTACCAATAGATATCATATTATTTCCAAACAAATATTGATGAACATAATCATAACCAAATAACATAACCATCATTGCATCCCAAAAGAATATTCCATCCACAATTACCATCAATATAAACCAAATGCAATTAATTAAATCCCAATAACCAGCAGAAGAATAAGTCATAGTCTAAAAACCCAAAAAGTCAGTCTAAAACCCCAAAAATAGGATAAAAAATCAGAACCCTGGCCTATGAAATTATCAAAAAGGGTTCTACGTTTCATCAAGATCAGTCTCATATAGACCTTCTTCCACCTTCTTGTCAAGGTCCTGCACCTTGATATCTAAGGAATCATGTTTGACCATAAAAGCATCAACCTTTTTTGATACATAGGATGCTTTATATGATAAATATTGGACGACTCTGAAAGGGAATTAACTGTGATAATCACAGTGTCAAGTTTATGATCCATGTTTTGAACAACTTGAAAAAGTTCAGAGAATTCTAGATCAGTGGGAGGAACAAGAATGGAAGATGCAGAATTATGAGAAAGAAGAGTAGTTGAAACAATGAGGTGAATAGAATCTTTAATATCCCAAGATAAAATACCATCAACACTGACTTTTAACATTAAATTATTAGCATTAGCTTCATCAATAACTTCAGTAATGTGAACAACATCCTCATTTTTAAAAGATATTTCTCGTCTAAGCTTTTCAAAGATATACTGATAAAATGTTCCAATTTTTTTGTCATAAAACCTCCATAGGGAAAACATTTTGAAATAACTTTTAAAAATGAGGATGTTTACATTACTGATGTTATTGATGAAACTAATCTTCAAAATTCAATGTTAAAAGTTATTGTTTGTGGTATTTTATCTTGGGATATTAAAGATTCTACTCAACTCATTGTTTCAACTACTCTTCCCTCTCATAATTCTACATCTTCCATTCCTATTCCTCCCACCGATCCTAAATTCTCTAAACTTTTTCAACTTGTTCAAAACATGGATCATAACTTGACACTGTGATTATCACAGTTAATTCCCTTTCAGAGTCGGTCCAATCTTTATCAGATAAAATATCCTTTGTGTCAGAAAAGGTTGAAGCTTTGGTGGTCAAACATAATTCTTAGATGTCAAGCTGCACGACCTTGACAAGGTGGTGGAAGGTCAATCTCATTGACCCTGATGAAGCATATAACCCTTTTTGATAATGCCAAAGGGGGAGAATTTATTCTGATTTCTTATTCTATTTTTGGTTTTTTAGACTATGACTTTTTGGTTTTTAGTGTGACAACCGTAATTTTGTAATTTAATTTTAATATTTATTAGATTGAATAAATATTTTTCGATGAATTAATTATTAGATTAATTAATTAATTGATGAAGTTGTGATAGATTAATTTAATTATATGTGTTATATTTATTAAATTAATGTGGAGAATTTTATTATTCAAGTATGTGATTATGTGAGCTTATTGAATTAAAAGAAATATATTTAATAAGCCTATGTTATTTCAATTAATTAAATTATTAATTAGAGATTTAATAATTTAATATTATTATTAAATGAGAAATTAAATATATGACTATGTGAATTTATGAGAAGTTATTATATTTTATTTATATTAAATAAGATATTTGATTATTGTGCAAGTGGGTGTGACATGAATTAACTATGTGATAAAGTTTTATTAAATTAAATTGTTTTTGAAACCTATTCTAGCTAGGCAAACATGGCACTAAAGGGAGTTGGGGCGATTAACCCACGATCGGGTAAATCGACCACCTGTAGCGTCGATTATTCATTATTTAGTTTACGTATTCTTTTATTTCTTCTTCATTATTTGCCTAAGTCTAGAAAGCATATGAGAGAAATCTGAGAGAAAGAGTTGAAAAGTCGAGTTGTTAAGAGGATTGTGAGAGTCATCGAGAAGGAATTCATCTTCCATTAATTATACTGGGTAATTCTCCTTCCCAAATTCTATTTTACGTCATTAAGTTTTTATAAGAAAATGGCTTTCAAAGTTTCGTAAAGCCTCCGTGATTGAGAAAGGAGTAATATTTATGAGTTATTTATGGGTTAAGATGTATCAAATCGTATTTATATATATATATTGCATGATTCCATACCATCGGGTTTCATAATATTACATCGTATATGATTTCTACAAAATTACAGAGTATGGGTTTTGGCCTTATGGCCTTATACGTGATATTTTATGTATTGAACGTATATTATCCCTAAATTTTACACTCGTATATTATTATGTATGTTGATACGAAGAGACCAAAGTTTAAATAAAGCGGATTGATTGTTATAACGAATCCGTAGTGACAATTTTCATGTTTAATTTTCAAAACCTTCAAGAACATCAAGAACAATGGAAGTAAATGTGTTGATTTTGCAAATTATGTGCTGTAACTTGTTAAAAATCATGCTAGATGGGTTAAGTAATCATTATATATGTATTACGATGATTGGGTAAGTCTAAATTCGTGTAAAAATAACTAATTGGAAGTTATGGCCATATTCATGTATAATTTTACCTGTGATTGATTTTTGGCCTAATTTGGCCTTGTTATGTTAATGAATAACTGTGAATGAGAGAAAATGAGCACTGGTAACTTAGCCCGTGCCATGCGTTACCAAACTAAATTACCCTGCCCGACGGTTAAAAAAAAAAATAAAAAAAATAAAAAAATAAATATTTGATGAGAATTATTATTAAAATATTTATAAAATAAATTAAATATTTTAATTGAGATATTTATGGAATAAAATAAATATTTGATGAAAATTATTATTAAAATATTTATAAATTAAATATTTTAATTGAGATATTTATGGAATAAAATAAATATTTGATGAAAATTATTATTAAAATATTTATAAAATAAATTAAATATTTTAATTGAGATATTTATGGAATAAAATAAATATTTGATGAAAATTATTATTAAAATATTTATAAAATAAATTAAATATTTTAATTGAGATATTTATGGAATAAAATAAATATTAGATGAAAATTATTATTAAAATATTTATAAAATAAATTAAATATTTTAATTGAGATATTTATGGAATAAAATAAATATTCGATAAAATTATGATTAAAATATTTATAAAATAAAGTAAATATTTTAATTGAGATATTTATGAAATAAAATAAATATTCGATGAAAATTATTATGAAATAATTTATTCGAGTGTAATAATAGTAAGAGAATGAAAATATTCTAATTTAATTAAGTAATTAAATTAGAGGGTAATTATTTGTTAAATAAAGTGGAGTTTATATTAAATAATTAAGTGAAAATGTAACTAATGAATGTCGTGAATACATATGGTATGTGTGTAGGATTTGTGGTGAAGCTAAGTAGTAATCGTTTAGCTTCACGCTTGACGCGCAAGTTTCCTAATCCTACTTGTCATTATTGTTCGAGTTATTAGTTACCTCGAGTAAATTATCGTTACTATTATTCAAGTTCAATTGTTATATTAAAGATTTATTATCTTTTCAAAGCATGATTCAGTTATACAATAATTATTCTATTGTATACTTCTTGAGATTATTATTCAAATCGAATATCATTATTGTTGAACCTTATTAGACTAGTGAACTTTATTGATTCAACTAGTCTTTAGTTGATGAACGTTCTAAATTTTAGAACCCTTATTGAATTATCCAAACCAAACTTCCTTTGGTGCGTACTCGAATGTCAAACTGAGATGAACAACCCTTCAAAGGGATTTACTTATGCGTTAGCGTTAAGATATTGTGCACAGTATGGTACTAAGGGCTGATCCCCCTAAGTACAAGAAGAAAGGTCCATAGTCTTATGACTGTTAAAGGTTTCAAGTATAACCCTTGATAACCTAGGACATAATTCAAGGTCTTATGACCCTCAGAATTCTTTTGATTCTTGTTATTCATTCTTGATTCAAAAGTTGAGCTTTCATTCAGATGTTTTTGATTTACTCGCATGTTATTATTATCTTTGTTATTTCATTATTATACTTGTAGGCAATAGTGCTCACTCTTGCTTAATAATAACATTGCGAAGAAAGAACGAAAGAACCGATGAACCTTCCACTAGTAAAGGCAAGGGCAAAGTTAGCAATTGATGAAGACTTGTTATTTTTATTAGATGATGTATTTATGTTTAAGACTTGAGTTATTGATGTTATTTAAGACTTATTTGTTTATGATTCCGCACAGATGTTTAAGGTTAGTTTAACCTGGGATTATATTATTATTATTATTCAGATGTTGTAACCCTTAAGGGGAAGATTTTTATTCTATCTATTGCATGGCTTGCATTTATTATGGGTAGATAGATAGATGATATTTGTACAATGAACACCAAATCCCGTGGAATTGAAGTACCCAGATTTGGGAGTGTCACATTTAGACTGATTTATTCTACTGCTGGTTATTAGGATTTGATTAACTACTTTTGCTTGAAGTCTTTCTTATTGTTGAATGTTTTATCTTGGAACTTTGATTTGTTCTTCTTTCTAATCAGTTCTCTCAATTTTCGAGCCATCATAGCTATTTCCTCATCAGAGTCTTCATCATCACCTTCCATGTAACTTTCAGCTTATAAAGCTAAAGTCTTCCTTTTATGTCCCTCATCTTTTTCATTATACCTCTTTAGTTGATTTTCAAATTCTTCAATTTCTCCAAATAAAATGAGAGTTTCCATAGTACATCTAAGACCCCAAACTTTTTATGAATAAAGATTTAATTTTCTCTAAATATTATTTTGAATAATAAGGTGTTGATTTGATATAATGTTATGGTTATGGGTGATATTGCAAAGTTTGCAAAGTAAGCAAGTTGTCATAAAATATTCATTTTGTCAGGGAATATTCGTTTTAGTTGGTGAATATTCTTTTTGTCGGGGAATATTCGTACGACGGCGAAATCATTGGTGGACCACATAACGGAATAACTGTCGGATATAGAAAGCGACAGAAATAACCTTTTTATAAAAAATAACGACAAAACTTTTACTGTTAACTATTGAAATACCAGGTGATAAAAGTAGATTAATACCTGTGGTTGTACAGTAGCACGGTATTGCATAGTATCTCTGATTATTGATTCTTACGTATGAAGTCACTCAGTTTCATTCAATAATTGTCATAGTAGTTGTTGCATAGTATCTTATATTTTGATTCTATTATTGTCACAATATCATCTGCATAATATTTTATATTATTAAATCAATAATTGACACGACACAATTATTCATATTATTAATTAGCATTATTGGCAATGTCTAGAAAATTATGTCGAGGAAAGGGGTTAAGTTATATAATTGGGAGCCAATAAGGATATATCCTTATCGAAAAGCCCCATCTTTCTTGGGAATGATCTGGTTGTTAATATTGTAAGCTTATAATATAAATTATGAATAATTATTATATGGTGGATATTAGTTCAATTTTGATATAATTGAAAGAATTTAGCATAAAATATTTGTCAAAAGTTTGGCAATTATCTTCTCCGATAAAATATTTATTCAAATATAATATTATAATATTACATTATAATAACGTGATAATATAATAATAAAATCTTTTTATAATTTAAATGGTAATATTATTATTATAATATATAATTTTTAGCATGTGAATAAAAGTGCAGTGAAGGTTATCATTTTTGTTTTGAATTTCTTTTCAAAACCTTTCGTGCACATTTGGAATTCTTTCTTGCATATTTTTCCAAAGTGGAGGCTTACTTAAATTATTCCTCCTGCAAATCCTTTTCCAAATTTAGTGGGCCCTCAACCATAGAAAAGGAGAGGTTAGGCAGAGAATGAAAGTTAGGCGGAGAAGAAAGTTTGGCAAAGTTAGGAAAAGGTATTTGATTTTTACTTCAAGGTTGCACTATAAAAGGGTAGGCAACCTCCATCCTAAACACACCAAGTATTTTAAACATTCTTACTACAATATTGTGAGTATTTCTTTTGAGTATAAGAATACTTTGAGTGTAGCTGTTAGTGCAAGATTTTCTCAAGATAATATCAAATATTCCAGTCAAATCTAGTTTCTACTAAGGTAAAGGATATTATTTTATTTCAATACTCGCAAGAAATATCATTTTCTTTTATACTCCATATTATGTAAGTGATATTATTTCATTTCATATTCATAAATTTAAACTTACTATGATAAGTTTTGCTTTTCTAATTACTGAAATGATTTGAAATTCCTTAAGAATTGCACTTCATCTAATATCATTTCAGTGGAATATTGGTCTGAAATTTCTTAATAAATTTTAATCTTTTCGTGCCGGAGTATTATTCATGGGTACTATTCATACGATACTATTCATGAGTACTGTTCACAACAAAATTTAATTTTCTTTTCTGTCCAAATTATTTTTGATACATGAATATCATTCTTGAATTTTACTCCACAATTAGTTATCATGTTGACAATTTGGACATTTTGAACTCTGGATAAATTGAATTATAAATCTCTAATATTTATCATTGATCTCACTTGATTGATTCTTTATATCATTATCATCATCCTCATGCTTATATTGTGCTAAAAGTCATCTTTGGGTCGTAGTGTAAAGATGGACTGTTGACTGCTATGATTATGACCAGGAATTGTGTATTGGTATATTCATAACCTTTAATGTTACAAATAAAGGTTTGTGGGGAAAGTCCTCCTTGGCCCGTAGTGCATAGATGGACAGGTGTTGGCATGATCATGACCACTATTGACGCAAATGATTATCTTTGGCTCGTAGTGCATGGATAATTCATTGATTGGAAATAATTGTTGGTTGGTGTTACAGGGATAATGTGACGCCCCCACAATAGGTATACATCTCCCATTCCGAGTTCCCAAATACATGGTACAGAAAATAACTACAACTTTATTAATACAATTTTCGTGCAAAATACGACAACACATACTGTGAGTTTAAATACAATATTGTCTTCTAGACAATATCCACACCCAAATAAAGTTCTCATTATAATTATTGATGCACTATTTTACAAAAATAGTGAGGACTGCTAAAACAACTATCTATGACCATCACTCTATACCCCAACTGATTCCTGCTATGTTCTCGCTTCCTGAGAAGAAAAATGGAACAAAAAGAAAAAGAGTGAGCTCAACTAGCCCAGTAAAGAATATTATGACTAAGATAATATACAACAAATTATCCTTAGTCTTCAACAGGGAAAAATCTGATAGAATGTAATAAACAACAAGTTTTAGATCAACAACTGCAGCGGAAACAACAATTCATTAGAAGAGTTAAGTAGAGAATGAAATCTACTATCATCTATGAATTTAAAAGTCCATCATCAATATTTTATCCCTGTAACATCAATCAATATACATCTTGCATCAAATATTCATCTTTGCACCACGGCCAAAGATATTCATTCATATCACCCGAGTTGGTCATGTTCATCTCAACACACATTCATCTTTGCACTACGGGCCAAAGATATTCATCGGGTAATCATTCATCTTTGCACTACAGGCCAAAGATATTCATCAAGTATCACCATTAAGGACTGAGGATGATGAAAAATATTTTAGAGAACGAATCCAATGAGATAAAAGGATAAAGTTTAGAGATTCATACTTTAGATAACTCAAGTTTAAAAATACTCCATAATAAATAATAATGGAGTAAAATTCAAGAATAAAGATCAAAAACATGGATACAATCAAAGATAGTAACCATAATAGACATCTGGGACAAAGAAGAGAAAATTTTATTTTTCGGTGAATAGTGCTGTATTTGTGAATAGTGTCGTATACGTGAATAGTAACCTTGACACAAAAAGGTAGAAATTCCATAATCAAACTCATATCAATATTTCGGCATAATGATATTGAAGAAAATAATATCATTTAAGAAGAAAATAACATCCCTTACCTTAAAATAACAATATTTCTGATCGGAATATCGGATGTAAAGCTGAAGGAAACTTGCACTGAATAGAAACTCTCAAAGTATCTAAATACTCACAAAAATACATTCGACAATATAGAGAGAAAAAACTTATGTTTCTGGTGTGATTTTCAATTCTAACTTAAGCGCCTATTTATAGGAAAATGCTAGAACGCCAAAGGACAACTAAATTAATAAAATATTAATTTTTCTTTTCTCATCTTCCACGCACACTTTATTGAAAAATCTAGCATGCCATTTCTGAAAAAAAATAGTAGCCCACATGTTTTTTAAAAATAAAAGTGGGTCCCACCTAATTTTTCAATAAAAATATTTTAATTTCTGAAACTTCAATAATTCATAATAAATAGCCATTTTATCAGAAAAATACGAATTTTATGTCCATTCCATATGAAATCGAATTCACTACAACTTTGTAGCTTTAAGTTTTTCCAAATTCCCACTACTTGAAAAACACGAATACGTGACGGAACTTTGTGACAGTTTTTAAAAACAATCACAAAAGATAGTAATTTGTGATGGACTTTTTAAGCAATCACAAAATAATAGTATATATGATGGCTCTTAGTGATGACTAATCTTGCCATCAATGTATTATAATTGTGATGGCCATGTCAATCACACCAATTTTTTTACACAAAATAAATTTTCTTTTTGTGACGTACTAAGTCATCACTTATAGATATACCCTTTTCGTGATTGCAATTAAGCTATCACTAATATTTTAATGTAAGAAATAAACAGAACAATATTTTGTGATGGCTATGACAATCATTAAAAAGATAGATTTTTGTGACGACTTTTATTTACAATTACAAAAAGAAGGTATTTTGTGATGGCATTTTTAAGCCATCATAAAACAATAAAATATATGATGGCTCTCAGTGATGACTAATATTACCATCATTATAGAGTATTTGTGACTGCCATTGCAATCACCAAATCTTATGCGGAAGTAATTTTGTTTAGTAAGTCAACTCACATATGTTTCTTTTTATATTTTATTTTAAAATTATAATCATGATCTGGGCTTTGGTGTAGTGGTAATACTTGTTATTTAGTTTGCAAATGGGGGGGGGTTTGAATCCTACAAGTATCATTTGATACAATTAATATAGATACAATTAATACAGTGAAATAAAATATACGTAAATAGATATTCACGTTCTTATTTGATCCGATAAGTCTTTTTGTGATGACTTTAACAATCAAAATATATTACGTGTTAATGTGATTGTATCAATCATCAAAAAAACACTAAGCGTTTTCGTGATTGCCAAAACCATCACGTAAAACTTTTCATGATGGGCGTATACAAGACGGCCGTTGTGATGCTTAAAGCCATCACGTAAACCTTTCGTGATGGTTTTCCTACTTTTTGTGATGGATTTTGGCCATCAAAAATGACCATTTTTTTAGTAGTGTCCAAATCGAAAAATATCCGAAATCCACAAACGGATGATTTTTAATACATCCATTCCGATAAAATACTGATAAAACACCTCAGCTTTAATTTCTTCATAAAATAAATATATCCATCAATTATATCTACATAAAATAAATATTTCCTTATCATATAAATCAATAATTAATTATTCACAAATAATATTACAGAATAACAATAATGACAACCAGGCTATTCCCAGGAAAGAGGGGGCTTTCGGATAAGTATTTCTCCTTACTGGTGCGCAATTAGGCGACCAAACCTCTCCTTGACAGAACTTTCTAGACATTGCCAATAATGTTATCTAATAATATTATTCAAATAATATGAATTATTGATCTGATAATGGGAAATACTGTGCAGTGACAATTATTGAAACAACAATAATATAAATATCAACGCAACAATTATTGAATCAATAAAATATAATATTGAATAGTAATTACTGTAACAATTATTGAGTAGTGCCTTCTTAAGTAAGAATAAATAATTCAAAAATACTATGTAATACTGTGTGCTACTGTGCAACCACGCGTATTATAGTATTTTAACCACCGGGTATTCCAACAGTGTTAACGATAACAACTATGTCGTTATTTCTAAACACTCAAACTTATCATTTTCTTCATCCGACAGTTATTCTGTTATGGGGCCAACAAATGGCTGCGCCGTCGTATGAATATTCCCCGACAACAAGAATATTCTACGACCAAATGAATATTCCCCGACAAAAATGAATATTTTATAACCACTTGCTTATTTTGCAAAATTTGCACATTTCACCCATAACCAAAGCATTATATCAAATTAATTCCTTATTATTTCAAGATAAAGAATATAGGAAATTTAATTTTATTTATAATAAGTTGGGGTCTTACAGATAAAATATTGATGATGGACTTTTAAATCATAGAAGATAGTAGATATCATGCTCTACTTGACTCTTCTAATGGATTGGTGTTTCCGCTGTAGTTGTTAATCTAAAACTTGTTGTCTATTGTATTCTATCAGATTTTTCCCTGTTGAGGACTAAGGATAATTTTTGTGACAACCCGAGAATTTAGAAAATTTTTAACATCATAATTGATTAATTTAAGGTTCAATATTAGAACCTAGACAGAAAATAAGTGTATGGAATTGGCAGTTCTGTAAAGAAATTTTAAGAATTTCAAAATTTTTGGACAAGACTTGAATAATTTGGTAGATTGTAAGTGATAGTCTGGTAATCAGGTATAAGATTTTGGTGGATTTAAAATCTTTTGGTAAAGATTATCAGTATTAAGTATATAAGTATATATGTTCTGTGTATATGGTTATGTATGTATTCAGAATGTGGTTAAGGGTCAAGGGTTGACCAGATAAATTTTATCAGTGTCAAACCCTAGTTATATATTAAGAGCGTCAACGTTAAGTTAGAAAACCCTATCAATGGATAAAAAACCCTAGAAATCGGTTCTGGAAACTCTAATTTCAGTTCCGGGAATCCGAAGCCCTAATTCGGATATTCAAAACCCTAGTTTGAGAATTTAAATGCTATGTATAAAGTTTTTGTGTATTAATCACAAATTTAAATAGGAATAACCCTAATGATTAATTAGAAATTCTAATAATTAGAAACCCTAAATTATAAATTCGAAACCGTAAATGATAAATAGGTAATTTTAATTTTAATTAGGAAATATTAAATCCTAATTAGTAAGCTTGAACTTATGATTAGAAAATCTAAATATAATTATAGAATCCTAATTATAATTTAGAAATACTAATTTTCTATTTTTGAAAACATAATTTGGAAATCCTAGAAAATAACTTTTGGAAACCTTAGGTTTTAACCCTAAGGGTTGGATCAAATGATAATTTTAGAATTAAAATTGTATGGAAAATAACCATTATACCCTTTTGTCACATTCTTTAATTAGTTGCTTGTGGATCTTTCCATAATCTTGAGTTGGTAACCAACTCTAACCACTCCATGTGCAATATATCATCTATATCAGCCAACATGCCAGCTATATACATTACATTATAATTTACATAGATTAAAAAGTAAGAAAAGTCTTACTTTATTTTCTCAAACTAACCAAGACCATTCTCTCTCTAAACTTTCGAGAGTTGGGGTGAAAGAGAGTCAAGTGTTAAGCTAATATCATCCTTTAACTTTCCAAGATCAGGTTCAAAGGTCAGAATCAAGAATCAAAGTGTAAAAGAGGTATAAACTCTAATCCTAGAAATCTCATGATTTGATGTTATATGTTGTAATTTGTTGGCTAGATATGTGTTATAGGGTGTCTTTTAATGATCTGGGTTGTTGGAACATGGATCCATAACATCTAGAAGCAAAAAATTAAGTTTTTCAAACTGATTAAGAACCCTAATTTTGTTGTCTGACAAGCTAATGTCAGGGCCCATAGATCCGTGTATGATAATGATTAGGTGTGTTAGATGTTATATACTTTTTCTTCGCCATGAGGAGAGTAGACTGGAAGTGGAATAACCTCCATACCATGTCTCGATCTCAAGATATAGGTGGTTAAACATGATTGACCAACCAAGGGAGACTGAATCTGGGTAGACCGGATTTGCCCAGATGGCTTCTGACAAGTTTTCCTAACCTTTAATCTTGATGTGTTTAAGTATTTTGGCCAAGTTATTGTTGTTAAGTTGTAGACTGATATGTGATCTACACATACAAGTCATTAGAACACCTAGAACCATTACAGGATCAAAGTTATGCAAGGTCAAAGTAGGGTTGACCACCAGTTTTGTGACGCCCCCAAAATAGGTATACATCACCCATTTTGAGTCGCAAAATACATGGTACAGAAAATAACTACAACTTTATTATTACAATTGTTGTGTAAAATACGACAACACATACTATGAGTTTAAATACAAATATTGTCTTCTAAACAATATCCACACTCAAATAAAGTCCTAATTACAATTATTGATGCACTATTTTACAAAAATAGTGGGGACTGCTAAAATAACTGTCTAGGACCATCACTCTATACCCCGACTGGTTCTTGTTATGTTCTTGCTTCCTGAGAAGAAAAATGGAACAAAAAAGAAAAGGGTGAGCTCAACTAGCCCAGTAAAGAATATTATGACTAAGATAATATACAACAAATTATCCTTAGTCTTCAACAGGGAAAAATCTGATAGAATATAATAGACAACAAGTTTTAGATCAACAACTGCAGCGGAAAAAACAATTCATTAGAAGAGTTAAGTAGAGAATGAAATCTACTATCATCTATGAATTTAAAAGTTCATCATCAATACTTTATCCCTGTAACATCAATCAATATACATCTTGAATCAAATATTCATCTTTGCACTACGGGCCAAAGATATTCATTTGTATCACCAGTTGGTCTCATGTTCATCTCAACACCTGTTCATCTTTGCACTATGGGCCAAAGATATTCATCAGGTAATCATACATCTTTGCACTGCAGGCCAAAGATATTCATCAAGTATCACTATTAAGGACTAAGGATGATGAAAAACATTTTAGAGAACGAATCCAGTGAGATAAAAGGATAAAGTTTAGAGATTCGTACTTTAGATAACTCAAGTTTAAAAATACTCCATAATAAACCATAATGGAGTAAAATTCAAGAATAAAGATCAAAAACATGGATACAATCAAAGATAGTAACCATAATAGACATCTGGGACAAAGAAGAGAAAATTTCATTTTTCGGTGAATAGTGCCGTATACGTGAATAGTAACCCTGACACAAAAAGTTAGAAATTCCACAATCAAACTCATATCAATATTTCAGCATAATGATATTGAACAAAATAATATCATTTAAGAAGAAAATAACATCCCTTACCTCAAAATAACAATATTTCTGATCGGATGTAAAGCCGAATAAAACTTGCACTGAATGGCAACTCTCAAAGTATCTAAATACTCACAAAAATACGCTCGACAATATAGAGAGAAAACTTATGTTTCTGGTGTAATTTTCAATTTTAACTTAAGCGTCTATTTATAGGAAAATGCTAGAACGCCAAAGGAGACTAAATTAATAAAATATTAATTTTTCTTTTCTCATCTTCCACGCACACTTTGTTGAAAAATCTAGCATGCCATTTCTGAAGAAAAAAAATAGCAGCCCACATGTTTTTAAAAAAGAAAAGTGGGTCCCACCCTATTTTTAGTAAAAATATTTTAATTTCTGAAACTTCAATAATTCATAATAAATAGCCATTTTATCATAAAATTACGAATTTTATGTCCATTCCATACGAAATCGAATTCTCTAAAACTTTGTAGCTTTAAGTTTTTCCAAATTCCAAACCAAAAATATCGAAATCCACAAACGGATATTTTTAATACCTCCATTCCGACAAAATACTGATAAAACACCTCAGCTTTAATTCCTTCATAAAATAAATATATCCATCAATTATATCCACATAAAATAAATATTTCCTTATCATATAAATCAATAATTAATTATTCATAAATAATATTACAGAATCACAATAATGACAATCAGGCTGTTCCCAGGAAAAAGAGGGCTTTCCGATAAGGATTTCTCCTTACTGGTGCGCAATTAGGTGACCAAACCTCTCCTTGACAGAAATTTCTAGATATTGCCAATAATGTTATCTAATAATATTATTCAAATAATATGAATTATTGATCTGATAATGGGAAATACTATGCAGTGACAATTATTGAAACAACAATAATATAAAATATCAACGCAGCAAGAATTATTGAATCAATAAAATAAAATATTGAGCAATAATTACCGTAATAATTATTGAGTAGTGCCTTTTTACGTAAGAATCAATAATTCAAAAAATCTTTATGTAATATCTAGTGTGCTATCATGCAACCACGTGTATTATTGTATTTTAACCACCGGGTATTCCAACAGTGTTAACGATAACAACTACGCCGTTATTTATAAAAACTCAAACTTGTCGTTTTCTTCATCAGACAGTTATTCATTTATGGGGCCCACAAATGGCTGCGCCGTCGTATAAATATTCCCTGAAAACAAGAATATTCCACGACCAAACGAATATTCCCCGATAAAAATGAATATTTTATAACCACTTGCTTATTTTGCAAAATTTGCACATTTCACCCATAACCAAAACATTATATCAAATTAATTCCTTATTATTTCAAGATAATGAATATAGGAAATTTAATTTTATTTATAATAAGTTGGGGTCTTACAAGTTTTGTTAAATTTTTGGAAAACCCAGAAACGATAAGAACGACCCCTCTGACAGGGTTTGACCAGATCACAACTTGTGATTCTGTTATATTTGGACTAAGCTCATGATATGTATGTGTTCTCTTACATATTTACTACATGTTTGAACTATGATATCGGCCAGTTAATGACTAGAACCTAAGTTTAATTGAGCCTCAAAGTAGGCACTCAAACAGTCTGGGTTTCTGGGTAACCTAGAAAACCCAGATTGTGTCTGACAAGAAGTTTGAGCTTTTATATCTTGCTGTTATGATGCGATATGATCTTGTTGATGGATGATACTTGTAGTATTACATAAATACTACAAGATCAAGGTTTTAGAAAGCCCAGAAACACAATAGGCTGAGAATTATAGCTGGTCAAACCCACTAACTCGAACACTGACAAGAATTCTAGAAAATGCTCAAGAACACTCAAGAACACCTATAGCGACGGTTCTGTCGCTATAGGGCCCTTTAGTGACACTTTATTTTTCAAAATAATTATTTTATTAAATAAATAGAGAAAAATGATTTTTAATTATTAAAAATACAAAATAAATTTCTAAAAATTATTTTAAAGTCTGAAAATTAGTTTTTTATTATTTTGAGTATATTTCAAAAATATTTAATATTTTTGGAATATAAAAGGTATTCAATTTATTTAATTATATTATTAAATAAATTATTTAAAATTATTTTAATACTTGAAAAATCATAAAAAATTATATTATGGCATTAGAAAATATTTTAAGTTATTTTTAATAACTTTTAATATTTTGTGATGAATTTCATTAATAAATTAATATTAATGGTGATTAATTTATTTAATAAATATATTAAATAAATTATGGAAAATTAGAATTTATGCTTTAAAATCATATAAAATGATTTGAGAGTTAGAAATAATATGTTGAGTTATAAAATATAACTTTTGATATTTTTCCATGAAAATATTAATATTTTAATATATTAAAGTCAATTATTGGAAAATGGATTTAATTATTTAAAAATCATATAAATATGATTTTAAGGTATTAAAAATACTTTGATATATTATAATTATTTTATAATATTATCTTTATGATTTTCATTAATATTTAATATTAAATAAATATTAATGATAAAGAGAATAATGTGGTATTTATATTAATAAAATTATTGAATAATGTTTTTAATTACTTTAAAAACATTTAAAGGAAATAATAAAGTATTAAAAAACTTTGAGATATTATAAATATGTTATGATATTATGACATGTATTTTATTAATATCTAATATTAAATAAATATTAATGATATTAGAATATTGTGGTATTTAAATTGGATAAATGCGATATTAATGATTGAATAATCATGAGGAATGATAATAATTATTTAAAAATTATTACGAGCCTTTGAAAAATATTTTGATTGATAATATGATTATCTAAGATAATTGTTAAGTATTAAGACAGAGTTTAATTGAACTTAAACTCGTGTATTGTCCGACTAGACCGTTGGGATGTCAGATTTTGTTAGATTCAACTCAGACTTAAATAGTTTGACTTGATGCTAAGTTTTATGTGCTGAATAGACTAATAAGGTTATGTGTTATGTGTTTAGGTTATTCTATGTGTATATATATATATATATATATATATATATATATATATATATAATAGTATTATATTGTGATGATATTATTCTAATTTATATATCGATATTATTTATATATTAGGTCTTCAGACAAAGCTTATTAAAATGCGTAACGATAATCAACGAAACATGCATGTTTTTCTTAACTCTACTTAAAGTTGTTTCATTCAGATATGCTTATGGTTAATCATTTCTGATTGCCATATTTAAGAATTATAGAATTGTACTTTGTAAATATTGCATGTATAAGTCAGGTATGAAAGGCTGATCACCTTCATTATCATTCGGTCCAGATATATTTGTTCATGTTCAATACTTGTTCAGTCAAAAGTTTGTTCGTGCTAATTCACAACTATATTGTTGAATTATAACCAACTTATTATTCAGACTCTTTCAATCATGATATATCCTCAAATAAATTATACCTGCTGGGAAAACTTATGCTCACCCTTGCTATATCATGATAAACATTCTGAGAGTAAAGCGAATCGTTAGATCTGAGGAAAGGTTAAAAAGGCAGTTCGACTTTAAGTTTATGTGTGCGACTTAATTTGTAACAGCATAGTATGATAATATCTTTGTATGTTAGATAGGATAATGAATTATGTATAAGTAAAGGTTACTCGACCTTGGGGAATAGTGTGTAAAGTGTATTATATAAATAATTTATGTTTATATCTTCCGCAATAGTTATAGAATGATTATACCAGATCCGTGATTTAGGACCCGGATTTGGAGCTGTCATAATTTTTCTACATTATCTTAGTCATAATATTCTTTACTGGGCTAGTTGAGCTCACCCTTTTCCTTTTGGTTCCATTATTCTTCTCAGGAGGCGAGAATGTAGTTGGGACTTGTCGGGGAGTGGAGTAATGGTCCAAGATGGTTATTCTAGTCGTCCTCGTTATTTTGTAAAATAGTGTGACAATAATTGTAATGAGGACTATATTTGATTTTGGATATTGTCTACGAGATAATATTTGTATTGAAATTCACAGCTCATGTTTTGTCGTATTTTACACGATAAGTAATAGTTATATAATTGACATTTGTATTTAAATTTTGTATCATGTATTTGGCGACTCAGAATGGGTTGTATGGACCTAATTTAGGGGCATCACAGTTGGTATTAGAGCTTAGAGGAGAGATATGAGATTAGAACTAGGAGGGGAGGGACAAGTAAAACATTCTCTAGTGTAGCTTATTTGTTATTTAATTGGTCGGTCAGAATATAGGGATAATATGTGGCATGTCAATTTCTTTAATTAACCCTTGTTTTGTGGTAGTATTTGAGAATGGCATCTGAAAATTTTGAGATAAGCAATGGAGCACATGCGACCATTGGGTCACCGCCAATCAACAACCAGGATAATGTGCATCAGGTAGGCAATAATCCTCATGTAAACAACAACACCGACCAAATGATGAACGATGGGATGTAATGCCCCCAAAATAGGTCCATACAACCCATTCTGAGTCTCCAAATACATGGTACATAATTCAAATACAAACTTAATTTACACAATTATTAATTGTCGTGCAGAATATGACAAAACATAAGCTGAGAGTTTTAACACGAATATTATCTTGTAGACAATATCCAAACTCAGATAGAGTCCTCATTACAATTATTATCACACTATTTTATAGAATTATGAGGACTACTATAGCTACCATCTTAGACCATCACTCCATTCCCCGACTAGTCACAGCTATATTCTCATTTCCTTAAGAGAACAATGAAAGAAAAGGGTGAGCTCAACTAGCCCAGTAAAGAATATTATGACTAAGATAATGTAGAATAAATTATCCTTAGTCTCTAACAGTATAAAAATTGAAAGAATACAATAGACAACAAGTTTAACAATAGCGGAACAAACAATCCATTAGAAGAGTCAAGTAGAGTATGATGTTTACTATCTTCTATGATTTAAAAGTTCATCGTCAATATTTTATCTCTATAACTCAACTCAATAATAATCCACATCATCGAATTATCCATGCACTACGGGCCAAGGATATTCGTTAATATCACATCCACGAATTATCCATGCACTACGGGCCAAGGATATTCGTTATTATCACCAGTGGTCATGATCATGCCAAAAAACTTTTCATCAATGCACTACGGGCCAATGAGGACTTTCACCACATCATTTATAATATTACAGGTCATGATTATACCAATACATAATTCCTCATCATAATCATACCAATCAACAGTCCATCTATGCAATACGGGTCAAAGATGACTTTCACCACAATATAAGCATGAGGATGATGACAATGATATAAGAAATCAATCAAGTGAGATTAAGGATAAATATTAAAGATTTATAATTCAATTTATCCAGAGTTTAAGAATGTCCAAATTGTCAACATGATAACTAATTTGCGGAGTAAAATTCAAGAATGATATTCATTTATCAAAAATAATTTAGACAGAAAAAAACCAATTTTTGTCGGGAATAGTACCCCCGGGTGAATAGTACTTTGTGAATAGTACCCCGTGAATAGTGTCATATGTATGAATAGTATCGTATGTATGAATAGTACCCCGACATAAAAAGATTAAAATTTTATAAGAATGTTCATAAAAATATTTCAAATGAAGCACAAATTTCAAGGATATTCTACTAATTTCAAGGAGTATAGAAGCAATACTTATCAAAATAAGTGTAGAATTAGGAATATGAAATAAAATAATATTACTTACATACTATAAAGTATGGAAGAAAATATTATTTCTTACGAATATTGAATGAAAATAATATCCCTTACGAATATTGAACGAAAATAATATTCCTTACGAATATTGAACGAAGATAATATCCCTTACGAATATTGAACGAAAATAATATTCCTTACGAATATTGAACGAAAATAATATTCCTTACGTATACGAAAAATAATATCTCTTACGAATATGAAATAAATAATACCCCTTACCTTAAAAGAAGAGTACTTCTGACTGGTATAACGAGGATATTCTTGAAGAAAACTTGCACTATTTACTACACTCAAAGTTTCTTTAAACTCAAAAAAAATACGCTCAATATTATAGAAGAAGAATTCTCTAATTCCAGTGTGCTTTTCATTTCTAAACTAAGCATCATATTTATAGGATAATGGCAGGGTACTATTTGAATTAAAAAATCATGGGTGAACAGAAGGATTTCAGACGATTTCACGTGATTTTTACTATTCATTACTGTGCAATAAAATATTCTAATAAAACAAAAACTTAAATAAAATATAATATATTCTATTTATAATCTAATAAAATGAATAATTTTATATATAATATAAAAAGTATTATGTTTTATATAAAAAAAATTCTGTTTTATATAAAAAGTTTTCTTTTTCATTACTATTATAATAATAATAAAACAAAAACTGAGATAACTTTCTACCGGCGATTTTGAAAAATGAGTAAGTGGGGGTCCATGTAATAAGCCAAACATACAACAAATACTTCATGAAAAAACCCTCTATTTATCATAAATCACTTATCTTCAGTAAACACATTTTTAATCTTCAACAATTATTTATCATTAATATTATAACTCACAATATTAACAACCAGATCATTCTCAGAAAAGAGGGGGTTTTCCGATAAGGACTTCTCCTTATTGGCGCACAATTAAATTACCTAACCCCTTTTCTCGACAGAACTTTCTAGACATTGCCAATAATGCAAATAATAATATGAATAACTGTGTCGTCTCAATTATTGATTTAATAATATAAAATATTGTGCAGATGATACTGTGACAATAATTGAATCAATAATATGAGATACTATGCAGCAAATACTGTGGCAATAATTAAATGAACTGAGTGACTTCTTAAGTAAACATCAATAATCAAAGATACATATGCAATACTGGTATACATGCAACCACGCGCGTATAAAGATTACTTTATCTTGAATATTTTAACAATTAACGGTAAAAGTTTTTCCGTTATTTTTATAAAAAGGTTATTTTTGTCGCTTTCTAAATTCGACAGTAATTCCGTTGTGGGGTCCACTAATGATTGTGCCTTCGTACAGATATTCTATGATAAAACGAATATTCCCCGACCAAACGAATATTTTATGACAACTTGCTTACTTTGCAAAATTTGTAAATATTACCCACAACTATAAAGTTATATTAAATCCACACCTTATTATTTAAAATAACATTTAGAGAAAATTAAATCTTTATTCATAAAAGTTGGGGTCTTACATGGGATGTTTAGGAGCTTTCTACAGTTCATGCAACACTAAACGAAAGAGACTCCTTTTCAAAATGCATGTAAAAACAATGGCAACTCACGGCTGGTCACTGCTAAAAAATTCAAGGAGTTGGGACCGCCGAAGTTTTTGGGAAAGTTAGAGCCACTCAAGGCAGAAATATGGATTAAGAAGATCATCAAGATATTTGAAGTTTTGGGATGCACAGAGGAGCAAAAGGTTCCCTTTGCCACCTTTATATTGCATGGGGAGACAGACTACTGGTGGGAACTGTAAAATGTAATCATTTGTCCGCACTTCAGATGTCTTGGGAGAAGTTCCAGGGATTGTTCAACGATAAATATTTTCTAGAAAGTATTCGTTATATAAAAGAGGTGGAATTCATCAAATTAGAACAGAACAATATGACTGTATCACAATGCGAGGCCAAGTTTGCAGAGTTATCTCGGTTTGCATCCCATTTGGTAGATAATGAGGAGCAAATGAAACGAATGTTTCTGACAGGTTTGAAACCTGAAATTTGTCAATACCTCATTTCTCATAAACTTTGTTTATATTTAGATGTTATGAATAGGGCTCAATTATTGGAGGGAGATATTGAGATAGTTCAACCAAAAGACAACAACCAGCATCACGATAAAAGTCATACCAGTGGCGACAGTTATCAAAGCAATGATAACCAACGTGGAGGAATTTATTATGCCAAAAATGGTAACCACTTCGGTGGTAATCCTGACCAAGATAATAGAAGAAAAGAGTCAATTAGAAATTTCAAAAAGAGAAGATTTAACAATGACAGAAAGACATCGGCAATAGCACCAGCAATCCTTTCTAGGGGAGGAGAACGACCACCAATTAGATGTTACAGATGCGGAGAGGAGGGACACATCAGTCCAAACTGTACACAGCCTTCCAAGGTGTGTGACGCCCCCAAATTCAGACCCCACTTGTCTCAAATTTGGTTGTCACGTACTAACTCTAATAATAAATCAATATTTCACACAACAAAATAATAGAATAAATTACATTGTTATAATATAAATATTCTCGTCCCAAAGTCTCGCAATCGTTACTAATACCATACAACTTAAACTAAACATAGCTTAATATAAATAAGTTCTTCTACAACAGAGTAATAATACATTCTTAGTGCTATGAAAATAACTACTACAAAGCCTTCTCTTTACCCTTGTCCTTTCCAGAGGGTTCACCACGTTCTGCCTTAACTGAAAGTTTTAAGGAAAGTAAGGATGAGCAATAAATTTGCCCAGCAAGTAATATAGCAATAAGGGTATTCAATGTAGTTTTAAATTTCTCAAGGGTATATCAATAATGACAGTTCAAGATAGTAAGAAGTATCGATGATTATCAATAATAGTCACCATGGACAGAAAATATCAATAATATTCAACGATTAATCAATTCAAGATTTCAAAGTAATGAATACTGAGTAGTCACTAAGGACTATGAACTTCTCCTAGAATTAACAGTAATAAACTGATAATTCTAAAAAATGAGTACAACAGGTGATCAACCTAAAGTACCCTATGTCATGCATAACATTTAATCTTTCTCTTGTGCGCACGTTAGTTCCCCGATAAATATATAATTCCCCTACCAAGAGGGTTGTTCATCTCAGTCATAAGAGTTTTCATCAAGTTAATTTGGTTTGGATAACTTTTAATCAAATATCAATAGTCTACCCGAAGTAATGGCTTAGACATTTTTCTTTCACAGTATATATATGAATAATTATTGTTTGAAATCAAGGTTTGTAAACAATTTCATTTCTAGATTATGAAGTATTATACTTTCAGAGTTCTACTTGTACGATCAATAATAACACAAGTTCAAGTAATGCTCAATAAAGAGTAGGGTTTGAGTACTTTCCTCAAGCGTAGTTTGCCAAAATATATCTTATCAACACTCTTTCGAATCCTAACATAATATAGTTATGCGTATAGGACATTCATTAGTTACATATGCTCATAGTTTCAACGCACACATAAACGCCTAACTTAGTCGTATACTCTACAAATACTTCATCACATACTTTTGCATACTTATAGCACAAATCAGTTTTAAAAAAGAAAACCATGAAGTCAAACAACTTAGTTTCAAATCATTGCTTTATAGTTTTCAAATGCCTTTTTGAACTTTACATTTGAAAGTTATACTTACTCATTAAATCATTCGATTCTATTACCTAGCATGCTTCTTAACACATTGGATTGTGTATTGGTCATATAATACATGTTAAAGTAACAATATAAGCATGCCTTAAACCTCAAATTACAAACAGAAAATAGAACTGAATGTAGGATGGCACAGCTGTGCCCTGTGCTGTCCTTGGCCAGACCAGGGTTGAGCCTTGTATTTCCTATATCTGTCTCATCCTTTAGTATACTTAAGAAATCACACTTAACATGCATACATGCTAAAGTACTTTATATAAGTGTATGATCATCTTGAGTTCACTTTTACATGTTTTAGTTTACAATTTCCATGGAAGTAAAGCATAAAAAAGGTTATGTAATCACCATACTTTATAACTTTTAACCATATGTCCATATAGAGAGATCACATAATCTGTACTGCACATGATTATACATGTTCATATCATTTATTCATAACTAGCATCGTTTATTACCTTAAAACATGCTTACTCATGCTTGGTTTACTTCCATTATATCAAACACATAAGAACCATGTTTAGAGACACAATTAACGTAAACATTTTATATTCTCAGAACTTAAATACCTATACTAATGCAATTTGGTTTGAAAGATATCCAAGTTTGCCTTTGAAATTATTTTAAAATTGAACGATGCAATTCAACACATACAAGACAACTTTAAAGCTCTTATCATATGTAGTTAAGGCATGTTAACATCTTCACAAGATCAGAATGTACATCATGTAGTATTCATGCATATTTGCTTTGATATATCAAGCTTTTCTTTGAAAAAGTTCTCTAACACAAAGTCTAAGAAGTTGGTCATGAACAAAGGAATTATAAATCATATATCATGCTTATTTAGGTTCAAAATCAGACATGTGTGTATACTACTAAGCTCAGAACTTGTAGAGCATGTGTTCCATCAAAGTTCATTTTCAACATTTTAAGTTTTTGTTATAAATCTCATATTAAATCATGTTGGTCACTTCATAATTCATAGGTAGGCTTTGTACTACATCTTATAATAATTTTCAGGCATTTTCAAGTCATATCAATAGGCTAGAATTAACCAAATTGAAAATAGAATCAAATTCACATATTGGTAAAGTAGCGATTGCGTTGCACCTAGTATAAATGGAAGTTGCATGCACCTACTGAACCGACTCCGATAGCATACTGCATTTTGCGAGCATCAACCAACATTTATTTCTCTCAATTTAAACATGTTCGAATCTATCATTAAAGGTTCCATATATGTAAACATACTTCATAAACACATGATAGCATGCCAATTCATATTAATTGTTAGAGAATTCATATAATTGCTAAAACTTTGAGAATTCATAATTCATATTATGCAAATTACTTCATTCAGTAATATTCTATTACTCACAATAACAATTCATTGATAATATAATATTAACTAATTATTCTCTTCACTTTAATTTATTCATCTCTTAATTAACTCACTTAACTTCCATTCTCATGCCACACAAGGCATTTCATAATTCTCAATTCTCATATAAATTCAATTTAAATTAATTGAATTACTCATCTCACAACACATTAATATTTATATACAAATAAATATTCATTTTCTTATTATATCAAAATAATTATTTATTCATGAAATTCACGGTTCTTACATTCTCCCCCCCCTTATAAAAATTTCATCCTCGAAATTGGTACAAGGTTACACGAACAAATTGGGATAATCCCTTCGCATCTTATCTTCTAACTCCCACATGGCCTCCTCGGCGTCGTCGTTTTGCCAAAGTAATTTCACAGAAGATATACTTTTATTTCTTAACGTCTGTTCTTTCCTATCTAATATCTGGACAGGAATTTCATCATATGCCAGATTCTTCTCTACTTGAATGGGTTCGTAAGAAATCACATGTTTGTAGTTAGGCTTGTACGGACGCAACACGGAGATGTGAAACACATTATGGATGTGCTCCAACTCAGGTGGTAATGCAACTTTGTACGCCACTTTGTACACTCACTTCAGTATCTCAAATGGTCCTATGAACCTTGGACTCAATTTCCCTTTCTTGTCGAATCGTATTTTTCCCCAGGGAGATACTTTTAAGAAAACGTGACTTCTGACTTAAAATTCGCGGTCTTGACGATGCAAGTCTGTGTATTTCTTCTGGCGATATTGTGCAGCTACTAATCTAGCTCTTATAAATGTCACCACATCTGCAGTTTATTGAACTAGTTTTGGCCCTAGCATCTTTTGCTCTCCAACTTCATCCCAACACAACGGTGTCCTAAATTTTCTCTCGTAAAGAGCTTCGTACGATGGCATGCCTATACTTGCATGATAACTATTATTGTATGCAAATTCTACTAGGGGTAGGTGATCATCCCAACTTCCTTTGAAGTCCATCACGCAAGTTCTAAGCATGTCCTCCAATATTTGTATCGTTCGCTCACTTTTTCCATCCGTTCGCGGATGATATGCGGTACTCAATCTCAGTTGTGTTCCCATCCTCTCTTGTAATCTCTTCCAGAATTTTGACGTGAAGCGCAGATCTCGTTCAGAGACAATCGATACCGGCACTCTATGCCATGAAACAACTTCCTTTACGTACAGATTCGCTAGTTGATTCAAAGTATATCGGACCTTAATCGGTAGAAAATGAGTCGTCTTTGTCAGTCGATCCATGATAACCTAAATGACATCGAAATCTTTCTGCGTGACTGGAAGTCCCATCACAAAATCCGTCATAATGTGCTCCCATTTCCACTCTGGTATTTCCAACGGTTGGAGTAGACCACTCGGCCTCTGGTGCTCTGCTTTGACCACTCCGCGATTTCTCATTTTAGATTGGGCCACAAAAAATGTTGCCTCAAATCCTGGTAGATCTTCGTGCCTCCTAGATGAACAGAATACGTCGTATTGTGTGCCTCGTGTACAATTTCTTCCCTCAACTCAATTTTTGCTGGCACCCACACCCTCCCTTTAAATCTCAAAATACCATCTCTATCCACCTTGAATTTTTCTTCCTCATTTTCTATGATCCTCTTCCTGATTCTCTCGCACTCTTTGTGTGACGCCCCCAAAATAGGTATACACAACACCCATTCTGAGTCGCCAAATACATGGTACAAAAAGCAAACTACAACTTCAATAATACAAATGTCGTGTGAAATACGACAATATATACTGTGAGTTTAAATATAATATTGTCTTCTAGACAATATCCACATGCAAATAAATCCCCATCATAATTATTGATTCATTATTTTACAAAAATGGTGAGGACTACTAAACAACTCTCTCTAGAACCTTCATTCCATACCCAGAGCTAGTACTGCGCTACATTCTCGCGCCTCACGAGAAGAAAAATGGAACAACAAGGAAAAGGGTGAGCTCAACTAGCCCGGTAAAGAATATTATGACTAAGATAATATACAACAAATTATCGTTAGTCTTCAATGAGGAAAAATCGATAGAATACAATAGAATGACAAGTTTTGGATCAATATTCGCATGGTGAAATAATAATTCATAGAAGAGTTACGTAGAGAATGAAATCTACTATAATCTATGAATTTAACGGTCCATCATCAATATTTTATCCTGTAACATCAATCAATATACATACGGAATCAAATATTCATCTTTGCACTACTGAGCCAAAGATATTCATCGATTAGTCATGTTCATTTAAACACTGTTCATCTTTGCTCTGGGCCAAAGATATTAATCAATCGGTCGTATTCATCTCAACACACATTCATCTTTGCACTTTCTGAGGCCAAAGATATTCTTGAGAAATCATTCATCTTTGCACTACAGGGCCAAAGATATTCAATAATATCATCATTTAAGGTGAGGATGATGAAAAATATTTTTAAAAAGCGAATCCGGTGAAACAAAATGACAAGGATTAAGGATTAAGGATTAGTACTTGGTTTTATCACGCCCAAAAATACCTCAAAAATAATCATAGTGGTGTAAAATTCAAGAATGATCAAAACATGGATCTGATCGAGTTAGTATCCGAATAGATATTTTGGACAAAAGAAGAAATTTTATTTTTTCGATTGAATAGTGTCAGATATCGTGAATAGTCTGAATAGTATCGTGAATAGTAACTCAGACACCAAAAGATAGAAATTCCACAAAAACATCTTCACGCTTCATGAATAGTACTCGTGAATAGTAACTTCGTGAATAGTAACTCATGAATAGTAATCGTGAATAGTAACTCATGAATAGTAACCCATGAATAGTAACATGAGCATGAAAAAGTTCCAAATTTGATAAAAACTTCGGATCAACATTTGACATAATGATATTGAAGAAATAATATCATTACAAAAAAATAATATCCCTTACCTCGAAAGATCGGTACTTCTAAATTTGAAACAGGATATAGGCTATGACTTGGACTTTGTAACAGTATAGCAATACTCAAAGTATACTCAAAATACTCACAAGAATAAACTCGATAATATAGAGAGAAAACTTGATTTACGGTGTGATTTTCAATTCTAACCTAAGCACCTATTTATAGGAAAATGCTTAGAACACCAAAGCAGAAAATTTAATAAAATAATAATATTAATATTACAAATTCTCGCCCACTTTTAAGGATCTGAATTCAGCATTTACATCACATGCAAGACCCACCTTTAATGACAAAACGTTTTCATAATAAAAATAATTAAAACTTCCAAAAATTAATTATTTGAACTTGATACTTCAATAATTCATAATAAATAGCCCTTTCATCAGAAAATTCGAATCTCTTGAGTTTTTATAGGAAATTCAATTCTCTACAACTTTGCAGAAAAAGTTTTCCAAATTTCAAATAGAAATTGACCGAAATCCACAAGCAGGCGATTTTACGTGCTATAATCAAATTTCGATCGATAAATGGGGTCCATGAGCATGTTTAACATGTTTTAAACATTTATTGCAACAAAATACTCTTCCTCCTCGTATACTCATATATCCCACATTCGTTGTAAAAATATCATAGTTAATATATTATTAAAATAATATATTTAAATGAATTATTTTATCGAGAAAAAGATAAAATATTAATTTTCAACAATTGTCATTTTAAAATTTTCTCCATCTATATCCACATAAAATCAATATTTTTCTCATCATATAAATCAATAATTAATTATTCACAAATAATATTATGAGAATCACAATATTGACAACGAGGCGGTTCCGAGGAAGAGGGGCTTTCGATAAGAATTTCTTCTTCTTGGTAGCTATGATTAGGTGACCAAACCTCTCCTTAGGCGAACTTTCTAGACATTGCCAATAATGTTATCTAATAATATTATTGAGATAATATGAATTATTGCTTCGATAATGAAAGATCTTGTGTAATGACAATTATTGAAACAACAACAATATAAAATATCAGCGCTTGACAATTATTAACTCGATAAAATCTTTGAGCAGTAATTACGTAACCATTATTGAGTAGTGCCTTCTTACGTAAGAATCAATAATTGGTGCAATACCAAGTCTTCTTGTTCAACAACGCGTATTAGTGTGTTTTAACCACCGGGTATTCCAACAATGATACTAGCGGTAACAACTTCGTAGATTATTTAAAACAACTTATATTTATCGTTTTCTTCATCCAATCACTTTCCGTTATGGGGCCCACACATGGGCTGGCAGGTCGTACGAATATTCCCAAAGATGTCTGAATATTCCACGACCAAACGAATATTCCAAGCGATAATGAATATTTTATAACCACTTGCTTAATTTGAAATATTTGCATATTTAACCCTTAACTATCCTCATTAATCAAATCAACCCTTACTATTTCAAAATAATAAATAAAGGAAATTCCTTTTTATTTAAAAATTTTGGTCTTACAACCTCCCTCCTTATGAAATTTCGTCCTCGAAATTGACGTCACGATACACAGTGTTTGAAAAGGTGAGGATACCTCGCTTTCATTTCCGTTTCAACTCCCGGTCATTTCCTCTATAGCATGATTCCTCCACAAAACTTTAACTTGTGGTATAACCTTTCTTAGCGTAGGACATGCTCCTTCCTATCCAAAATCTTGGCAAGTACCTCCTCATACGTTAAGTCTTGGCTATCTCGTCCGGTTCTAACTTTCTATAGCGTGGTTCGGGTCTTTCACATATTTACTGAAATACGGATATATGAAACACATTATGAACACGAGACATACTCGGAGGTAACGCAAGTCTATAGGCTACATTTCCTACTCGGTCAAGAATTTGAAATGGACCGATAAATCGTGGATTGAGCTTTCCTCTCTTCCCAAATCTTGTAACTCCCTTCCATGGAGCAACTTCGCAACAATACATGATCCCCTACATTAAATTCCCGTCCTTTCGATGAAGATCCGCATAACTCTTTTGTCGATCTTGTCTTGGTTTGTATCGTTGTCGAATCATTTGGATCTTTTTCGGTGAGTCATCATACGTACTAACTTTCGGGTCCCAACAATGTTGCTTCACCCACCTCATCCCAACATATTGGAGAAGCGACATTTTTGTCCATATAATGCTTGAATGGAACCATGCCTATATTTGTTTAATAACTATTGTTGTATGAGAATTCCACCAATGGCAAGTTCTTATCCCAACTTCCTTTGAAATCTAGGACCACGAGTTTTAATATATCTTCAAGAGTTTGAGTAGTCGCTTCGATTGCCCATCCTGGTTTGAGGATGGTATGCCAGCCAGAAAATGTAAATTCGTGCCCATAGCTTTCTAACCCAAAATCATGAAGTGAATCTTGGGTCACGATCTAAAACTATGGATCTTGGCATGCCATGCAATCTCACAATCGCATTTACGTACATCGAGAAAGGCGTTCAAGGAATAAGTCTCTCGTATCGGTAAGAAATGAGCGAGACTTGGTTAATCTATCAACAATAACCCAAATAGCATTGATGCCTTGAGAAAACCGCAGGAAGACCCCGTAACGAAATCCATAGTAATGTGTTCCCACTTCCATTCCGGAATCTCAAGTGGTTGCAGCGGACCCTTAGGTACAAGATGCTCGCCTTTACCGTTGGCAAGTTAAACACATCGAGATAAACTTTGCAATCTCTCTCTTCATATTGTTCCACCAAAATGTATGTCGAAGATCACGATACATTTAGTACTTCGAGGATGGATTGCAAATGGCGTATTGTGTGCCTCCATCATAATCTTGTACTTCAAATCAGAGTCGTTAGGAACACAAAGTCTAGAGTGGACTCGAAGTATTCCTTCTTCATCAATTCTCACTTCAGGAATAGCTCCTTCTTGTACTTTCTTCTTCATACGCATCGACTCCGGATTCGGTGGCTTGAGCAACCTTAACTTTTTCTATTAAAGTTGGCTCTGTCGTATACTTGACATCATCACTCGTTCCGCATATAATCTTCTACTCATCGCGTCGGCTACCACGTTAAACTTTTCGAGGATGGCATAGTCGAACATGTCTTTGAAATGAGTCTCCTCTTGAGTTCTTGAAGCTCTTCCCACATTCCTTGCTCCATTCGAATTTTGTATCTCTACGAGTCATTTGCGTTAATGGAATAGCGATTCGAGAATATCCTTCAACGAATCTCGATAATAACCAACTAAGCTGAAAGCTACGTCTTTCGATAAGCGACTTAGGTTGCTCTCAAGCTGTGACTCATATCCCAATCTTGGATATACGTCACAATGACACCTATCGGTTTACTATCGCATCGCGAATATGGCGTCCCCCTACGGAGATTCGGCAGGTGAATTCCACAAAAAAGTCACAAAATAAAGGCTCGGTACCAAATTCTATAGTTGAATTTTTAACTCTTGAAGTTCAATAGGAGCCATTCGATATGAGATTTTAGAAATGAGTTTTGTCTAGGGTTCAAAGTCGATACAAAATTTAATATCGAGCTTTGGGAGTAAGCAAGAAATTCTTGAAATCGTCGGAAAAATCAATAACAACAGGAATATTATTCAAATCGGCGTGTCTTTATTCAAATCCATAACATGGACTAAGAAAACTTGACATCCGTAATAAGCGAATGACTTCATGGCTTGATATGAAAATGTTTGACTACAATGGTTTGATTGCTTGAATTGAATAACGGGTTGCTTAGGAATATGAAAACTAATGACCTTACAAAAGCAATCAATTTGGCATGATGAGTAGTTAACCTTAAAATCACATCAAAAGCAAATATCTCTATAGAAATAAGGTTAACGGGTAATGTGATAGTGCCAACTTGAATCAAGCAAGATTTTTAAACAACGGATGTAATGAAAGTTTCTCCTAATGGAGTCTCCATGAGATAGGTCAAAGTTTAATTTCTCAGTAGTCAAGTTCAAGCGTTGGCGCAAGTAAGAGAGATAAAAGAATGGGTAGAACCAATATCTAGTAAGGTATATACTTGCAAGAATTTATAATTAACTAACTCGTGCTAACCGTTCGGGTTCCTCGCATTTTGACCCGATCACAACAAAGCGCTCTTCCCGAATCGTTGACTTTGACTTTTACGGGGACGATCTTTTGAGTCACCGTCCCCATTGAACTAGGTTTGACATCTTTGTACAATCTCGGCGATATGTCCTTCCTTTCCACAATTATAGCATACCTTGGTATTGTTGTGGGCGGTTTGGTGATATGTCCCTCTTTTCGCATTTGTAGCATATGAATGGGGTGGTCGTTCTCCTCCCTTAAAACTAGTTACTCTTGGCTGTTGACGCGTCTTCACATGGTCGTTGTTGAATCTCCTCTTTTAAAATCTCCTCCCAGGCTCGCTTCTTCTATTTTCATGGTACGATTACCACGGAGTGGTTACCGCCTTTAATCTGTATTCTTCTTTCTCATTTGGTTATCGTTATTACGATGATTTCGCTATCTTGATATGATCCGGTTATGGTCCCTCGGTTGAGCGTACTCGTTATCTCGCTCTAACAAGCTGAGCCACATTGATGACAACATCTGAATAGAGAGAAAATTTATGAGAAATGAGATCTTGGCGTATGTCGGGTTTCAAACCTCTCGAAACATCCGCGTCATCGTTCCTCATTCTCCACCAAATGAGGTGCAAACACGGATAACTCCATGAACTTCGCCTCGTCTTTGGGCCACCGTCATGTTATTACGCTCTAGTCTAATAAACTCCACTTCCTTCATATGACGAATACTTTCGGGGAAGTACTTGTCATTGAACATTTCAAACGTCTCCCATGACATCTTTGAGTGCAATTTGGATGGGGTACGCTTCCTGATTCCACCGATGTCTGCCTCGCCACGGAACATAAAGGTGGCGAATGGAACTTTCTGTTCCTCGTGCATCCCAAGACATCGAATATCTTGGTAATTTGTTTGACCCACGTCTCGCCTTTAATCGGATCCGGCTTTCCCCGAGCACTGGTGGTCCCAACTCTTTGAAGCGCTTGCATTTGTGACCACCCGTGAATTGCTATCATTTCCTCCTGTATTTTGAACACGAGTCTCCCTCGTGCGATTTTGCATTAAGCTGCAAAAAGCTTCTAAACATCCCTCGTTCATCATCTCGCTTTCAAGTGGTGTTGTTCACGGGAGGAACATTGCCGACTATTGCACGTTCTCCTCGTTGGTGAGTCTGAGGCATCTCCACGGTCTCATTTACTCCATTGTTAATATTCTCGATCGACATTCTCAAATCGTCATAAAACAAGGGTTAATTAAGGAAATCAATATATCACATAATATCCCTATATCTTGACCAACTAACAAATAAGCTTAGGTAGGACACACTAGCGAAGGATTTACTCGTCTCTCCCTCCTAGTTCTATTCCCAGATCTCCGCAGGAGATCATATCCTAAGCTCGATACCAATTTGTGGCGCCCCAAAATAGGTATACACAACACCCATTCCGAGTCGCCAAATACATGGTACAAAAAGCAAACTACAACTTCAATAATACAAATGTCGTGTGAAATACGACAATATATCTTGTGAGTTTAAATATAATATTGTCTTCTAGACAATATCCACATGCAAATAAATCCCCATCATAATTATTGATTCATTATTTTACAAAATGGTGAGGACTACTAAACAACTCTCTCTAGAACCTTCATTCCATACCCGACTAGTACTCGCTACATTCTCGCCTCCCGAGAAGAAAAATGGAACAACAAGGAAAAGGGTGAGCTCAACTAGCCCAATAAAGAATATTATGACTAAGATAATATACAACAAATTATCGTTAGTCTTCAATGAGGAAAAATCGATAGAATACAATAGAGCAACAAGTTTTGAGATCAATATTCGTAGCGGAAATAATAATTCATAGAAGAGTTACGTAGAGAATGAAATCTACTATAATCTATGAATTTAACGGTCCATCATCAATATTTTATCCTGTAACATCAATCAATATACATACGGAATCAAATATTCATCTTTGCACTTCTCGGCCAAAGATATTCATCGATTAGTCATGTTCATTTAAACACTGTTCATCTTTGCACTCTGGGCCAAAGATATTAATCAATCGGTCATGTTCATCTCAACACTGTTCATCTTTGCACTCTGGGCCAAAGATATTCTTCAGAAATCATTCATCTTTGCACTACTGGGCCAAAGATATTCAATAATATCATCATTTAAAGATCGAGGATGATGAAAAATATTTTTAAAAAGCGAATCCAATTGAAACAAAATGACAAGGATTAAGGATTAAGGATTCGTACTTGATTTTATCCACGCCCAAAAATACCTCAAAAATAATCATAGTGGTGTAAAATTCAAGAATGATCAAAACATGGATACAATCTGATCGAGTTAGTATCCGAATAGATATTTTGGACAAAAGAAGAAATTTTATTTTTGATTGAATAGTTGCCAGTATCGTGAATAATAGTCGTATACGTGAATAGTAACTCAGACACCAAAAGATAGAAATTCCACAAAAACATCTTCACGCTTCATGAATAGTACTCGTGAATAGTAACTCGTGAATAGTAACTCATGAATAGTAACTCGTGAATAGTAACTCATGAATAGTAACCCATGAATAGTAACCCCGACATGAAAAAGTTCCAAATTTGATAAAAACTTCAGATCAACATTTCAGCATAATGATATTGAAGAAATAATATCATTAAAAAAAAATAATATCACCTCGAAAGATCGGTACTTCTAAATTTAAACACCAGGATATAGGCTATGACTTGGACTTGCACCGTATAGCAATACTCAAAGTATACTCAAAATACTCACAAGAATAAACGATAATATATAGAGAGAAAACTTGATTTACGGTGTGATTTTCAATTCTAACCTAAGCACCTATTTATAGGAAAATGCTTAGAACACCAAAGCGAGAAAATTTAATAAAATAATAATATTAATATTACAAATTCTTACGCCCACTTTTAAGGATCTGAATTCAGCATTTACATCACATGCAAGACCCACCTTTAATGACAAAAACGTTTTCATAATAAAATAATTAAAACTTCCAAAAATTAATTATTTGAACTTGATACTTCAATAATTCATAATAAATAGCCCTTTCATCAGAAAATTCGAATCTCATGAGTTTTTATAGGAAATTCAATTCTCTACAACTTTGCAGAAGAAAGTTTTCCAAATTTCAAATAGAAATTGACCGAAATCCATAAGCAGGCGATTTTCACGGTATAATCAAATTTCAATTCAATAAATGGGGTCCACTGAGCATGTTTAACATGTTTTAAACATTTATTGCAACAAAAATACTCTTCCTCCTCGTATACTCATATATCCCACATTCGTTGTAAAAATATCACCGTTAATATATTATTAAAATAATATATTTAAATGAATTATTTTATCAGAAAAAGATAAAATATTAATTTTCAACAATTGTCATTTTAAAAATTTTCTCCATCTATATCCACATAAAATCAATATTTTCCTCATCATATAAATCAATAATTAATTATTCACAAATAATATTACAGAATCACAATATTGACAACCAGGCAGGTTCAGGAAGAGGGGCTTTCAATAAGAATTTCTTCTTCTTGGTGGCCTTGATTAGGTGACCAAACCTCTCCTTAGATGCGAACTTTCTAGACATTGCCAATAATGTTATCTAATAATATTATTCAGATAATATGAATTATTACTCCGATAATAAAAAATAATCGTGTAATGACAATTAATAAAACAACAGCAATATAAAATATCAACGTATGACAATTATTGAATCAATAAAATCTTTGAGCAATAATCGTAACCATTATTGAGTAGTGCCTTCTTACGTAAGAATAAATAATTGGTGCAATACCAAGTGCTCTTGTTCAACAAGCAGCGTATTAGTGTGTTTTAACCACCGGGTATTCCAACAGTATTAACGGTAACAACTACGCCATTATTTAAAAACAACTTATATTTGTCGTTTTCTTCATCCAATCACTTTCCGTTATGGGGCCCACACATGGCTGCGCCGTCGTACGAATATTCCCCGACAGTACGAATATTCCACGACCAAACGAATATTCCCCGACGATAATGAATATTTTATAACCACTTGCTTAATTTGAAATATTTTCATATTTAACCCTTAACTATCCTCATTAATCAAATCAACCCTTACTATTTCAAAATAATAAATAAAGGAAATTCCTTTTTATTTAAAAATTTCATGGTGTTACACTTTGTCCTTCTCTTGTGATTCCTTTACTCTATCCAACAAGGTTGGACGAGTTTCTATCACAAACAATTTATCTTCAGACATCTCCAGTCCCTTTACTTCTATCTCCAATTTCTCCATATCCCTTATTAACTCCTCCTGAGTTGTCAATTTAAATAACTTCTCCATTCCTTTCCTACTTAACGCGTCAGCCACAACGTTTGCCTTCCCCGGGTGATAAAGAATATCGCAATCATAATCCTTGATTAGTTCTAACCACCTTCTTGACGCATGTTCAACTCCTTCTGTGTGAAGATATATTTCAGACTCTTTTGGTCCGTGTATATCTCACATTTCTCTCCGTATAAATAATGCCTCCAAATCTTTAATGCAAAAACTATTGCCGCTAACTCTAAGTCATGAGTAGGGTATCATTTTTCGTAATCCTTCAACTGTCGCGACGCGTACGCAATGACCTTGCCATATTGCATTAGCACACAACCCAGTCCTCTGTGTGACGCATCACTATATACTACAAATCCTTACGTATCATTTGGTAATGATAATACAGGTGCCTCGCTCAATCTCCTTTTTAGCTCCTGAAAACTCTCTTCGCACTTGTTTGTCCACACGAATTTCACCGTCTTCCTTGTTAAATTGGTCAACGGGGTTGCTTTCTTAGAAAAATCCTGGATAAATCTTCGATAGTACCCAGCTAACCCTAAGAAACTTCTTACTTTGGTTGGCATCTTCATTTTTTCCCAATTACTCACTGCTTCTACTTTTGCAGGGTTTACTGAAATTCCATCCTTATCCACCACGTGTCCTAAGAATTGAACTTTTTTCATCCAAAATTCACACTTAGAAAATTTTGCATACAGCTTCTCATTTCTTAGTGCCTCCAAAACCATCTTCAGATATTCGGCATGTTCTTCTTCCGTCTTTGAGTAGATCAATATATCGTCGATGAAAACTACCACGAATTTATCTAGGAATGGCTTAAAGACTCAGTTCATCAAGTTCATAAATGTTGCTAGAGCATTTGTCAATTCGAATGACATTACTAGAAATTCAAAATGTCTGTAACGAGTTTGAAACGTCGTCTTTGATACGTCCTCTTCCCGCACCTTCAACTGATGCTAACCTGTTCGTAGATCTATCTTCGAGAAACACTTCGCTCCCTTCAGTTAATTGAAAAGGTCGTCTATCCTTGGTAACGTATATATATTCTTAATCGTTACTCTGTTTAATTCTCGATAATCGATACAGAGCCTCATCGATCCATCCTTCTTCTTTACAAATAACATCGGTGCTCCCTAAGGAGACACACTCGGTCGTATGTAACCCTTATCTATTAACTCTTGCAATTGTATCATCAATTTCTACTGGGGCTTTCGAAATTGGTGTAGTTTCCGGTGCTAAATCTATTACGAATTCAATTTCTCTATCTGGCGGAAGACCAGGCAGATCATTTTGAAATACATCTTGAAATTCTCTCACTATGGGTATATCCTTAATTCTACTCCCTTTTTTCGGGTATCCACTATATAGGCTAGATAACCTACACATCATTTCCTCAACAATTTCTTGGCCTGCATCATCGTAAGGCAACACGATTGCTTAAGCAATGAGCTACCATAAAACACTACCTTAGACTTATTCGGAGTCTGAAGGTTCACACTTTTATTCTGACAATCAATTATCGCAGTATAGTTATACAACCAATCCATTCCCAATATTATGTCAAACTCTCCCAATCTTATCGAAATCAAGTCTATGCTTAGTTCATGATTTCTAATATTTACGCCAAAATTTTGGTAAATATACTCTACATGGATTACTTCCTTATTCGCAACTTCTATGTTCAAGGGATTTCCTAATCGTTCTCGGGGTAAATTTAGTCAACTAGTGAATTCCTCAGATACAAAAGAACAGGTGGCACCCGAATCAAATAATACATACGCATTTATATTATTGATCAGGATGATTTTACAGGCTATAATCAAATTTCAGTCATGAAATGGGGTCCACAAACATGAAAAACTTGTTGTAAATATTTTTAGTAACAAAAATACTCTTCCTCCTCATTTATTCATATATCCCACATTCATTGTAAAAATATCACCATTATTATATTATTAAAATATAATAATATATTTAAATGAATTATTTTATCAGAAAAGATAAAATATCAATTTTCAACAATTGTCACATTAAAATTTTTCTTCATCTATATCCACATAAAATGAATATTTTTCTTATCATATAAATCAATAATTAATTATTAATAATAATATTACGTAATCACAATATCGATAAACCGTTCCTTAGGAAAGAGGAGGCTTTCCAATAAGGATTTCTCTCATCTTGCGGCGCAATAATTAGGTGACCAAACCTCTCCTTGATGTAACTTTCTAGACATTGCCAATAATGTTATCTAATAATATTATTTCAATAATATGAATTATTGATCCGATAAAGGAAAAATATCGCATGCGTTGACCATTATTGAAACAACAATAATATAAAATATCAACGTAGCAATTATTGAATCAATAAAATAAAAATCGAATAAAGAATTACCGTAATAATTATTGAGTAAAGACTCTTCACGTAAGAATCAATAATTAGTGCAATACCGTATGCCGTCGTTTTAACCACAAAGTATTCCAACAAGATAATTCAGTAATAACTACGCCGTTATTTATAAACAACTTATACTTGTCATTTTCTTCATCCAATCGCTCAGTTATGGAGCCCACATTAAAGTCTGCGTCGTTGCATTTAATATTCCCCAACAGAAGAAGAATATTCCACAACCAAACTAATATTCACGACAACAACAATGAATATTTTATAACCACTTGCTTATTTAAAATATTTGCGCATGTTACCCATAACTAACCACATTAATCAAATCAACCTTTACTATGTCAAAACAATAAATAGAGGAAATTAAATTTCATTTATAATAAGTTGGGGTCTTACAACCTCCCCTCCTTATGAAATTTTGTTCTCGAAATTGACGTACGTACCTGGTGTTTTGAAAAGGTGAGGATACCTCGCTTTCATTTTTGTTTCCAACTCCCAGGTTATTTCCTCTATAGCATGATTCCTCCACAAAACTTTGACTTGCGGTATGACCTTTGTGCGTAGGACATGCTCCTTTTTATCCAAGATCTTGACAGGTACCTCTTCATACATTAAGTCTTCGGCTATTTCATCCGGTTCTAACTCAATAATGTGGTTCGGGTCTTTCACATATTTATGAAGCACAGATATGTAAAAACATTATGAACACGAGACATACTTAGAGGTAACGCGAGTCTATAGACCACATTCCCTACTCGGTCAAGAATCTGAAATGGGGTAATAAATCGTGGATTGAGCTTTCCTCTCTTCCCAAATCTTGTAACTCCCTTCCATGGGGCAATTCGCAACAATAAATGATCCCCAATACTAAATTCCACGTCCTTTCGATGAAGATCCGCATAACTCTTTTGTCGATCCTGTGCCGTTTGTATACGTTGTCGAATCATTTGGATCTTTTTTGTAGTCATACATACCAACTCTGGTCCCAACAATGTTGCTTCACCTACCTCATCCCAACATACTGGAGAGCGACACTTTCGTCCATATAATACTTTGAATGGAGCCACACCTATACTTGCCTGATAACTGATATTGTAGGAGAATTCCACCAATGATAAATACTTATCCCAACTCCCTTTGAAGTCTACGACATAGAGTTTTAATAGATCTTCAAGAGTTTGAATAGTCCTCTCTGATTGTCCATTCGTTTGAGGATGGTATGCCGAACTGAATCGTAAATCCGTGCCCATAGCTTTTTGCAAGCTAGCCCAAATTGTGAAGTGAATCTTGGGTCAAGATCCGAAATTATGGATACTGGCATGCCATGTAATCTCACAATCTCATTTACATACATATGAGCAAGACGTTCAAGGGAATAAGTCTCCCGTATCAGCAAGAAATGAGCAGACTTGGTTAATCTATCAATAATAACCCAAATAGCATTTATGCCTTGAGAAACCATGGGAAGACCCGTAACGAAATCCATGGTAATGTGTTCCCACTTCCATTTCAGAATCTCAAGTGGTTGCAATGGGCCCTTAGGCACTTGATGCTCCGCCTTTACACGTTGACAAATTAAACACCTCGAGATAAACTTTGCAATCTCTCTCTTCATATTGTTCCACCAAAATGTATGTCGAAGATCACGATACATTTTGGTACTTCCAGGATGGATTGCAAATGGTGTATTGTGTGCCTCCATCATGATCTTGTATTTCAAATCGAGTCGTTAGGAACACAAAGTCCGGAGTGGACTCAAGTATTCCTTCTTCATCGATTCTTGCTTCGAATAGCACATTCTTGTACTTTCTTCTTCATACGCACGCCTCCGGTTCCGTGGCTTCGAGCAACTTTAACTTTTTCGATTAAAGTCATTTCTACGCGATACTTGACATCATCGCACGGGTCCCCTGAGTCTTGAATTCTATCTTCATCTTTTGTAAATCACACAAAATGGACCTTTGTGTTGACAACATCGCACTCGTTCCCACATATGATCTTCTACTCAACGCGTCAGCTACCACATTCACTTTTCCAGGATGGTATTGAATGGTGTGGTCGTAATCCTTCAACAGCTCGAGCCAACGTCGTTGCCGCATGTTGAGTTCCTTTTGGGTGAAGAAATATTTGTGGCTTTTATGGTCTCAATATATCTCTACTTTCTCCCCATATAGATAGTGCCTCCAGATTTATAGCACGAAAACGACTGCTGCCAACTCTAAATCATGAGTAGGATAATTCCTCTCATATTCTTTAAGTTGTCGCGAGGCATAGGCTATGACTTTTCCATGTTGCATGAGAACACATCCTAACCCTTTGCCTGAAGCATCGTTGTAGATAACAAATCCATTCGAACCAGACGGTATTGTCAGAACAGGTGCCGAAATAAGTCTCCTCTTGAGCTCTTGGAAACTCTTCTCGCATTCCTCGCTCCATACGAATTTTGTATCCTTCCGAGTTAACTTAGTTAATGGAGTAGCGATTCGAGAAAACCCTTCCACGAATCTTCAATAATAACCAGCTAAACCCAGAAAGCTACGAACTTCGGTCACCGTCTTCGGTTGCTCCCAACTTTGTATTGCTTCAATCTTCGCCGGGTCAACAAATACTCTATGTTTTGACACCACGTGCCCAAGGAATGCTACTTCCTCAAGCCAGAACTCGTATTTCTTCAACTTGGCATAAAGCTTGTTTTCACGAAGCCTTTGGAGTACCAACTTCAAATGGTGCTCATGATCTTCACGACTTTTGGAATATATGAGGATGTCATCAATAAAGACCACAACGAATTGATCCAAATATTCCTTGAATACTCGGTTCATCATATCCATGAAAGCCACAGGAGAATTAGTCAATCCAAAAGACATGACTACGAATTCATAATGCCCATACCTAGTTCTGAAGGCAGTCTTTGGAATATCCTCAGTTTTAATCTCCAGCTGATGATATCCCGAATGAAGATCGATCTTTGAAAAGAATTGTGCTCCTTGTAACTGGTCAAACATGTCATCAATACGAGGTAGCGGATACCTATTCTTGATAGTAAAATGGTTTAATTCTCGGTAGTCAATACAAAGTCGCATACTCCCGTCTTTCTTCTTTACGAATAAAACAGGAGCACCCCAAGGAGATGTACTAGGACGAATGAAACCTATGTCCAATAACTCATGTAGTTAGACCTTTAACTCCTGAAGTTCAATAGAAGCCATTCGATATGGGGTTTTAGAAATGGGCTTTGTACCAGGTTCAAGGTCAATAAAGAATTCAACTTCACGTTCTGGGGTTAGACCGAGAAGTTCTTCAGGAAATACGTCAGGAAATTTACTAACAACAGGAATATTATTTAAATCTGACGTGTCTTTATTCAAATCCATAACATGGGCTAAGAAAGCTTGAAATCCGTTTTCAATAAACGAATAGCTTTATGACTTGATATGACAGTGATTGATTTTAGTGGTTTAGTTGCTTAAATTTATATAACAGGTTGGTTAGGAATATGAAAACTAACAACCTTACAAAAATAATCAATTTTGGCATGATGAGTAGTTAACCAATCAATCCCTAAAATCACTTCAAATGCAAGTATCTTTAAAGAGATAAGATCAACAAGTAATATGATGGTGCCAACTTGGATCAAACAAGATTTATAAACAATGGATGTAATAAAAGTTTCTCCTAACGAAGTCTCCACAGATAAGTCAAAGTCTAATTTCTCTGGATTTAAGTTTAAACGTTGAGCACAAGCAGGAGAGATAAATGAATGGGTAGCACCGGTATCTAGTAAGGTATAAACTTCGCAAGAATTTATGATTAGCTTATCCATGATCACCTCGTTTGGGTTCCTTGCATTTTGACAAGTCACAAAAAATGCTCTTCCAGGAACCGTTGACTTTGACTTTTCTGGGACAGCCTTTTGAGTCACCATCCCCGCTGGACTTGGTTTTGCTATAATACAATCTCGAGTGATATGTCCTTCCTTTCCACAATTATAACATACCTTGAACTGCTCAGGGCGGTTTAATGATATGTCCCTCTTTCTCAAGATTTATAGCATACTGACCTGGTGGTCGTTCTCCTCCCTTAGAACCAGTTGATGCTGGTGCTGACGTCTTCACATTGTCATTGTTGTAACTTCTCTTTTTAAAATCTCCTCCCGACTCGCTTCTTCTATTATCATGGCTATGATTACCACCAGAGTGGTTGTCGCTCTTGTCCACATTTTTCTTTCCCCGCTGATTATCATTGTTCAGATGATCGCCGCCACCGGTATGACCTCGGTCAGGGTCCCTCGGTTGAACGTACTCATTATCTCGCTCTAATAATTGAGCCACATTGACAACATCTGAATATAGAGAAAATTTATGAGAAATGAGATACTGATGTATGTCGGGTTTCAAACCTCTCAGAAACATTCGCGTCATACGTTCCTCATTCTCCACCAAATGAGGTGTAAACTCGATAACTCCATGAACTTCGCCTCGTCATCGGGACACCGCCATGTTGTTCTGCTCCAGTCTAATAAACTCTACCTCCTTCATATGATGAATACTTTTAGGAAAGTACTTGTCATTGAATAGTTTCTGAAATGTTTCCCAAGACATGCTGAGTGCGCCTGGATGGGTACGCTTCACAGATTCCCACCAGTAATCTGCCTCGTTACGGAACATAAAGGTGGCGAATGGAACCTTTTGTTCCTCCGTACATCCCAAGACGTCGAATATCTTGGTAATTTGCTTGACTCACGTCTCCGCCTTAATCGGATCCGGTTTTCCCCAGAATTCTGGTGCTCCCAACTCTTTGAACTTGCTTGGCTGTGACAAACCGTGCGTTGCTATCATTTCCACCTGTATTTTGTACATGAGTCTCCTTCGTCTGATTTTGTATGAACTGCAAAAAGTTTATAAATATTCCATCGTTCATCGTCTGATCAGTGGTGTTGTTTACAGGAGGAACATTGTCGGCCTGTTGCACGTTTTCCTCATTGGTGGGTAAAGGAGTCTCCACGGTCTCATTTACTCCACTTTAACATTCTCGGTTGCCATTCTCAAATACTGCCATAAAACAAGGGTTAATTGAGGAAATTAACATATCACATAATATCCCTATATTCAAACCAACCAACAAATAAGCTTAGGTAGGACACACTAGCGAAGGATTTACTCGTCTCTCCCCTCCTAGTTCTATTCCCCGATCTCCGCCAGAGATCATATTCCTAAGCTCTGATACCAACTGTGACACCCTCAAAATAGGTATACAACACCCATTCTGAGTCGCCAAAATACATGGTACAGAAACAACTACAACTTTATTAATACAATTGTCGTGCAAAATACGACAACACATAAATTGTGAGTTTAAATATAAGTATTGTCATTTAAACAATATCCACACTCAAATAAGTCCTCATTACAATTATTGATACACTATTTTACAAAATAGTGAGGACTACTAAGACAACTTCTAGAACCATCATTCCATCCCCCGACTAGTACTCGCTACATTCTCGCCTCCTTAGAAGAACAATGGAACAAAAAGGAAAAGGGGGAGCTCAACTAGCCCGGTAAAGAATATTATGACTAAGATAATATAGAACAAATTATCGTTAGTCTTCAACAGGAAAAATCGATAGAATATAATGTATAAACAAGTTTTGGATCAATATACTGCAATGAAATAATAATTCATAGAAGAGTTACGTAGAGAATAAAATCTACTATTATCTATGAATTTAAAAATCCATCATCAATATTTTATCCCTGTAACATCAATCAATATATATCATAAATCAAATATTCAACTTTGCACTACAGCCCAAAGATATTTATCAGTTGGTCATGTTCATCTCAACACCTGTGCATCTTTGCACTACAGGCCAAAGATATTCATAAGAAAATCAACCATCTATTCACTACAGGCCAAAGATATTCAGTAATATCATCATTTAGGACTGAGGATGATGAAAAATATTTTTAAAGAAAACGAATCCAGTGAAACAAAAGAATAAATATTAAGGATTCGTATTTCGGTTTATCCATGTTCAAAAATACTTCATAAATAAACATAGTGAAGTAAAATTCAAGAATGGTCAAAACATGGATACAATCAAAAGCTAGTATCCATAATAGATATTTTGGACAAAAAATGAAAATTTAATTTTTCTGTGAATAGTGTCGTATTCGTGAATAGTGTCGTATACGTGAATAGTGCCGTATACGTGAATAGTAACCCTCACACTAAAAGACAAGAATTTCACAAGAAAAATCTTATCAATATTCCGGCATAATGATATTAGAAGAAATAATATCATTTTTTAAAAAAATAACATCCCTTACCTCGAAAAAGAAGTGATCTTCCATTTGGAATCTTGGATATAGTCTTTCAAGAAACTTATACTGTATAGCAACACTCAAAGTATTAAAATACTCACAAGAATATGCTCGATAATATAGAGAGAAAAATCTTTAGTTTCTGGTGTGATTTTCAATTCTAACCTAAGCACCCTATTTATAGGAAAATACTTATAACACCAAAGCAAAAAATTTAATATAATAATAATAATATAATTTTTCTGAACTTCCTACGCACACCACCATCCCACAACATCAGCCACCCCCCGACAATAAATAAGAAAAACGTTTTTCTTAAATAAAATAATTAAAACTTCAAAAATCAATTATTCTGAAACTTCGAAACTTCAATAATTCATAATAAATAGCCCATTTATCAGAAAAATTCAAATCTTATTTCCATTCCATAGAAAATTTAATTATCTACAACTTTTCAGAAGAAAGTTTTTCCAAATTCCAAGCCGAAGTTGACCGAAATCCACATACGGACGATTTTACAAGCTATAATCAAATTTCAGTCATGAAATGGGGTCCACAAACATGAAAAACTTGTTTTAAATATTTTTAGTAACAAAAATACTCTTCCTCCTCATTTATTCATATATCCCACATTCATTGTAAAAATATCACCATTATTATATTATTAAAATATAATAATATATTTAAATGAATTATTTTATCCGAAAAGATAAAATATCAATTTTCAACAATTGTCACATTAAAAATTTTCTCCATCTATATCCACATAAATTGAATATTTTTCTTATCATATAAATCAATAATTAATTATTCACAAATAATATTACAGAATCACAATATCGACAACCAGGCCGTTCCCAGGAAAGAGGAGGCTTTCCAATAAGGATTTCTCCTTACTGGCGCGCAATTAGGTGACCAAACCTCTCCTTAGACAGAACTTTCTAGACATTGCCAATAATGTTATCTAATAATATTATTCAAATAATATGAATTATTACTCCGATAATGAAAAATACTGTGTAGTGACAATTAATAAAACAACAATAATATAAAATATCAACGTAGCAATTATTGAATCAATAAAATAAAATATTGAGCAAGTAATTATCGTAACAATTATCGAGTAGTTCCTTCTCACGTAAGAATCAATAATTGATGCAATATCGTGTACATCGTATTTTAACCAAAAGTATTTTATAAGTATTAATCTGTGAATAACAACTACTGTTATTATTTATAAATAACTTATACTTATCGCTTTCTTCATCCAATCGCTTTTTCGTTATGGGGCCCACATAAGGTCGCCGGTCGTCATTCCGCATTTAATATTCCCCAACAGCAAGAATATTCCACGAGCAAACGAATATTCCCCGACAACAATGAATATTTTATAACCACTTGCTTATTTAAAATATTTACTCATGTTACCCATAACTATCCACATTAATCAAATCAACCCTTACTATTTCAAAACAATAAATAGAGGAAATTAAATTTCATTTATAATAAGTTGGGGTCTTACAAATCATGTGAATTAGTAGCAATTAATTGCTCATTTATTCGATTAACTACCTGATTTATTAATATAACCCCCAAACATCAATTATCATCGGAATAGATGTCGATTTCCACTAACACTAATAATCCCAACACAATGAACTATCAAATTTATCTTTAATCAACAAGAACTTATTCATCATTAATATTATAACTCACAATATTTAACAACCAGGTCGTTCCCAGGAAAGAGGGGGCTTTCCGATAAGGATTTCTCCTTATTGACGCGCAATTAGATGACCAAACCTCTCCTCGATGTAACTTCTGACATTGTAAATATTGTAATTTAATAATATGAATAACTTTGTCGTCTCAATTATTGATTTAATAATATAACATATTATGCGGATGATACTATGACAATAATTGAATCAATAATATGAGAGATATGATGCAAATAATTTCATCAGAGCAATAATTGAGTATTCTTGAGTGACTTCTCAAGTAAGCATCAATAACCAATACCGTGGTGCTACTATGCAACCACGCCAGACATCTTGCATTACTTTTATTATCGGGTAGTTCAACAGTTTTAACGGTAACACTTTCGCCGTTATATTTATAAAAAGATAATTTTATTTTTATAAAAAGATAATTATATTATATCCATACCATAATATTCAAAAATATATTTCGAGAGAAATTAATCTTTATACATAAAAGTTGGGGTCTTACAACCTCCCCTTCTTATGAAATTTCATCCTCGAAATTAGGGTACGTACCTGGTATATCGAAGAGGTGAGGATATCTTAACTTCATCTCAGATTCTAATTCCCAGGTCATTTCTTCCACATCGTGGTTTCTCCATAAAACTTTGACTTGAGGTATAACCTTGGAGCATAGAATATGATCCTTCTTATCCAAGATTTTAACAGGTAACTCTTCATACGTTAAATCTTCCTCTATCTCGTCTAGTTCTAATTCAATAATATGGTTTGGGTCTTTCACATATTTACGTAACATAGATATGTGAAAAACGTTATGAACACGAGACATACTTGGCGGTGAAAAGAGTCCATAGGCCACAGATTCCTACTCGATCGATGATAAAAATGGGCCAATGAATCGAGGATTGAGCTTTCCTCTCTTTCCAAATCTTGTAACTCCTTTCCATGGAGCAACACATAACAACACATGAACTCCGATATTGAATTCCACGTCTTTTCAATGAAGATCAACATAACTCTTTTGTCGATCTTGTGAGGTTTTTATATGTTGTTGGACCGTTTGAATCTTTTCCGTAGTCATACGTACCAAATCCGGTCCCAACAACGTTGCTTCACCCACTTCATCCCAGCATACTGGAGAACGACACTTTCTTCCATACAACGCCTCAAATGGAGCCATGCCAATACTTGCTTGATAATTATTGTTGTAGGAAAACTCCACCAATGGTAAGAAGTTGTCCCAACTTCCCTTGAAGTCAAGGACACAGAGTCTTAATAAATCTTCAAGAGTTTGAATAGTCCTTTTCGACTGCCCATCCGTTTGAGGATGATATGCCAAACTAAATTGTAAATTCGTGCCCATAGCTTTTTGCAAACTAACCCAAAATCTTAAAGTGAATCTTGGGTCTCGATCAGAAACTATGGATACTGGCATACCATGCAATCTTACAATCTCGTTTATGTATATACTAACAAGACGCTCAAGTGTAAAAGTTTCTTGTATCGGTAAGAAATGAGCAGACTTGGTCAATCTATCAATAATGACCCAAATCGCATCTATGCCTTGAGAAACCTTGGGAAGACCAGTAACAAAATCCATGGTAATGTGCTCCCACTTCCATTCTGGAATTTCAAGTGGTTGCAATGGACCTTTCGGCACTTGATGCTCCACCTTGACTCTTTGACAAGTTAGACACCTTGAGATAAACCCTGCTATCTCTCTCTTCATATTGCTCCACCAAAATGTATGTCGAAGATCACGATACATTTTGGTACTCCCAGGATGGATTACAAACGGTGTGTTGTGCGCCTCCATCATGATTTTATACTTCAAGTCGGAATTGTTAGGAACACAAAGTCTGGAGTTAACTCGAAGTATTCCTTCTTCATCGATTCTTGCTTCCGCAATAGCACCTTCTTGCACTTTCTTCTTCATACTCATCAACTCCAGGTCTGTAGTTTGAGCAGCTTTAACTTTATCGATTAAAGTCGGTTCCACTCGTATATTTGCAATCATCACATGGGTCCCTGGAGTCTTTAACTCTATTTCCATCCTTTCCAAGTCATACAAAATGGGCCTTTGCGTTGACAATATTGCACTCGTTCCCGCATATGATCTTCTACTCAATGCGTCAGCTACTACGTTCGCTTTTCCAAGATGGTATGATTATAATCTTTCAACAACTCAAGCCATCGTCGTTGTCGCATGTTGATTTCCTTTTGACTGAAGAAATATTTGAGGCTTTTATGATCCGTATAGATCTCCACCTTCTCTCCATACAGGTAATGCTTCCAAATCTTAAGCGCAAAAATGACTGCTGCCAACTCTAGATCATGAGTAGGATAATTTCTCTCATATTCTTTGAGTTGTCGTGAGGCATAGGCTATGACTTTCCCATGTTGCATGAGAACACATCCTAACCCTTTGCCTGAAGCATCACTGTAGATGACAAATCCCTCCGAGCTAGATGGTATTGTCAGAACAAGGTGTTGAAATGAGTCTCCTCTTAAGTCCTTGAAAACTCTTTTCATATTCCTCGCTCCAACCGAACTTTGTATCTTTTCGAGTCAGCTGAGTTAATGGAGTAGCAATTTGAGAAAACCCTTCTACGAATCTCCAATAATAACCAACTAAGCCGAGAAAGCTACGTACTTCGATCATTGACTTAGGTTGCTCCCAGCTTTGAATTGCTTCAATCTTTGTCGGGTTAACAGATATTCCATGATTTGATATCACGTGCCCAAGGAATGCAACATCCTCAAGCCAGAACTCTCATTTCTTTAACTTGGCATAAAGCTTGTTTTTACGAAGCTTTTGGAGTATCAACCTCAAGTGTTGTTCATGGTCTTCGCGGGTTTTGGAGTATATGAGGATGTCATCAATAAAGATGACCACAAAATGATCCAAATATTCCTTGAATACTCGGTTCATCATATCCATGAAGGCAGTAGGAGCATTAGTCAATCCAAAAGACATGACTAGGAATTCATAATGCCCGTACCGAGTTCTGAAAGTAGTCTTTGGAATGTCATTAGTTTTAATCTTCAACTGATGATATCCGGAACGAAGATCAATATTTGAAAAGAATTTGGCTCCTTGCAACTAATCAAACAGGTCATCAATGCGAGGTAACGGGTACCTATTTTTGATGGTGACGTGATTCAACTCCCGATAATCAATACAAAGTCGCATACTTCCATCTTTCTTCTTCACGAATAGAACAGAAGCACCCCAAGGACCTACTAGGATGAATGAAACCGATGTCTAACAATTCCTGTAATTGGGTTTTTAACTCCCGAAGTTCAATGGAGCCATTCGATATGGGGCTTTGGAAATGGGTTTTATACCGGATTCAAGGTCGATACAAAATTCAATTTCACGCCAGGGGTAGCCAGAAGTTCTTCGTGGAATACGTCAAGAAATTTATTAACAATAGAAATATCATTCAAATCGACATATCTTTATTTAAATCCGTGACATGGGCTAAGAAAGCTTGACATCCCTTTTTCAATAAACGAATAGCTTTATGACTTGATATTACAGTGATTTTTGGTTGCTTGAATTCGCATAATAGGTTGGTTAGGAATATGAAAGCTAACAACCTTACGAAAACAATCGATTTTAGCATGATGAGTAGTTAACCAATCAACCCCTAAAATCACATCAATGCAAGTATTTTCAAAGAAATAAGATCGACAGGTAACGTGCGGTTACCGATTTGAATCAAACAAGACTTATAAATCATGGATGTAATGAAGGTTTCTCCCAACGGAGATTCAACAGATAAGTCAAAGTCTAATTTCTTCGGAGTCAAATTTTAACGTTGAGCGCAAGTAGGAGAAATAAAGGAATGGGTAAAACCGGTATCAAATAAAGTATAAACTTCGCTAGAGTTTATGATTAGCTTACCCGTGATCACCTCGTTTGGATTACTCGCTTTTTGGGAGGTTACAACAAACGCTCTCCCTTGAACTACCGATTTTGTCTTGTCTGGGACACCCTTTGATGCCTCCATCCCAACTGGACTTAACTTTGGTGAACGACAAAATCGGGCTAGGTGACCTTCTTTTTCACAATTATAGCACGCTTTTAACTGCATCGTGCAGTTTGGACTTATATGTCCTTCCCCTCCACATTTGTAACATACAACCGATGGTCGTTCTCCTTCCTTAACAACAGGTGTTGGTGCTGACGTCTTTCCATCCTTGTTGAATCTCCTCTTCTTGAAATGTCCACTCTTATTATCATGGCCATGATTACCACCGAAGTGATTATCATTTCTGGCATGTTGATTCCCTCCATGTTTGTTGTCACCGCTTTGATGACTGCTATCACTGGTATTATTGACTTGTCGGTTGCTCTCTCTTGGTTGGGTTGACTCATTATCGCGCTCCAATAGCTGAGCCCTATTCACAACATCTGAATACAAACACAGTTTATGAGAAATTAGGTATTGACGTATCTCGGGTTTCAAACCTCTTAGAAACATCCGCGTCATTCTCTCCTCATTATCAACCAAGTGGGGACGAAACCGAGATAACTCGGCAAACTTAACCGTATCACGCCACGCATCATATTATTTTGCTCAAGCTTGATGAACTCTACCTCCTTCATGTGATGAATACTTTCAGGAAAATACTTGTCATTAAACAGCTATTAGAACTTCTCCCAAGACATTTTGAGTGCGGCAAAGTTGAGTACGCTTTCTGATTCCCATGAAGAATCGCCTCTCGTCATAACATAAAGGTGGCAAAGGAACCTTTTGCTCCTCGGAGCATCCCAAGACATCAAATATCTTGTTGATCTCCTTTATCCACGCCTCCTCCTTAAGTGGTTTTGGCTCTCCAAAAACTCCGGTGGTCCCAGCTCCTTGAATCGCTTAGCGGTGATGGCCCGAGAGTTGTCAATGTTTCCACCGCATTTTGGACAGAGCCACTTTACCGATGTTCGTATGAATCGCATAAAGCCTCTGAACATTCCATCATTCACCATTTTCATCGGTGTTATTGTTTACATGAGGATTATTGTCTTCTGTTGCACATTATCCGGGCATTAATCTGTGGTGACTCAATGGTCTCATGTGCTTCATTGTTTATCTCAACATTTTAGATGCCATTTTCAAATATCGCCACAAAACAAGGGTTAATTAACATATCACATATTATCCCTATACTCAACCGACCAATTAAATACCAAATAAACTTAGGTAGGTCATACTAATAAGGAATTCCCGTCTCTCCCTCCTAGTTCTTGTCTCACATCTCAGCCAGGGATCATATCCCTAAGCTTTGATACCAATTGTGACGCCTCCAAAATAGGTATACATCACCCATCTTGAGTCGCCAAATATATGGTACAAAATTCAAATACAACTTAATTATACAACAGTCGTGTAAAATACGACAAAACATAATCTAAGAGTTTTAATAAGAATATTTTCATCTAGACAATATCCACACTCAATGGAGTCCTCATTACATTTATTGTCACACTATTTAACAAAATAGTGAGGACTACTAATGCTATCATTTGGACCGTCACTCAGTTCCCCAACTAGTCCCAGCTACGTTCTCATTTCCTGAAGACAACAGTGAAAGAAAGGGTGAGCTCAACTAGCCCAGTAAGAAATATTATGACTAAGATAATGCAGAATAAATTATCATTAGTCTTTAAAAATGTTAAACTGATAAAATATAATAGACATCAAGTTTAACTGCAGCGGAATAAACAATCCATTAGAAGAGTCAAGTAGAGCATTATATCTACTATCTTCTATGATTTAAAATATTTTCATCAATTTTTATCGCTGAGACTCAGCTTAATAAATAAACCACATCATCGAGTTATCCCTGCACTACGGGCCAAGGATATTCATTAAATCATCAATGGTCATGACTATACCGAATAATCCCTGGTCATAATCATACCAAAAGCGCCCATCAATGCACTACAAAGCTAGGACTTTTACCATATCATTTATAACATTACAGGTCATGATTATACCGAATAATCCTCGGTCATAATCATACCAAGTCCATCAATGCACGTAAGCTAAAGATGACTTTCATCACAATATATAAGATGATGAGGATCATAATAATTCGGGAAAAATTGTTTTAATTATGATTTTGGGGATGTAATCCCTTTAGAGAGGGAAAGATGTGACAACCGTAATTTTGTAATTTAATTTTTAATATTTATTTGATTAAATAAATATTTTTGATGAATTAATTATTAGATTAAATAATTAATTGATGAAATTTGTGATAGATTAATTTAATTATATGTGTTATATTTATTAAATTAATGTGGAGAATTTTTATTATTCGAAGTATGTGATTATGTGAGCTTATTGAATTAAAAGAAATATTTAATAAGCCTATGTTATTTTAATTAATTTAATTATTAATTAGAGATTTAATAATTTAATATTATTATTAAATGAGAGAAATTTAATTATGTGACTATGTGAATTAATGAGAAATTATTATATTTTATTTAAAATAAATTAAATAAGATATTAGATTTATTTTATATGGATGTGACATTATTTAAACTATATGATAATGTTTTATTAAATTAAATGGTTTTTGAATTATTTCTTGCTAGCCAAACATGGCCTTAATGGGAGTTGAGGAAGTTACCCGTGACCGGGTAAATCGACTGACCACAACAACGTCGATTGATTTTCTTTATTATACGCCTTCCCTCCCTTTTTCTTCATTAGTTTTCCTAAGTTTAGATAGTGTCGAGAGAGAGTTTGAGAGAAAGATCTGAGAGAGAGTTGAGAATTCAGAGTTTTTGGTGGGAGGAATTCACTTCCTAGTAAATTAATCTACGCTTGGGTAATCTCTTCAACCCAATTTATATATTTTACGTCTTTTAAGTTTCATGAATATGGCTTAAGTTTTACGTGAGTCTCGTATTTGGGAAATTTAGTTGTTATAAGAATATATGTAATAATTTGAGTTGTATGTATGGCATATTTTTATATATATATTGTGGGTTTCATATATTTATTTCATGAAATTATACTGATAAAAGATTTTAGTATGATATATATGATATATATACGTGATTTTATATGTTAAATATAATTTATTTTGCAAAATTCACACATTGATATGATTATGCATGTTAAAATGAACAAAATGAAACTTGAATGGTTGGATTTGGCTTTATCTTGAATCCAGTAGCATTAAAATCCATGTTTTTGTTCAAGAACTTCAAGAACATCAAGAACAGTCCAATTTCCATGCTTTAATTCTGTGATTGTGTTTAAATGGGTGAAAATCACTCCATAGATTTTAAGTATTGATTATTTATGAATTCTAGCATGTGGGTATGTCTAAATTAGGTGTAAAAATAAGTTGATTGGAAATTTTTAGTCGTGTTATGCAATTTTCGCAAAATGAGAATCTCGAAATTGGAGTCTCGCGACACGGTGCCAACTCCTAGTTCTTTTTTCCCGCAATATGCATGCCATGCACCGCAAACGCCAAGTGTCCAGCATACAAGACAAGAGCAAAATAAAAGTGAAAGCATGCATATTGGCGCCACTTAGCAGATTGTCCAGAAAAATGCAAATTTTTAATTTTTAAGTATAGAAATGAGTTAGTAACCTTGTCTAATGATTATAAAGACTTGTTAGACCTATAATGAGATGTTAAAAATAAATTCTTAACATGTCCATAACACAATTATGTGTGGATTGAATGATCAAATGCATAATTAGTTTATTTTTAGTGAAGTCTTAATTTTACACTAAGTGTAATAATTGACTAAGTATAGTTATGAATTCGAGATAAACAAAGAGTAAAGTTATGATGTTTAGTACGTTATTATTGACTGGTATTGTGAACATAATTGATATGTAGGATTTAATTCAAAGAACGAGTTTTATTAACGTGTAATCTACGCACGAGGCAAGTTTCTAAACCTTATCTTGTTACATTGAGCAAGTTTTCTAACTCTACATTTAAGTTGAGCAAGTTTCTTACCCTAAACTTTCGTTGAGCAAGTTTCCTAACCCTACTTGTTATCGTTATATAAGTTGATTAATTCATCTTTCGATATTGAGCAAGTTCTCATTTTTATTGATCAAGCATGTCTTGTATAGTAAAGTTTATTAATCTTCAAGCATGATGTTGTTATACAATAATTATTCTATTGTATACCTTTTGAGATGTTATTCAAGTTAAATATTCATTTCATCGTTAAACCTTGTTAGACTAGTGAACCCTTATTGATTCGACTAGTCCATAGTTGATGAAGCGTTCTAAATTTTAGAACCCTTGATGAATTATCCAAACCAAACTTCTTTTAGTGCGGACTCGAATATCAAACCGAGATGAACAACCCCTGTATAGGGGATTATTTACGCTTTATCGTTAAGATATTGTGCATGATATGGTACTAAGGGTTGATCCCCCTAAAATACGAGAAGAAGAGTCCATAGTCTTATGATATTAAAGGTTTCAAGTAAAAACACTTGACAACCTAGGACATAGTTCAAGGTCTTATGACCCTCGGAATTTCTTTTGATTCTTGTTATTTATTCTTGATTCAAAAGTTGAGCTTTATATCAAAAGTTATTATTTTCTCTCTTATGTTATTATTCATTGTTATATTGTTATACTTGTGGGCAATCGTGCTCACTCTTGCATAATAATAATAACATGCGAGTTAAGACGACGAAACGAGCGACGAACCTTCCACTAGTAAAGGCAAGGGCAAGCTTAGCAAGTAATGAAGACCGATTATTTATTGTGGTTATGTGATGTAATTAGAATTGATGTTACTAAGACTTATTTGTTTATGTTTTTCATACGGATGTTTTAAGGTTAGAGTAACTTTTAGGATTTATTATTATTCGGTTGATGTAACCCCATAAGGGGAGAGATTTATTATTATTTCTATCTATTGCATGGTTTGCATTTATTTATGGGTAGATAGATAGATGATGTTTATCTGATGAACACCAAATCTGTGGAAATGGAAAATCTAGGATTTGGGGGTGTCACTGAGTTGGTATCAAAGTTATAAGGTTATGAACCTTAGGTGGGGAAACAACCTTAGGTAGTAGCCTTGTAGGAGATCGAGAACATAGTAGTGGTAAACTCTTATCGAGTTCTAAGAAATGAAATTTCTAAATTCATTAAAGATAATAAAAGACTTTATGTGCTTATGTGTTAATCTATGTGTTCGCTATACGGATTAGTAACTAAAACTTAAAATTTTTTTGTCGGGGATGTCGGATGTTGGAGGAGCTAGTCGAAAGTGGGGAGGAGGAACCCGATTACCTATAGAGGAGGAGCCCCGAGACATTCATATGTCGTCGAGGAACAACTTGAATAGAGAGCCATCTCAGATTGATCACTGATTCTTTGGTCGGGAGCATGAGTTGGAGATAGATCGGAGGAGGATCACGAGGAAGAGGAAGAAGGAGAGGAAGAAGAGAGTTCCCACGAACTCCATTGATCTGAGAGATGTATGATGCACTCTATGATCATAGCGTAGAGTTGCAGGATATTGTTCGGGATTTGATTGGCGGTGGTTAGTCGTGATTACTATTGAAGTAGAGAGGATAGAGATTGTGACTCTTCACACGTTTAGGAAACATGGAGTGGGATGCGGTTCACGAGAAGGGTCGGGCCGAGAGGATAAGTCCGAGAAATAGAAAAGTTAAAGAAGGATCTGAAGGAGAGCTCAGAGAGGCTGGTACGAGAGTCACGTCGTGCTGATCGTGTAGAAGATGATCGTCGTGCGAAGAAGGCTAAACTTGAGGAGACGTACTCTACACTACAAAATGCAATGGATGCGGTCCAAGATCTAGTTAGGAAGTATCCAATCCGGTTTGAGGATCTACCATCATATATATGCTAGATCGCGAGCGATGTCTCAAGATCATCGTGGAAGAGGAGCATAGCAAGGCTATTCAGCGCCTTAATAGACAGTGATAGTATTAGTTTAAATATGTGAAAACTATTTGATAGTTAATGATGTAAATTTCGATATGTTCATAAATAAAGGAATATTGTGATGTTTTAAATCATGTAGATTCTTTATCTCGGGATAGTTGATGTAAATAGCAGTGATGCTATCTTTTTATGTTAAAGACTTTTGAATTAAATGAAATGTCAAAGTTTATTTGAAGTAATGTGTTTAGTAAGTTATGATTAAATGTTTAGTTAAGTCTTAAATGTTTTAGAGATTGAGTAAAGATCTAATAAGTGTATATTCTTAATAGAAATATGCCGCCTAGAAGACAAAATCGTTAGCAAGCCCAAGAAGGGTCAACAAACAATAACGACGCCAATGCTAAGTCCGTTCAGCAATTGGTAAACCTTTTAGCTGGAGCACTTAATAATCAACCCCAAGCTCCACCAAATACTTCATTTAAGGACTTCAAGGCGGTGGGACCGCCAGAGTTTAAGGGTTCCATAAACCCAATTGAAGCTCAGACGTGGGTAATGGAGATGGAGAAGGTGTTCAATGTTGGTAAAGTAAGAGAAGATCGAGAAACCGCATTTGCTGACATTTATCTTTGAAGTCCGAAGCCAGCTATTGGTGGCAGGTAAATAAAGTGAGAGGAGGTGAAGGTGTAATATCCTAGGAGAGATTCAAAGAGATATTTTTCGAGATGTATTTCCCGGCTAGTTCACAAAATCAGATGGAGGTTCAGTTTATAGAATTAAAACAAGGGAATATGTCAGTAGCTTATTATGCGGCATGGTTTAATTAGTTGGCTAGGTTCGCCACGTAGCAAGTACATACCGATGAGAGGAAGGTGAGACGATTTGAGAAGGGACTGAAGCCCTGGTTGTATAGCAAAATGTCAATGTTCCAATTGAATACTTTTGCTGGAGTGTTAGAGAAGGCCATACTCACTAAGAGTGGAAGTGATGCAGTAACGAAGTATAATTAGGAGCAGAAGAAGAAGAAGAGTGAGAATGAAAGTAATAACAAAACTGGTGGGAGTAGTACTGGGGGTAATCACAATCAGAAGAGAAGTGGTCTGAAAATTCATCGGTAGAAAGTCAGCAGGAGGCGGAAGAAGAAGATTGAACCGTGCCCAACCTGCGGAAAAATGTATTTGGGAGTTTGCCTGAAGGGGAACAGAGTGTACTACAATTGTGGTCCAGAAGGCCACATAGCACCAAATTGTCCGAACCCAAAGAAGGGTGCATGCTTCACATGTGGATCAAAGGACCATCTTGCAAGAGATTGTCCTAAGAAGGGATCGAGAGGGATGAGTTCAGGAGAAAATAGAGGAAATATTGGTGGAAGCACTCTGACAATCGCAAAGACCAACAAAGCAACCAATGAGCCAATTGCCGGAACATTCAACATGACGGTCTGAGATCGCGATCTGATGATCTCGCGATGTGGTGTGAGGTATCATTCCGATTAATAAAGTTAATGTTTACGTGTTATTTGATTCGGGTGCTACTTATTCATTTATATCTGATGACTTTGCTAAGAACTTAGAATTGCTTAAGACGAGTTAGAATACCCCATGAACATAAAATTGCGAATAGAGAAATTATCCATTAAGTATGTGCACAAGAAGCGTAGAGTAGATATTAAGGGTAATATCATGAACGTAGATCTTATCCTATTCGACTTGGAGAATTTGATGTTATTTTGGGTATGGATTGGTTATCCAATTATGGGGCGATAATTTATTTGCTAGAAGAAGTGTATTAACCTTATGACTCCGTCGAAGGTTGTGTTTTATGGTAGCAAGTTGCTTAGACAAGCGAGTTGTCGGCGATGATCTGAGCTAGAAGATTGTTAAAGGCAAGGTGTGTAGGATATCTAGCTTACATAGTCGATAGTCGTAAAGAGAATCCAAAATAGATGAGATTCGAAAGTGAGAGAGATTTTGCAGGCGTATTTCGGACGATTTGCGGGACTTCTTCCAGATAGAAGCGGTTGAATTTGTGATCGATTTGGCTCGAGAGCAGCCCAATATTGAAGGCACCGTACAGAATGGCACCGGTAGAGATGAAAGAATTGATGATGGTCCAACTACAAAATTCTTGGGTAAAAGTATATTCAACCAAGCGTATCAAGTGGGAGGCCGCGGTTTTATTTGTGAAGAAGAAGGATGGGACAATGCGACTCTACATAGACTACAGAGAACTGAATAAGGTCACGATTAAGAATAGGTATCCATTACCGCGAATTGACGACTTGTTCGATCAGTTAAAGGGAGCAAAATACTTTTCAAAGATAGATTTGAGAAGTGGTTATCATCAACTGAAGGTGAGACTAGAGGATGTATCGAAGACAACGTTTAGAACACGATACGGTCACTACGAATTTTTGGTAATGTCATTTGGTCTAACGAATGCTCCTGCAGCATTTATGGGCTTAATGAATGGAGTGTTCAAGCCGTTTTTGGACAAATTCGTAGTGGTATTTATAGATGATATTTTGGTATATTCAAAAACCAAGGAAGAACACGAAGAGCATTTGAGGATGACATTAGAGACATTGAGAAGAGAGAAGTTGTATGCTAAGTTTTTGAAATGTGAATTTTGGATTGAAAGAGTACAATTTCTTGGACGTGTGATTGATAGAGACAGAATTTGGTGGATCCCTCAAAGTCGAATTTTGTGATTAATTGGGATCACCCGAAAGCGTCGTTGGAAGTAAGAAGTTTTCTTGGATTGGCAGGTTATTACAGAAAATTTATTCAGGATTTTTCCAAGATCGCAACTCCGCTAATGAATTTGACTAGGAAATCGGTGAAATTTGTTTGGACGGAGAAGTGTGAGGAATGCTTTCAAGAATTAAATAGGAGGTTGAGTTCAACACCTATGTTATCTCTTCCAGATGACGCAGGAAATTTTGTGGTATATAGTGATGCTTCGCATAAAGGACTTGGTTGTGTGCTTATGCAGAATGGCAGAGTCATTGCGTATGCGTCGCGACAACTGAAAGATTATGAGAAGGTGTATCCGACCCACGACTTGGAGTTAGCTGCAGTGGTTTTTGCATTGAAAATCTGGAGGCACTATCTCTATGGGGAGAAGTGTGAAATATATACAGCTCACAAGAGTCTGAAATATATTTTTACACAGAAAGACTTGAACATGCGTTAAAGGAGGTGGTTGGAGTTAATTAAGGACTACGATTGTGAGATTCTATACCATCCGTGTAAGGCAAATGTGGTGGCCGATGACCTAAGTAGAAAAGGTTGGGAGAAATTGATGATGTTGCCTGCTCAGGAGGAGCTAATTTTAGCAATGGAGAAGCTAGAATTGGAAGTGAAGTATTTTATGGAGATTGATGAGAAGCTGTTCCACATGCAAGCTGGTACAACCTTATTGGATAATGTTAAGGAGGCTCAACTTCAGGACAAAGAATGTGAGAAAGTGAAGAAGAAGATATCGAAGAATGTGGGCAAGAGATTCAAAATAGGCGGTGAGGGACTACTAAGATTTGAGAGTAGAATTTGGGTACCGCCAGTACCAGAGATTAAGGAAGAAATTTTAATTGAGGCTCACAACTCAAGATATTAGATTCACCCTGGTAGCACCAAGATGTACCAAGATCTTCGACAACACTTTTGATGGCCAAATTTGAAACGAGAGGTTGCAGAATGTGTTGCCAAGTGCTTGACATGTTCGAAAGTAAAAGCAGAACATCAGAGACCGAGTGGATTGCTACAACCATTAGAGATTCTAGAATGGAAATGGGAACATATTACGATGGATTTCGTGGTTGGCCTACCGACGACTCAGAAAGGCTATGACGTAGTATGGGTTGTTGTTGACCGATTAACGAAATCCGCACACTACCTTCCGATCAGAATCAGATTCAACCTAGATCAGTTGGCAAGGTTGTATGTGAAAGATATTGTTTTAAGGCACGGAGTTCCAGTGGCAATTATTTCTGATAGAGATCCTCATTTTACGTCGAACTTTTGGAAACGTCTACAAGAGTGCATGGGTACACAGTTGCGAATGAGCACAGCATATCACCCTCAGACAGATGGACAGAGTGAAAAACAATCCAGACATTGGAGGATATGTTAAGAGCTTTTATAATGGATTTTAAAGGAAATTGGGATGACCATTTTTACCGCTTGTAGAGTTCGGTTACAACAACGATTACCTACGCTTAGTATTGGAATGCCACCTTATAAAGCGTTATACGGTAGAAAGTGCGAGAACTTCACTATATTGGGATGAAGTTGGCGAAAGACAACTACTAGGTCCGGAATTGGTACAACAAACAGCAGAAATAGTTAAAGTGATCCGAGCGAGATTGACAGTAGCTCAAGATAGATAGAAGAAATATGCCGATCCACACCGTAAATATGTTGAGTTCGAACCAGGTAGTTATGTGTTTTTAAAGGTCTCTCCTTGGAAGGGAAAGATCAGGTTCGGAAAGAAAGGAAAACTAAGCCCAAGATTTATTGGACCCTTTGAAGTTCTAAGAAGGGTCGGAGAAGTTGCCTATGAGGTAGCCTTACCTCCATCTCTAGAGAATGTTCACAATGTTTTCCATGTCTCGGTCCTACGACCCTACAAACCCGATTACAAGCACGTGATTGAATATGAACCCCTACATTTCGACAAAGACTTGTCTTACGAAGAAATTCGTGTTCAAATTGTTGACCAAAAAGAACAAGTTCTGAGAAATAAAGTAATACCTTCTATTAAGGTAATTTGGAGAAACCACAACGCTGAAAAAGCTACGTGAGAACTCGAAGAGAATATGATGAAGAATTATCCTCATTTATTTACTTAGATTGTTATATGCGATTCTGGGGACATAATCTTTGTAAGGGGAGGGGGGGAGAATGTAACTGGACGAATTATTTTAATTATGATTCTGGGGACAGAATCCTTTTAAGAGGGGAAAGATGTGACAACCGTAATTTTGTAATTTAATTTTAAATATTTATTGGATTGAATAAATATTTTTCAAAGAATTAATTATTAGATTAAATAATTAATTGATGAAATTGTGGTAGATTAATTTAATTATATGTGTTATATTTATTAAATTAATGTGGAGAATTTTTATTATTCGATGTATGTATTTATGTGAGCTTATTGAATTAAAAGAAATATTTAATAAGCCTATGTTATTTTAATTAATTTAATTATTAATTAGAGATTTAATAATTTGATATTATTATTAAATGAGAAAATTTAATTATGTGACTATGTGAATTAATGAGAAATTATTTTATTTTATTTAAATAAATTAAATAAGATATTAGATTTATTTTATATGGATGTGACATTTTTTAAACTATATGATAGGGTTTTATTAAATTAATGGGTTTTGAAACCTAGTATGCTAGCCAAACATGGCCTTAATGGGAGTTGAGTGAAGTTACCCATGACTGGGTAACTAACCACAACGCGTCAGTTGATTTTCTTTATTACGCCTTCCCCTCCCTTTTTCTTCATTAGTTTTCCTAAGTCAGAGAGAGTTTTAGAGAAAGATACAGGAGAGAGTTGAGAATTCAGAGTTTTGGTGGAGGAGGAATTCACTTCCTAGTAAATTAATCTACGCTTGGGTAATCTCTTCAACCCAATTTATATATTTTACGTCTTTTAAGTTTAATGAATATGGCTTAATTTTTTTGTGAGTCTCTGTATTTGGGAAATTCAGTTGTTATAAGAATATATGTAATAATTCGAGTTGTATGGCATATTTTATATATATATTGTGGGTTTCCATATGGCCTTATTATTTTTATATGTCAAATATAAATTATTTTTCAAAATTCACACATTGATATGATTATGCATGTTAAAATGAACAAAATGAAACTTGAATGGTTAGATTTTGCTTTATAACGAATCCGTAGCATTAAAATCCATGTTTTTGTTCAAGAACTTCAATAACATCAAGAACAGTCCAATTTGCATGCTTTAATTCTGTGATTATATGTTTTAATGGGTGAAAATCACTCCATAGATATTAAGTATTGATTATTTATGAATTCTAGCATGTGGGTATGTCTAAATTCGTGTAAGAATAAGTTGTTTGAAAATTTTTAGTCGTGTTTACGCAATTTTTATGAAATGCAGACTGGAATCGAGTCTCGGAGTCTCATATGTGGCCAACTCCTAGTTCTTTTTTTTCAGCGCCATGCATTATGATGATCAAGTGTCCATTGCGGCCTTGCAAGAGTCGATACAAAAGTAAGGTGTGGTATACCACTTAGTAGATTATCCAGAAAAATGCAAATTTTTAATGTTCAAATATAGAAATGTGATAGCAACTTAGTCTAATGATTATAAAGACTTGTTAGACCTATAATGAGATGTTAAAATAAATTCTTAACATGTCCATAACACAATTAGGTGTGGATTGAATGATCAAATGCATAATTAGTTTATTTTTCGTGAAGTCTTAATTTTACACTAAGTGTAATAATTGACTAAGTATAATCATGAATTCGAGTTAACCAAAGAGTAAAGTTATGATGTTTAGTACGTTATTATTGACTGGTATTGTGAGCGTAATTGATATGTAGGATTTAATTCAAAAAGAACGAGATTGTTTAAGTTCTAAATCTTATCTTGTTACAGAGCAAGTTTCTTACCCTAAACTTTTCGTTGAGCAAGTTTCTTACCCTAAACTTTCGTTGAGCAAGTTTCCTAACCCTACTTGTTATTGTTATATAAGTTGATTAATTCATCTTTCGATATTGAGCAAGTTCTCATTATTATTGATCAAGTCTATCTTATATATTAAAGTTATTAATCTTCAAGCATGATGTTGTTATACAATAATTATTCTATTGTATACCTTTTTAGATGTTATTCAAGTTAAATATCCATTTACTGTTAAACCTTGTTAGACTAGCGAACCCTTATTAATTCAACTAGTCCATAGTTGATGAGCGTTCTAAATTTCAGAACCCCTTGATGAATTATCCAAACCAAACTTCCTTTGGTGCGGACTCGAATGTCAAACTGAGATGAACAACCCTGTATAGGGGATTATTTACGCTTTAGCGTTAAGATATTGTGCACAGTATGGTACTAAGGGTTGATCCCCCTAAGTTCGAGAAGAAGAGTCCATAGTCTTATGACTGTTAAAGGTTTCAAGTAAAAACACTTGACAACCTAGGACATAGTTCAAGGTCTTATAACCCTCAGAATTTCTTTTGATTCTTGTTATCCATTCTTGTTATATTGTTATACTTGTGGGCAATCATGCTCACTCTTGCGTAATAATAACATTGAAGTTAAGAATGAAAGAGCAGATGAACCTTCCCCTAGAGAGAGAGAGAGTTTGAGAGAATTGTTGAGAGAGATTGCTTGGTGTTTGAGAATTATTGAGGAAGGCTTTAATTAATCTCCTATTATTTTATCTACGCTTGGGTAATTCTCTTCAACCCAAATTCTTATTTTGCGTCTTTTAAAGTTTTCACGAATATGGCTTTCATTTATTCTGTAAGTCTCTGCAAATTGGGAAAGGGTGTTGTTATAGGGATATGTGTAATGATTCGAGTAGTATAGCATGTTTTAATATATATTATATGGGTTTCCATATCTTCAGTTTCATGAAATTATATAGTAAAAGATTTCAGAGTATGTAATATGGCCAAATAGCCTTATACGTATTTTATTTAATATGTTAACCATAAACTTTTCTACAAAATTCGCACACTTATATTATTATGCATGATAAAATGAACAAAATGAAATTTGAATGGTTGGATTTGGTTGTATAACGAATCCGTGGCGTTGAATTTTAGGAAATTGTGTTCAAAACTTCAAGAACATCAAGAACAGTCCAATTTGCATGCTTTAATTCTGTAATTATATATTTTTATGGATTAAAATCACTCTATATAAGTTGGGTAATGATTATGTACGAATTATAATATGTGAGTATGTTTAATTTGGTGGAATTAGTGTTAAAGATGTGATGAATTAGCTGAACTCTGTGTTCTTCGCGAACTGAGAACCAAAATCTGGAGTTTCTAAACCTAAACTTTCGTTGGGCAAGTTTCCTAACCCTACTTGTTATCGTTATATAAGTTGATTAATTCATCTTTCGATATTGAGCAAGTTCTCATTTTTATTGATCAAGTTTGTCTTGTATATTAAAGTTTATTAATCTTCAAGCATGATGTTGTTATCAATAATTATTCTATTGTATACCTTTTCGGATGTTATTCAAGTTAAATATTCATTTCTTTGTTAAACCTTGTTAGACTAGTGAACCCTTATTGATTCGACTAGTCCATAGTTGATGAGCATTCTAAATTTCAGAACCCCTTGATGAATTATCCAAACCAAACTTCCTTTGGTGCGGACTCGAATGTCAAACTGAGATGAACAACCCTGTATAGGGGATTATTTACGCTTTAGCGTTAAGATATTGTGCACGGTATGGTACTAAGGGCTGATCCCCCTAAGTACAAGAAGAAGAGTCCATAGTCTTTTGACTGTTAAAGGTTTCAAGTAAAAACACTTGAGAACCTAGGACATAGTTCAAGGTCTTATGATCCTCAGAATTTCTTTTGATTCTTGTTATCCATTCTTGTTATATTGTTATACTTGTGGGCAATCGTGCTCACTCTTGCGTAATAATAACATTGAAGTTAAGCACGAAAGAGCAGATGAACCTTCCACTAGTAAGGACAAGGGCAAGCTTAGCAAGTAATGAAGACTGTTTTATTATTATGGTTATGTGATGTAATTAGAATTGATGTTACTAAGACTTATTTATTTATGTTTTCTGCACAGATATTTTAAGGTTAGAGTAACCTGGTATTTATTATTATTCAATTGATGTAACCCCATAAGGGGAGAGATTTTATTATTATTTCTATCTATTGTATGGTTTTTCATTTTATTTATGGGTAGATAGATAGATGATGTTTGTACAGTGAACACCAAATCCTGTGAAAATGGAAGTACCGAATTTGGGGGTGTCCCAGGTTAGTATCTAAGCTGTAGGTTATGAACCTTGGGTGGGGGAACAACCTTAGGTAATAGCCTTTTAGGAGATCGAGAACATAGTAGTGGTAAACTCTTATTGAGTTCTAAGAAATGAATTTCTAAATTCATTGAAGATAATAAAAGACTTTATGTGCTTATGTGTTAATCTATTTGTTCGCTAGCACGGATTAGTAACTAAAACTTAAAATTTTGTTGTCAGGATTTCGGATGTTGGAGGAGCTAGTCGAGCTGGGGAGGAGGAACCCCGATTACCTATAGAGGAGGAGCCCCGAGACATTCATGTCGTCGAGGAACAACTTGTCTACAGAGAGAGCCATCTCAGGTTGATCACTTTATTCTTTGGTCGGGGAGCATGAGAGAGCAGATCCAGAGGAGGATCCCGAGGAAGAAGAGGAAGAAGAGGAGTTCCCACTGAACTCCATTGATGCAGAGATGTATGATGCACTTTATGATCGTAACATAGAGTTGCAGGACACTATCCGAGATCTAACTGAGTGGGCGGTTAGTCAGCAGATTACTATTGAGCAGAGGGATAGAGAGATTGTGACTCTTCACACATGTTCAGGAAACGTGGAGTGGGATCTGGTTCACGAGAAGGGTCAAACAGAGGATAAGTCCATAGAAATAGAAAAGTTGAAGAAGGATCTGAAAGAGAATTCAGAGAGGCTTGCCATAGCAGAGGAGGGCTGGGTACGAGAGTCACGTTGCGCTGATCCTGTAGAAGATGATCGTCGTGCGAAGAAGGCTAAACTTGAAGAGACGTACTCTACACTACAAAATGCAATGGATGCGGTCCAAGATCGAGTTAGGAAGTATCCAATCCAGTTTGAGGATCTACCGTCATATATGCTAGATCACAGAACGATGTCTCGCATCATGGAAGAGGAATGTAGCAAGGCTATTCAGCGCCTTAACAGACAGTGATAGTATTAGTTTAAATATGTGAAAACTATTTGATAGTTAATGATGTAAATTCTGATGTGATTATAAACAAAGGAATATGTTGATGTTTTAAATCCTGTAGATTCCTTATCTCAGGATAGTTGATGTAAATAGCAGTGATGCTATCTTTTTATGTTAAAGACTTTTGAATTAAATGAAATGTCAAAGTTTATTAAAGTAATGTGTTAAGTAAGATATGATTAAATGTTTACTTAAGTCTTAGATGTTTTATAGATTGAGTAAAGATCTAATAATCGTATATTCTTAATAGAAATATGCTGCCTAGAAGACAAAATCATCAGCAAGCCCAGGAAGGTTCAACAAACAATAACAACGACGCCGATGCTAACTCCGTTTAGCAATTGGTAAACCTTTTAGCTGGAGCACTTAATAATCAACCACAAGCTCCACCAAACACCTCGTTTAAGGACTTCAAGGCGGTGGGACCGCCAGAGTTTAAGGGTTCCATAAACCCAATTGAAGCTCAGACGTGGGTAATGGAGATGGAGAAGGTGTTCGATGTTGCTAGGGTAAGGGAAGATCAGAAGACTACGTATACAACGTTTATGCTGAACTCCGAAGCCAGCTATTGGTGGCAGGCAAACAAAGTGAGAGGAGGTGAAGGTGTAATATCCTGGGAAAGATTTAAAGAGATGTTCTTTGAGATGTATTTCCCAACCAGTTCACAAAATCATATGAAAGTCCAGTTTCTAGAGTTGAAGCAGGGAAATATGTCAGTAGCTGATTATGCAGCAAGGTTTAACAAGTTGGCTAGGTTCGCCACGTACCAAGTACATACTGATGAGAGGAAGGCGAGACGATTTGAGTAGGGACTGAAGCCCTGGTTGTATAGCAAAGTGTCAATGTTCCAATTAAACACTTTTGCGGGAGTGTTAGAGAAGGCCATACTTGCTGAGGGTGGAAGTGATGCAGTAACAAAGTATAATCAGGAGCAGAAGAAGAAGAAGAAGAGTGAGAAGGAAGGTAATAACAAGACTGGTGGGAGTAGCACTGGGGGTAATCACAATCAGAAAAGGAAGTGCTCTAAAATTTTGTCGGCCGGAAGTCAACAGGGAGGACAGAAGAAGAGGATTGAACCGTGCCCAACTTGCAAAAAAATGCATTTGGGAGTTTGCCTGAAGGAGAAGCGAGTGTGCTACAATTGTGGTCAGGAAGGCCACATAGCACCAAACTGTCCGAACCCAAAGAAGGGTGCATGCTTCATATGTGGATCAAAGGACCATCTTGTAAGAGATTGTCCTAAGAAGGGATCGAGAGGGACGAGTTCAGGAGGAAACAGAGGAAATACTGGTGGAAGCACTCTAACCATTGCAGGACCAACAACAACCTATAGACCAACCGCTTAAGCGTTCAACAGCGGTCAAGGAAGACGCTTGATGCGATCTCATGATGTGGTATCAAGTATCATTCCGATCAATAAAGTTAATACTTATGTATTATTTGATTCGAGTGCTACTTGCTCATTTATATCCGATGACTTCGCTAAGAACTTATAATTGTTTAAGGATGAGTTAGAATACCCCATGAACATAGAAATTTCGAATAGAGAAATGATCCACATTAAGTATGTGCACAAGAAGCGTAGAGTAGATATTAAGGGTAATATCATGAGCGTAGATCTTATCCCTATTCGACTTGGAGAATTTGATGTTATTTTGGGTATGGATTGGTTATCAATTATGGGGCGATAATTATCGATCGCTAGAAGAAGTGTATTAACCTTATGACTCGTCGAAGGTTGTGTTTTATGGTAGCAAGTCACCTAGACAAGCGAGTTGTCTGACGATGATGCAGGCCAGGAGATTGTTAAGGTAAGGCTGTGTAGGATATCTAGCTTACATAGTCGATAGTCGTAAAGAGAATCCGAAAATAGATGAAATTTCGGTAGTGAGAGATTTCGCAGACGTATTTTCGGATGATTTTTCGGGATTTCCTCCAGATAGAGCAGTTGTATTCGTTATCTATTTAGCTCCAGGAACGGCCCCAATATCGAAGTCACCGTACTGAATGGCACCGATAGAGATGAAAGAACTGATGGTCCAACTACAAGAATTACTAGACAAGAAGTATATTCAACCAAGCGTATCACCGTGGGGAGCGCCGGTTTTATTTGTGAAGAAGAAGGATGGAACGATGCGGCTTTGCATAGACTATAGAGAACTGAATAAGGTCACGATTAAGAATAGGTATCCATTATCGCAAATCGATGATTTGTTCGATCAGTTAATAGGAGCAAGATATTTTTCAAAGATAGATTTGAGAAGTGGTTATCATCAACTGAAGGTGAGACCAGAGGTTGTACCAAAGATAGTGTTTAGAACACGATACGGTAACTATGAATTTTTGGTAATGTCATTTGGTCTAACGAATGCTCCTGCAGCATTTATGGGCTTAATGAATGGAGTGTTCAAGCCGTTTTTGGACAAATTTGTAGTGGTATTTATAGATGACATTTTGGTATATTCGAAAACCAAGGAAGAACACGAAGAGCATTTGAGGTTGACATTAGAGACATTGAGAAGGGAGAAGTTGTATGCTAAGATTTCAAAATGTGAATTCTGGATTGAATGAGTACAATTTCTTGGATATGTGATTGATAGAGATGGAATTTCGATGGATCCCTCCAAAGTCGAAGCTGTGATTAACTGGGATCAGCCAAAGACGCCATCGGAAGTAAGAAGTTTTCTTGGATTGCCAGGTTATTACAGATGATTCATTTAGGATTTTTCCAAGATCACAACTCCGCTGACGAATTTGACTAGGAAATCGGTGAAATTTGTTTGGACGGAGAAGTGTGAGGAAAGCTTTCAAGAATTAAAGAAGAGGTTGAGTACAGCACTTGTGTTATCTCTTCCAGATGACACAGGAAATTTTGTGGTATATAGTGATGCATCGCATAAAGGACTCGGTTGTGTGCTTATGCGTAAGCGGTAGAGTCATTCTTGTCTGGCGCCACGATAATCGAAAGATTATGAGAAGGGGGTATCTGACCCATGACTTGGAGTTAGCTGCATTGGTTTTTGCTTTGAAAATCTGGAGGCACTATCTCTATGGGGAGAAGTGTGAAATATATACAGACCACAAGAGTCTGAAATATATTTTTACACAAAAAAACTTGAACATGCGTCAAAGAAGGTGGTTGGAGTTAATTAAGGACTACGATTGTGAGATTCTATACCATCCGGGTAAGGCAAATGTGGTGGCCGACGCCCTAAGTAGAAAAGTTTGGGAGAAATTAATGATGTTGACCGCTCAGGAGGAGCTAATTTTAGCAATGGAGAAGCTAGAATTGGAAGTGAAGTATCCTATGGAGATTAACGAGAAGCTGTTCCACACGCAAGCTGGTACAACTTTACTTGATAAAGTTAAGGAGGCTCAACTTCAGGACGAAGAATGTGAGAAAGTGAAGAAGAAGATATCTGAAGGGACTGAACCTAGATTCAAAATAGACAGTGAGGGACTACTAAGATTTGAGAGCAGAATTTGGGTACCACCAGTACCAGAGATTAAGGAAGAAATTTTGAGCGAGGATAACAACTTAAGATATTCGATTCACCCTGGTAGCACCAAGATGTACCAATATCTTTGACAACACTTTTGGTGGCCAAATTTGAAACGAGAGGTTGCATAGTGTGTTGCCAAGTGCCTAACATGTCAGAATGTGAAAGAAGAACATCAAAGACCGAGTGGGTTGCTACAACCTTTAGAGATTCCAGAATGGAAATGGGAACATATTACGATGGATTTCGTGGTTGGCCTACCGACGACTTAGAAAGGCTACGACGCAGTATGGGTTATTTTTGACCGATTGACAAAATCCGCACACTTCCTTTCGATCAGAATCAGATTCAACCTAGATCAGTTGGCAAGGTTATATGTGAAAGAGATTGGTTTAAGGCACGGAGTTCCGGTGTTAATTGTTTCTGATAGAAATCCGTGTTTTACGTCGAACTTCTGGAAACGTCTACAGGAATGCATGGGTACATAGTTGAGAATGAGCACAACATATCACCCTCAGACAGATGGACAGAGTGAAAGAACAATTCAGACATTGGAAGATATGTTAAGAGCTTGCATAATGGATTTTAAAGGAAATTGGGATGATCATTTACCGCTTGTAGAATTCGGTTACAACAACAGTTACCACGCTAGTATTGGCATGCCACCTTATAAAGCGTTATACGGCAGAAAGTGCAGAACTCCGTTATACTTGGATGAAGTTGGAGAAAGACAATTACTAGGCCCGGAATTGGTACAAAAAACAGCAGAGAAAGTCAAAGTGATTCGAGCGAGATTGATAGCAGCCCAAGACAGACAGAAAAAATACGCCGATCCACACCGTAAGAATGTTGAGTTCAAACTAGGTAGTTATGTGTTCTTAAAGGTCTCTCCTTGGAAGGGAAAGATCAGATTCGGAAAGAAAGGGAAATTGAGCCCAAGATTCATTGGACCCTTTGAAGTTTTGAGAAGGGTCGGAGAAGTTGCTTATGAGGTAGCCTTACCTCCATCTCTAGAGAATGTCCACAACGTTTTCCATGTCTCAGTCCTACGCCCCTACAAACCTGATTACAAGCACGTGATTGAATATGAACCCCTACATTTCGACAAAGACTTGTCTTACGAAGAAATTCCTGTTCAAATTGTCGACCGAAAAGAACAAGTTCTGAGAAATAAAGTAATACCTTCTGTTATGGTAATTTGGAGGAACAACAACGCTGAAGAAGCTACGTGGGAACTCGAAGAGAATATGATGAAGAATTATCCTCGTTTATTTACTTAGATTGTTATAAGAGATTCTGGGGATAGAATCTTTGTAAGAGGGGGAGAATGTAACGGGACGAATTGTTGAATTGTGATTCTAGGGACAGAATCCTTTTAAGAGGGGAAAGATGTAACAACCGAGATTTTGTAATTTAACTTAAATATTTATTGGATTGAATAAATATTTTTCGATGAATTAATTATTAGATTAATTAATTAATTGAATAAGTTGTGATAGATTAATTTAATTATATATGTTATATTTATTAAATTGATGTGGAGAATTTTATTATTCGATGTATGTATTTATGTGAGCTTATTGAATTAAAAGAAATATTTAATAAGCCTTTGTTATTTTAATTAATTTAATTATTAATTAGAGATTTAATAATTGATATTATTATTAAATGAGAAAATTTAATTATGTGACTATGTGCATTATTGAGAAATCATTATATTTTATTTAAAGTAAATTAAATTAGATATTGATTTATTTTATAAAGGAGTGTGACATTATTTAAACTATATGATAATGTTTTATTAAATTAATTGGTTTTTGAATTATTTCCTTGCTAGCCAAACATGGCATTAATGGAGGTTATGGGCAGTTAACCCATGACTAGGTAACTGACCACCAATGCGTCAGTTCCTTTTCTATTTATCATACGTCTTCTTCTTTTCTATTATTCTTCTAAGTCTGATAAAAACATCACAGAGAGAGAGAGAGAGTTTGAGAGAATTGTTGAGAGAGATTGCTTGGTGTTTGAGAATTATTGAGGAAAGCTTTAATTCATCTCCTATTATTTTATCTACGCTTGGGTAATTCTCTTCAACCCAAATTCTTATTTTGCGTCTTTTAAAGTTTTCATGAATATGACTTTCATTTATTCTGTAAGTCTTTGTAAATTGGGAAAGGGTGTTGTTATATGGATATGTGTAATGATTCGAGTATTATAGCATGTTTTAATATATATTATATGGGTTTCCATATCTTCAATTTCATAAAATTATATAGTAAAAGATTTTAGAGTATGTAATATGGCCATATGGCCTTATACGTATTTTTTTTAATATGCCAACCATAAAATTTTCTACAAAATTCACACACTTATATGATTATGCATGATAAAATGAACAAAACGAAATTTGAATGATTAGATTTGGTTGTATAACGAATCTGTGGCGTTGAATTTTAGGAAATTATGTTCAAAACATCAAGAACAGTCCAATTTGCATGCTTTAATTCTATAATTATATGTTTTTATGGATTAAAATCACTTTATATATGTTGGGTAATGATTATGTATGAATTATAACATGTGAGTATGTTTAATTTGGTGGATTTAGTGTTAAAGATGTGATGAACTCATTTGAACTCGTTCTTGTGAATCGAGAATCAAAATCTAGAGTTTGTGCATGGCAATCAACTCGAGCGAAAACCTTGCCAAGAATGCTACTTACGCCAGCAAAATACCATCGTATCTTCAAATTAGCAGACTCAATACCTAGTACAAAAGTGGCTCCGCAACGCCACTTAGCAGAATAGTCAGAAATGAGTTTTTAAAAGTGTTCAAGTAAAGAGATGTGTAGGTAACTTACTCTAATGAATTTAAAAACTTGTTAGACCTATAATGAGATGTTAAAATAAAATCTTAACATGTCCATAACACAATTATGTGTGAATTGAATGATCAAATGCATAGTTACCTTATTGTTTGTGAAGTCTTAATTTTTGACAATAAGTGTAGTAATTAACTAAGTATAGTCATGAACTCGAGCTAGACAAAGAATAAACTTGTGATGTTTATTACGTGATAATTTATTGGTGTTGTGAACATGAATGATATGTAGGATTTAAATCAAAGAACGAGTTTTATTAACGTGTAATCTACGCACGAGGCAAGTTTATAAGCCTTATCTTGTTACTAAGACTTATTTGTTTATGTTTTCCGCATAGATGTTTTAAGGTTAGAGTAACCTGGGATTTTTTATTATTCAGTTGATGTAACCTCATAAGGGGAGAGATTTTATTATTATTTCTATCTATTGTATGGTTTTGCATTTTATTTACGGGTAGATAGATAGATGGTGTCACACATAACGTGTTTCACGTATCTGTGTTACATCCTTATAAGCCGGATTATAAGCACGTAATAGAGTATGAGCCTATTCATATTGAGAAGGACTTAACGTATGAAGAATTGCCAATGCAAATCATTAATAGAAAAGAGCAAGTTCTGATGAACAAAGTTATACCTTATTATTTATTTTCCATGAAAATATGATTATTGTATGTGATCATCGATACATCACCAACTTGAGTGCTCAATACAACAATTATACACCATCATCTAACATAAAGTAAACCTTAACAATAAGGAATAATAATATTAACTATTACATAATTATTCAAAATAAAATCCCAAGTCTTTACATAAACCTTAAAACCAATACAACCTTAAAACATCTTTCGAACTTAGTATTTAGCGTTTATCGCTACAATACACATATATGAAATAATTATTTTATTACATAACCATTAGCATCACTTCATCTTGGACTTTCCTTGTCCTTGCCTTCAACCCTCAAACCTTCTCATCCTTAATCGAAAGGTTTAAACAAGAATGAGCACAAATTGCCAAAGCAAGTATATACGGAATAAATGGGAAATATACATCAGGATAAAGGCATTTGAATTACTAGATCTCAACAGTTGAAAGATTATCAAGTGTTAAAGAAGAACATCGAGAATAAGAATTTAAAAATTTTCAATATCATACTAAGGGTGTAGACTGTAAACGATCTCGCAAGTACGCCAGGTGATCAGCCCATTGTACCCTACGTTGTGCACAAGTATTAAGTTTTAAAATTGCATAAGTTTAAATGGGACTATTTACCCGACATCTGTTTGCTCGTTTATTCGGGTTGTTCATCTTAGTAATCATGTGAGACCGCACCAAAGCAATTTGGATCGGTAAACATTTAATAGCTTCGAAAGATTTGTTTTAAATCACTTTTTCCATCAATAAAAACTAATAGGAAACAAAAGGCCAGAACATACTTAGAAACGATTCGATAATGAAATGAAATTTAAACATATGGCGATTAAAATAATAACCGAATAATCATCGATAAGCTTGTAAGATAATCAAGTTTTGTATGACTTTTCAACGAAGAAACTTGCACGAATAAATAACTAACACAAGTCCAATACTTACCCTTACTGCGATAATATTAGTAAGGATTTAATAAATACCCAAAAGAAATTAGGGTTAGGAAACTTGCCTGATAAGCCTGCTATAATTAACGCTAGCGATTAACCTTCACATAACCTAATCACATGTGTCTCGTTAATCACCATTCATACACAATCTAGTTTGAAGTAAAAGGGTCTCCTATTGGATATGCTATAAACATCATAATAGAATATATTTAGAAAATATATGCCACCCATTTTAGATATCATAGGCAGCCCAAAACAGAACTTAAAAATGCCCAAACATAATAGTTTTTACATTTTTTTTCTCAGCTTTACCATACCTCGCTAAAACAGTCATAACTAATTCGTTTTAAAACATTTTTGAGCGATTCTTGCGCCCACACGAAGCTAACTTCTGGGGCTACAACTTTTGTTCATGGACCATCTTCAAATTTCAAGCACAAAATTCCAAAAAATCCGTGCAAGGAGATCTGCTCCGAATTTGTTGGATGATTTGACGTAACTACTTTGAAAAAGTCATAACTCCTTGCTCCGAAGTCGGAATTAGTCCGTTCCGGAGTCTATGGAAAGCTTATTTAGTGAACTATAATAACCCAAAAGCCCAAAATTTCTGGAAAATGTAGCTAGTCCGGAATTTGTCCTTAGGGTCAGTAGTTCACAATTTTTTTCTGTTTCTAACATGTTTATTTCTGCGACCTTACGATTTTCATATCTCACTCAATATAGCTTCGATCCGAATGAAATTTGGACATGTTATACCTCATGCTACATACAATTTTACAGAATTATTACATGCAACAAATGGATTTTCTAAGACATGATTTTGAGTGACCAAAAATCCTGAAAAATCATGCAAACTAGTTTAACCCAACTTTTGAGAAAATCATGATTTTGATTCTAGCATGCATGGATTTGATTCCTATTATCCAGACCACTTCTAATAACATATATATACATGTTACAACAATTCATTTCTCTAACTTTTCATGTTTTGATCAAATTAGCAACTAAGAGGCATAATATCAAACACTTAGCATGCATGGCATAACTCTTTGGATTTTTAAAGCATACATGGCATGATTTTTCCAGAACTTATGTTCTTATTACACCATAACAATCAGACCACAATTACACAACATCACATACTCCAAAACAAACCATTTATAAAGGTCTCCTATGCATATTCTCTCATAGTTTTGGAAGAACATAGAGAATGGGTTCATAGCTTACCTCTTTGGCGAATTCCTCTTGATTTAATCTGTTAGAGACTCACTCCTTGCTTGCTTAGACTCTCCAAAATCTCCAGAAATCACCACAACATCTATTACTCTCAATTTCTCTTTCTTTTTGTATCTTGGTGGAATTTTTGCAAAGTGAAACATTTTTTTGTTGGGTGTATATATATATAACTTGATAGAGCTGCTCTCTCCAGCCCCTTCACCACTCCCATCATCAGTTACATGCATAATTATCCCACTTGAATATAGTTATTGGGGTGGGGGGAAGTTAGGAACATGAAAAGGTTTTCTTATTATGTATGGTTTAATAAGGAGTTATCACCTTTCTTCCTCCTTATTGCTATATACGAATATACTCTCCCTCGTTGTCCCATAATATGTGTCACAAGACCCCACCGATTCTTTGTCAATTAAACAAATGCATTATAATGTTATTTTAATCATTTAAATACCGATTTTGACCTGTTTTGCCCTCGTAGCCACACGCGTGTCGATACTTATATCGATTCTACTAAAGTCGACGTCCGGACGTCATGGAACTCTCTCCGTTTGTCAAACTCAACTTCAAAATTAAGTAGTTGACAATTAAATCGCTCCAAAGTGTGCTTGGGCTAAATTTAAGATAATATTATATCTAATAAAGTTCCAAGAGAAGAGATTTGACTGTATGTGATATTTTACGTCATGAAACTTCTAAGTCCATATATCTATAAATAAGAGCATTGTAAAAGAGAATGGTGGATATATAAAAATATTATGGGGCATGTCTCATTTTAGTGACACATTTAAAAATATTATGAGACATGTCTCAGTTTCGTGACACATTTTCGTGGTAATAGTCTATCCTGCCTAATTTCGACGTTTCGGACTCAAATACGCAGACCGCGTCTCTAAATTTCGCTCCAAACTCAAACTCATATTTGTAAGTCATCCCACGAAATTAATTAGAATTAATTCCATCCTTAACCAATTTAAATAATTGGCCTAACCGTAACAACCATTAATATGCATCTTATCACATAACATATAATAAAATAAATAATTCATCTAAAAATAATTGTCACATAAGAATTTCACATAAGTTTGTTTATTGAAATTGTTTAATTACATGGAAAAATCTAGGATATTACATTCACCCTCCCTTATAAGGATTCCGTCCTCGGAATCACCGAAACCCTACCTTACCCAGGTTTTCATCAAATCTCTTCGTTGAATAACTTCAACACATTACCTTAATATAGGTTTTATATTTCCTACTCCCACCATTCTTGATAATAAATTTTTGTACGTTTTATTTCATAACATTTACTTAGACTCAATTATATTTGAGTATTACATATTCTTTGACCCGTTCATTATCTTTCCCTAAGGATCATTATCATATACTATATTCTCAAACTCTCGGGACATTACATTCACCCCTTCTTCTAAGAATTTCGTCCTCGAAATTTTTTTGACTTACTAATTTTCATTCATTCCATTTATCAAAATAGATTTTATGTTAATATCTATTTATTCATTAGGTTCTGCAACCAAATTCTTTCTCTACGGATCTTTATAAGATCATCATATTCCTCACCTCATCATCTTTTAAGAGTTTCACATTTCTCTTCTTTCTGAAATTTCATTTCTTTCTTGAAATTATTATGCTTTGCTTAATTGTCTCATCCTTTCCACTTTCACCTTTCAGAATAACAAGAATCTTCCTCAATTGCTCAATAATTGGGAAGCGATATGAATAACAGGAATTTAAAAGTTTCCAAATCATGCTGAGGGGTCATAAGACCTTGAACTACGTCCCTAGGTTATCAAGTATCTCGACTTGAACCTTTAACAGTCATAAGACTATACGGACCTTGAACTCTTCTCCAGGTTTAACAGTGCATCACCACCATAAACCATCTTTAACAGAATGTTTAGCAATCACACAGACTGAAAACACTCTCTGCAAGTACTCTAGGTGATCAGCCTATCGTACCCCTACGTTGTGCACAACGTATTACATCTTAACATCGTAACGACTATATGCGTTACTTTCGGAACCATTGTCTCCGATAACATGTCCCCTTTTTATAGGGTTGTTCACCTCAGCTTTTCAACATCTGAATCCGCACCAAAATAATTTGGTTTGGCATAACTTCTCAAGAAATACTTGAATTTCATGAACATCTTTCAATATTCGTCTAGCTGAATCAAATAGCATAGACTTCTACAACAATTCGGACATCAATCGAAATATACATATACACGTATATATATATTCTCATATCTTAAAGAAACCTCAAAAATCTTTTTATGACGTCATGATACCGCACTGTATTTACAGTCCGTTTGAGGATTCCGTCATTTTGTGACTTTGTCATACTACATCATACCATAGTGGGCTGACGATCCTTAGATCACATCCAACACTAGGTAATACTGCATTGATGACTCCATCATTTTTATCATCTTTGCACCAGGTTACATGATGCATTAATGATATAAAATACATTTTGATATATTACAAATCATTTTTTGTCTAGTCAAGCAATTAGCATATACATCTGAATAATGATTATTGTTGTTAAAAATCATTGGTTCCATCATTTGATCCAATGTTTTTCAAGAAAATAGAAGTGTAAACATCAGCACGAAGTCAATAAATTTTGAAAGTCTAGCATAGCTAGTAGATTTAGAGTACCTATGCTTCCACCATCAACTCCACTTTCTATAATGATCCATTGCTTAATAGGTCTATCTATTCTTATCATCCTCAATACTCCATTTACACTTATCTATCTATACAAACTTACCACACATAAAGTTAGAGGAACCACACATTATGAGTTTAAGAACTTATCCTAGTCAGACCATAGGCGTCCATTCGCTGAGGGGTTCAAAAATATACCATATAATTATGAGTCACGAACCTACCATAAGTATGAGTTTTAAGAACTCGCACTTAACCTTATAATATTCTCTAACTATACTCTACCTATATGTTATACACATGAGAAAAGAATCACCTTCTCAACAGGCATATAGCAAATAGCGCGACACAAACATTCCAATGATTATCAATGTGATAAACTGAGTGCAAGCACAAAACCCTCGCCCATACAAAGGTTTGTACAACTCAGCCATCACATGAGTCCTCAATTGAAATCCCACCTAACTCTATCTTGCTTATAACTTGCTTTCTTTGCTCGATACGAATTCCTCGTATCACATCATCTATAACTCCTCGATGAGTTATCTCGTACTATTTCATAGTACTCCATCTTCATAGCATTAAGCTATAATTATTCAAACATTATAGACCATCTTTCTTTTATAACTTAAATGACCACGTCGTGATCTTATTCTATAATCATCTCCCTTAAAATTCTTTTCTTAACTCGTGATCGTTTTGTTTTACGATCTACTTTCTTTCTCTTTTTCATCATTTACGACATTATTCGTTATCTTGGCTTTTGGAGTTAGGAAACTCCCATTTCTTATCTTTATATCTCTTAGATTCTTCTTTGAATCTTCTTGTTTATAAAAAAATTCTTCCTTTAAGAATTTCTAACTTCATTTACATCGCTCAAAATTTCATTCGAGTTCTACACCTTTCATCATACGTATCCATTTCTACACTTGGAACACATCGAGTCTCTAACAGTTTCATATATGGTGCATTTGAGTGGTTTCCACAAACAACCAACAAACTAGGTTCGAGTTACTAGTTCAGTATATACCTCCGCTCTATGAAGGAATCGTTTAGCCCAGATACCATACCTCAACTACTAAAGAGTACAACTGTACCATACTTAACTATAACTTTTCATTCTTAACTTCGTTACCAATCTCTTCTTATAGACATTGTCTATTTGTTATCACCTTACATTCTTATTATTGGAGTTAGGTAACTCCATAACTCTGCGAGATTCTTCTTTGAATCCTCTCACGCATGTTTTCATCCCTTCTTTATAAATTTCTTAAATTACTTCTTATTGTTCAAACTCTATTTGAGCTTATGCTTTCATTATATTCACCTTCCTTCTCTAAGGTTATAGCCTAAGGTACTCCAACCTAGGGTTTATAACCTACAGCTTTGATACCAACCTGTGACGCCCCCAAATCCGTGTAATCATCGATTACAGAACTTGGTGCTCACGATACAACATACACCATCATCTAACTAAGTAAACCTTAACAATAAGGAATAATAATATTAACTATTACATAATTATTCAAAATAAAATCCCAAGTCTTTACAACCTTAAAACATACTGGAACTTAGTCTTAGCGTTTATCGCTACAATACACATATGCAGAAATAATTATTTTATTACATAACCATTAGCATCACTTCATCTTAGACTTTCCCTTGTCCTTTCCCGAACCCTCAGCCTTCTCATCCATAATTGAAAGGTTAAACAAGAATGAGCACAAATTGCCCAGCAAGTATACGAAATAAATGGGAAATATACATCAGGATAAAGGCATTTGAATTACTAGATCTCAACAGTTGAAAGATTATCAAGTGTTAAAGAAGAACATCGAGAATAAGAATTTAAAAATTTTCAATATCATACTAAGGGGTGTAGACTGTAAACGATCTCTGCAAGTACGCCAGGTGATCAGCCCATTGTACCCTACGTTGTGCACAAGTATTAAGTTTTAAGCTGCATAAGCAAAATGGGACTATTTGTCCGACATACGCTTTTTGGATTTATTCGGGTTGTTCATCTTAGTAATCATGTGAGACCGCTTTCAAAGCAATTTGGATCGGTAAACATTTAATAACCGAAAGATTTGTTTTAAATCACTTTTTCCATCAATAAAAACTAGCCGGAAACAAAGGCCAAGAACATACTTAGAACAGTTCGATAATGAAATGAAATTTAAACATATGGCAGTTAAAATAATAACTGAATAATCATCGATAAGCTTGTAAGATAATTGAAGTTTGTATGACTTTTCAACGAAAAAACTTGCACGAATAAATAACTAACACAAGTCCAATACTTACCCTTACTGCGATAATATTAGTAAGGATTTAATAAATACCCAAAAGAAATTAGGGTTAGGAAACTTGCACGATAAGCTGCTTCTGATTAATTAACGATTAGCGATTAACCTTCACATAACCTAATCACATGTGTCTCGTTAATCACCATTCATACACAATCTAGTTTGAAGTAAAAGGGTCTCCTATTGGATATGCTATAAACATCATAATAGAATATATTTAGAAAATATATGCCACCCATTTTAGATATCATAGGCAGCCAAAATGTGAACTTAAAATGCCCAAACATAATAGTTTTTTATTTTTTTCTCGACTTTACCATACCTCGCTAAAACAGTCATAACTAATTCGTTTTAAAACATTTTTGAGCGATTCTTGCGCCCACGTGAAGCTAACTTCTGGGGCTACAACTTTTGTTCATGGACCATCTTCAAATTTCAAGCACAAAATTCCAGAAAATCCGTGCAAGGAGACTGCTCCGAATTTGTTGGACAGATTTGACGCAACTACTTTGAAAAGTCATAACTCCTTGCTCCGAAGTCGGAATTAGTCCGTTCCAGAGTCTATGGAAAGCTTATTCAGTGAACTATAATAACCCAAAAGCCCAAAACTTTCTGGAAACTGTAGCTAGTCCCGAATTTGTCCTTAGGGTCAGCAGTTCACAATTTTTTTTCGGTTTCTAACATGTTTATTTCTGCGACCTTACGATTTTCATATCTCACTCAATATAGCTTCGATCCGAATGAAATTTGGACATGTTATACCTCATGCTACATACTATTTTACAGAATTATTACATGCAACAAATGGATTTTCTAAGACATGATTTGAGTGACCAAAAATCACGAAAAATCATGCAAACTAGTTTAACTTAACTTTTGAGAAAATCATGATTTTGATTCTAGCATGCATGGGTTTGATTCCTATTATCCAGACCACTTCTAATAACATATATATACATGTTACAACAATTCATTTCTCTAACTTTTCATGTTTTGATCAAATTAGCAACTAAGAGGCATAATATCAAACACTTAGCATGCATGGCATAACTCTTTGGATTTTTAAAGCATACATGGCATGATTTTTCCAGAACTTATGTTCTTATTACACCATAACAATCAGACCACAATTACACAACATCACATACTCCAAAACAAACCATTTATAAAGGTCTCCTATGCATATTCTCTCATAGTTTTGGAAGAACATAGAGAATGGGTTCATAGCTTACCTCTTTGGCGAATTCCTCTTGATTTAATCTATTAGAGACTCACTCCTTGCTTGCTTAGACTCTCCAAAATCTCCAGAAATCACCACAACATCTATTACTCTCAATTTCTCTTTCTTTTTGTATCTTGGTGGAATTTTTGCAAAGTGAAACATTTTTTTGTTGGGTGTATATATATATAACTTGATAGAGCTGCTCTCTCCAGCCCCTTCACCACTCCCATCATCAGTTACATGCATAATTATCCCACTTGAATATAGTTATGGGGGGGAAGTTAGGAACATGAAAAGGTTTGCTTATTATGTATGGTTTAATAAGGAGTTATCACCTTTCTTCCTCCTTATTGCTATATACGAATATACTCTCCCTCCTTGTCCCATAATATGTGTCACAAGACCCCACCACCTGCTGTCAATTAAACAAATGCATTATAATGTTATTTTAATCATTTAAATACCGATTTTGACCGTTTTGCCCTCCGTAGCCACACGTGTCGATACTTATATCGATTCTACTAAAGTCGACGTCCCGGACGTCATGGAACTCTCCGTTTCATCAAACTCAACTTCAAAATTAAGTAGTTGACAATTAAATCGCTCCAAAGTGTGCTTGGGCTAAATTTAAGATAATATTATATCTAATAAAGTTCCAAAGAAGAGATTTGATTGTATGTGATATTTTACGTCATGAAACTTCCAAGTCCATATATCTATAAATAAGAGCATTGTAAAAGAGAATGGTGGGATATATAAAAATATTATGAGGCATGTCTCATTTAAAAATATTGTGACACATTTAAAAATATTATGAGACATGTCTCTCTAAATTCGCTCCAAACTTTCTAAATTAATTGACACATTTTTCGTACAACCATTTATCATCTTATATCCCGCCTAATTTCGACGTTTGGACTCAAATACATGCTCAAAGCGTCTCTAAATTCGCTCCAAACTCAAACTCATATTTGTAAGTCATCCCACGAAATTAATTAGAATTAATTCCATCCTTAACCAATTTAAATAATTGGCCTAACCATTAGAAACAACCATTAATATGCATCTTATCACATAACATATAATAAAATAAATAATTCATCTAAAATAATTGTCACATAAGAATTTCACATAAGTTTGTTTATTGAAATTGTTTAATTACATGGAAAAATCTAGGATATTACATTAAATTTATCCAAATATTATCAACCACTTAATAAACTCATATTATTAATATTATAACAATATTTTAATCACTTCTTAAACTTATAAACAATTTATTTCAATTGTTTACACTTTACCACATAATACATTTAATCATTCAAAAAATGCCATACTCATAAGATTTCATCACCAATGATCAAATCCCTTATCAAAAATCTGCATATACCCTATATAGGATTCCCAAGCCATAAAATCCTATTTTCTAATTTTGTTATTTCGCATAACATATTTAACTCATTTACTCATAACTAGATTATTTTCATGAAAAATACCAAATCAGTCCCAAAAATGTTTTTTTTTCTGGGATTTAGCAGAATATAGTCCCATATTAAGCATATATTTTTCTCGAAATTTTTAAAATTCATTTACTATTTTTCAAAAATCAATTTCTAATTAATTCCTTAAGAAATTAGCTACATCAAGTTTAACTCCAGAAATTCCCAAATCTTGGCAGGATCTTACACACATGTTAACGTGAGCTTCGGTTTAAATTTCATGGTCGCCTGAGTTATAGACTCTTTCAGGTTATAGCGTTTTTCTTTGGAAAACCCTAAATATTAAAATAGTCATAACTTGCTCGTTTTAAGTCGGAATGAGCTCATTTTTGGACAGGAGGTACTTTGTACCATATATTTCCATGTCCCAAATGGCCGGAATTTTTCTCACAAATTAAGTAGCCGAAAATGCCGTTTTAAATTTATGGGCAGTAGCTATTTGGTACTTTGCAACTTTTGACTCCTTTGCTAAAATCAGTCCACACAAAAATCTACAACACCTTTTCCAGTGATTCCACTTGGATATGTTAGAAAACTCATATATCTAACACTAGAATTTTACCACACTCAAAAATTCGACATATAATAGGAGATATGGTCAATTGAACTTCATGTTCCATTTTCACCAAAATCTGATTTTTCAACCCTTCGTAATTTCTAAGAAACTTTCATGTTTTCACATAATAACCAACATAACTCATCATAACACTTACTAATACTACATATACCCATGATTTTCATCAGTCCAATGCTTTTATTATGATTTTGATCATAATCCACGTAAACAGATCATTTCTACAATTTAATAAGGAATGAATACAAAGGATCATTCACCATGCATATATCCACATAGACATGTTATTCCAATATAATAATAAAGAATGGAATAATAGAAGAATTCACCATGCATGCGATAGACCGCAAAGACAGGTTATTCTCAACATAATAATAAATAATGGAACCAGGTCATGCGTAAACGCACAGACAGGATATTCCGATAGAATAATAAAGAATGGAACCAGGTCATGCGTAAACACACATAAAGTATATTTCGACAGAATAATAAAGAATGGAATAACAACAGAATTCACCATGCATGCGATATACCGCACATACAGGTTATTCCAGCAGAATAATAAATAATGGAACCAGGTCATGCGTAAATGCACATAGAGGATATTCTGACAGAATAATAAAGAACGGAATAATAGAAGAATTTCACCATGTATGCGGTACTTCACATAAATAGGTTATTCCAACATAATAATGAAGAATGGAATAACAACTCTTACGAGTACTGAAAGAAAATAATTCTCTTCATGAATACGAAAGATTAATACCCCTTACAATAATAATAATAATAATATCCCTTACCTCGGAAGAAGACTGGATACTGGAATAGTGAAGTAGCAGACTTCGCTTCTTCTTTCTCTCTATAGCTTCTCCCTCTATAATAATTGCTCTATAGCTTGAGTGAGTTGGTGAAGAATAATAAAGAAATGAGCTTCTATTTATAGGAAAATATAGTTTCGATAATTGCACATTTTGGGGCTCGGAATATTACAGTATAATACCTTCCTCTTTTCCTTTATTTTTAATTTAGTCCTGCAAGTATTATCAAACTTGCACCACCTCCCATAATAGTAAATAATGTGAATCAATTGTTCAATCATGTGATTCAATAGTTATAATCATGTGAAAATACAAATTACAGTATAGTACCTCCATCTATACCTCCATCTTTAACTTAGACATGCAAGTATTATCAATCTTGCACCAACTCCACTAATAGTAAATCATGTGAATCAATAGTACACATATGTGAACACATAGTTATAAGCATGTGAATTTATAGCAATTAATTGCTCATTTATCCGGTGAATTACCCGATTGGTCAATATAACCTTCAGACATTAATTATTATTAGAATAGATATCAATTTCCACTAACACGTATAATCCCAACACAATGGAACTATCAAATTCATCTTTAATCAACACGAACTTATTCATCATTAATATTATAACTCACAATATTTAACAACCAAAGTTGTTCCTGTGAAAGAGGGGCTTTCCAATAAGGATTTCTCCCTATTGGCGCGCAATTAGGTGACCAAACCTCTCCTTGACAGAACTTCTAGACATTATAAATATTGCAAATTAATAATATGAATAACTTTTTTGTCTCAATTATTGATTTAATAATATATCGGATAATGCGGATAATCTTTGTGACAATAATCGAATCAATAATATGAGAGATATGATGCAACAATTATTGTAGCAATAATTGAGTATAACCGAGTGACTTCTCACGCAAGCATCAATACTTGATATATCGTACTATTATGCAACCAAGTGTATTATCTTGTACTTTTACTACTAGGGTAGTTCTACGCTTTTTAACAGTAACACTTCACCAAGTTATTTTTATAAAAAGATAATTCTGTCGTTATCTAACTACGATAATACTTCCGTTGTGGGGTCCACCAATGATTGTGCCGTCGTACTGATATTCCCAACAAAAATAATATTCCCCGACCAAACGAATATTTTATAACAACTTGCATACTTTGCAAAATTTATAAATACTACCCACAACTATAACATTATATCAAATCCACACCATAATATTAAAAAAATATTTCAAGAAAATTAAATCTTTATTCATAAAATTTGGGGTCTCACATTGTATATATCATAGGATTATTATGATATGTATTTTATTATATTAGTTAAGTTAATTATTTTAAATTAATTAATAATGGTATGAATGAAGGTTATGTCAGATACGAATTCAAAACCCCAAGTCTGGATTTTGAATAAGGAATGAGAATAATAATATAATAATATTTATATTTCAGTAATATAAACATGCCTAATATGTGTGTAATGTTAATGTGTGGAACAATTATAGTAAAACAGTACAAAATAGCATTACGGATAAACTATAGTATAGAGTCAACTATGACTATAAGGTTTGTTAAGTTATGTAATTTGCGACGCCCCCAAAATAGGTATACATCACCCATCTTGAGTCGTCAAATACATGGTACAAAATTCAAATACAACTTAATAATGCAATTGTAGTGTAAAATACGATAAAACATAAAATGAGAGTTTTAATTGTCTTCTAGACAATATTCAACTCAAATGGAGTTCTCATTACATTTATTAACACACTATTTCACATAATAGTGAGGACTACTAATGCACCATCTAGGACCATCACTCCGTTCCCCGACTAGTCCCAGCTACGTTCTATTTTCCTGAAGAGAACAATGAAAGCAAAAGGGTGAGCTGAACTAGCCCAGTAAGAAATATTATGACTAAGATAATGCAGAATAAATTATCGTTAGCCTTCAACAGTATAACAACTGATAGAATATAATAAACAACAAGTTTTACATCAACAACTACAGCGACATAAGCAATCCATTAGAAGAGTCAAGTAGAACATAATGTCTACTATCTTCTATAGATTAAAAGTCCATCGTTTATATTTCATTCCTGTAATACTCATCAACAGTTCTTTGTTATACTCAAAACAAAGAGAACTCTCATCACCTGTCTTCACTTGAACCACCACAGATTATAATTAAATCATAATTCATATTTATAATCAAGTAAATCAGCGGTCCAACTTTGCACTACAGGCCAAAAATATACAAACTGAAAAACCAATAATGCTGAGACTCAGCTTAATAGTATCACGACCACGAATTATCCATGCACTACGGGCCAAGGATATTCGTGTTTTCAATTACGGTCATGATTATACTGAATAATCTCTGGTCATAATCATACCAACTCCATCTATGCACTACGGGTCAAATATGACTTTTACAGCATCATTTGTAATATTATGGTCATTATTATACCGAATAATCCCTGGTCATAATCATACCAAGTCCATCTATGCACTACTGGCCATATATGACTTTCAACATAATATAAGCATAAGAATGATGACAATGATATAAAGAATCAATCAAATGAGATAAATGATAAATATTAAACATTTATAATACAATTTATCCATAGTTCAAGAATATCCAAATTGTCAACATGATCACCAATTGTGGAGTAAAATTCAAGAATAATATTGTATCAAAAATGATTTGAATGATATTTCAACAAATATTTAACGAAGATAATAACATTATTCATTATATTATAAACTCCATTTAATATTATTCATAACATTAAATTCATTTACTAATATTATTAAACTCCATTTAATATTAACAATTCATTATTCCTCCTTAATCTCTAATTAATTTCCCCACTTTAAACTAATTCTACATGCTTCCATTTTTAAGAGGTCACATGGCATATTACGTGTCATAAAAACTTCTCATGGACCTGATCAAACTTCATCCCATATTAATTAATCATTTTCTTATCTACATTACACTAAATATCAACTAACAACATAAACTTTTAAGTGCACTATTTGATTTTGATAAATATTCCCAAATTATCTACAGAATTCATATATGATTTAAAACCCGAATATTTTATTGTTAACTTTTTCTGAGACAATTGTTCCCTAATAAAGATGATAAATTAATTAATAAACCTATCGCGTTTTGTTTATTATTTTGCTCCTCAAATGAAAAACAAGAATATATGTAGTGTCTAGAGTAGAGATGCACAACTTTTAAATTTGTGGAACGTTTGGGCCTCACACTTGGGACTAAGGAAGACTGACAATTTGAAACTGGTGGGATGTACCAAGAAAACCCAAACCCACCCATTTTTGCATATAACCACAAGCTTAATAACTAATGGCTTCAGGATTAATTATGCAATTTGCATGTTACCATGACCCACTTGAAATCAGATGGATGCAACATGTATAATATTACAAAAAATATAGAATTCGAAATCTAAAATGAAATAATATTACTTACATACTACAGAGTATGGAAGAAAATATTATTTCTTACGAATACTGAACAAAATAATATCCCTTACGAATATGGAACGAAAATAATATTCCTTACGAATATTAAATGAAAATAATATTTCTTATGAATATTGAGCGAAAATAATATTCCTTACTTAATATTAAATGAAAATAATATTCTTTACAAATATTAAACGAAAATAATGAATATTGAACGATAATAATATTCATATGAAAAATAATTTCTCTTCAGAATGTAAAAAATAATAATAATCCTTACCTCAAAAAGAAGAGTATTCCAACTGGTATAGCGGATATATTTTTGAAGAAAACTTTCACTATTTTCTAAATTCAAAGCTTTCTAAAACTCGAAAGAAATACACTCAAGATTATAGAAGAAGAATTCTTTGATTCTGGTGTGATTTTCAATTCTAACTAAGCATCCTATTTATAGGAGAATGAAAGGATACTATTTTAGGAAAATTATCATGGACCAACAGTAATATCGAACGAAATAATTTTTGCAGAATCACGGACGAAAGAAAAAACATCAGACGTAACTTATTTACATATATTATATGTACTCCCTCAATGCAACGACAATTTATATATATATATATATATATATATATATATATATATATATATATAAACAAATGGCAATTTATATATTATAAATATATCTACACCATTTTAGTTCCCACCCCGTGACTAACATAATTCTCCCACCCCAAATGTCACTTTCATCATCATATATATATACCAATTCCCTTCTTAGTAAGGCAACTACCCCCACCCCCTTTTTCTTTTCTTCTCACCACACAAATACACCAATTATATATATATATATATATATATATATATATATATATTCACACACAATTTTCACTTTCCCACCTACACATCACTTTCACTACACTCTTACACATTTTATTATCACACACACACACACCATCTTATACCCATCACTTTCATACTATCACTTTTTCACCATTTTCCACTCACTTTCACTACACTCTTACACATTTTACTATCACACACACACACACCATCTTATACCCATCACTTTCATACTATCACTTTTTCACCATTTTCCACTCACACACACATAATATATATACACACATCACACACACACACACACACACACATATATATATATATATATTTCCTCCTTTATACGTTTCATCCAACCCCCCCCATTACCCGAATTCAAATTTTCAACATATATGGGCCCCACATGTGGGCCCCACCATTATTATATTAAATAATTTTTTACCGATTATTTTGAAAAATGGGTAAATGGGGATCCATATAATAATCAAAATTTACACAAATACTTCATAAAAATCTCCTCAATATTTTTAACAATATTTTTCATCATTATTATAATTCGCAATATTTAACAATCAGGCCATTCCTAGGAAAGAGGGGGCTTTCCAATAAGGATTTCTCCCTATTGGCGCGCAATTAGGTGACCAAACCTCTCCTTGACAGAACTTTTAGACATCGTCAATATTGCAAATAATAATATGAATAACTTGTCATCTCAATTATTGATTTAATAAAATATCGACAATAATTGAATCAAATAACGTGAGATACTATGCAACAATTACTGTAGCAATAAGTGAACAAAACTGAGTGACTTCTCACGTAAGCATCAATAATCAATATCGTGTGGTACTATGCAACCACACGACGTATTCATTTACTTTAACACGGGTGTTTCAACGATTAACGGTAAAACTTCTGCCGTTATTTTCAGAAAAATATTTTTGTCGTTTTTTCAATCCGACAATAATTCTGTTGTGGGGTCCACCAATGATTGTGTCGTCGTACGAATATTCTCTGACCAATCGAATATAATATAACAACTTGCGTAATTTACAAAATTTATAAATATTTCCCACAACTATAATATTTTCTCAAATCCACACCATAATATTAAAAAAAAATATTTTGGGAAAAAGCCGTCTAAGCTATTTGATCAGCTAGACTTAGATATAGAAATATTGTTGAATATGATAAAACCTTTTTGTATCCAATCAAATTGTTTTGGTTCGGATTCGACTAATTATGAACATCCCGATCAAGGGAAAACTATTATGCGCCCAAGGCGGACAGAGTGAACAATAATAACGTTCTTATATGTAGTATTGATCAATACAGGGCATAACGGGCTGATCACCCCTGTGCCCATAAGTTTTGACGGTTTGCGAATGAAGTTCTGCTAAACCTATTCGAAAATTGGGAACAATGTTTATAGTATGTCACCTTAATCCTATTTATAGTCAGTACGTAGTTTCAAAAATTTGATAGAGATTTGTTATGATATTATTATCGGTTTAGATTACTTCACAACCATTGATTTGTTGTAGAAGGTAGACAAAGAAAACATTTAATCCTTTCAGCTAATATTTATAATTGTTATTACTTGCTGGGCACTCAAATGGTTATCCTTGCTTAAATTAAATATTTTTAGCTAAGTATGACCAACCAAAGGGCTCTGCCAGGAACAAAGGGAAAGGAAAGCTTTCAGAATAAGTTTGTGTTATCTTATGTAATAGCTAGACTTAAATAAGATGATCATATTTTTTATCTATCATGTAATTAAATGTTTTAAGGTCGCGTGACTAGGATTTAGACAACTCTGATATGTAAATTAAGTTTGATATTTATGACAAAATTATTATTATTCAGCTCAAAGAAATGGTATCGTGAAGCACTGAATTCGGGTTTCAAGTACCTGAATTTTGGGGCGTCACAGGTTGGTATCAGAGCTTTAGGGTTAGAAACCATATGTGGGAGTAGACCTTAAGCTATAACCTTAGAGCAGAGGAAAACATTGAAAGTACAAATAACTCATATAGAGTTTAAAAGGAGAGGAATCGAATAAATTCATAGTCAAACAAAAATAAAAGATAACTTTTATAAAGCTTTTACTTGCTGTGTTTATATATTATATGTTAATCAGTATAATTTATGTGTAGATGTCAGGACGAAAAAGGATTAGGATACCCTAAGATTGTAAAGAATGAGCCAATCTCCATAACCAAGCCGATATCAAAGCCAATAGCTGAAATAGAGGCTCACGTTGAAGATAACCTTGATGAGGTGATCATTTTGGAAAATATAGTATCGGACCCAGAAACGTTGGAACTAATAGATAGTGATTCAGACACTAAAGTTGAAGCTGATCAAGCATCAACGGAGGTGCAGAATCTGAGGAACAAGGTTTTTTCTCTGGAAAAGTTATAGGAAATAGAAAAGTTGTTGAATAGTCAGTTGCGAAAAGCCTTACTAGAAACAATGGAAGAACAAGATAAGCTTATGATCCAAATTGATCAAATGGGAGCCACAAGAAACATATCGTGTGCAGCTCCGAGCAAGAAGGGGAAAAGAAAGATAAAAAAGGCCATAACTTAGGAAAATTTGATAAGAAGAAATGGAAAAAATATGTTATCTTTGCAGTTATGAAGGACATACCACATTGTATTGTCCCGACTATAAACCAGGTGCATGTTTTATTTGTGGATTAGAAGGTCATCAGGCGAAGGGTTATCCAGAATCAGGAAAAAGGTGTAGGAAATAGGTAGAATTAGTATTTGATTATGTATGTTTGGTAATGTATATGTGTATTGTAATAATCCCAACTTTGGTGTAAGTTGTGGTAGCGATTCCCGACTTTTGTGGTCACAAAGGGATATCGAATGTTTAATGCAGTATGTGTTATGCTATGTGCTATGAATTAGTCGAATAAATATGAATCTATGTTTGATTAATGGAATAAGTTTGAAACATTAAACTTATACGATAAGGTTTAGAATGTAAATTAATAAAATATAGATTTTGTTTTATTTAACCAGAAAATGCCGCCAAGACGTCAAACTCAAAACCAAAGGGTAGAAAAGTCTGTCAACAATGTTGGAGGACAGCAACCAGGCCTGATGCAAAATTTCGCGAACATGGTAGCTCAGTCCATGCAGAATGAAATGCCAGTAGCGGAAAATTAGCTAGACAATCGATTTGCGAACTTCAAGGATTTTAAGGTCGTAGGACCGCCAGAATTTAGAGGTACCACAGACTCGATTGAAGCCCAAACTTGGGTTAAAGAAATAGAAAAAGTGTTTGTAGTCGCTACAGTAGATGAGGGGAAAAAGACAACTTTTGCCACCTATATGATGAAAGGAGAGGCAAATTTCTTGTGGGAGGAAACTCAAGCTAGGGCAGGAGAAGGAGTGATAGCATGGAGTAGGTTTAAGACGCTATTCTTTGAGAACTATTTATCGGTTAGTGTACAGGCTAGGATAGAGGTGATGTTTTTGGAATTGAAGTAGGAGAACTTGACAGTTGCGGAGTATGCTGCAAAGTTCAATGAATTAGCGAGGTTCACTCCGCATCAAGTTGATACGGGAGCAAGGAAGGCAAGGAGGTTTGAGCTAGGCCTAAACCCCTGGCTCTACAATAAGGTGGCGGTGTTGCAGATCAATACATTTGCCGCACTCTTAGAAAAGGCTATCATAACTGAAGGGGGAAGTGAGGCCATGAGCCTCTACAATAGGGAGAGAAAGAATAAGGATGATGGAGCTGGGAAGGTAGAAGTAGGTAGTGGAAGTAGGGGTGAGAAAAAAAGTGGAACAATGTTGGAAGTGTCCAAGTCAAGCAGGAAGGTGTGATGAAGCAGGTTATGCAGTGTAAGAATTGTGGGAAGAATCACTCAGGTGAGTGTCTTAAGGGTAAGTTTGTGTGCTATAAGTGTGGGCAGGAGGGACATATCTCTCCTAACTGCCCCAATCCTAGGATGAGCAATGGGTGTTTTTGGTGTGGATCCACGGAGCCTAAGGTGAAGGACTGTCCAAAAAGGAGAATGGATATAGGAAGTGTGAATGCGGGAAAAGGCAGTGGAACAATGGCGATAACAGGACCAACTTCGTCGAAATCAACTGCAAGAGTTTTCAACATGACGGTTAAGGATACCGTAGCAGCCGGGAATGGAACTTCAGGTATTATTCGTATGAATTGTATTTTCATATATATGATTTTTCTTAAAATATAAGTAAATTATGTTATAAAGAAATTTTGAAGGCGAAATTTGGGTTCTGTTAGAAATCAAATTTCCATAAAATTAGATAGACAAGCTTTATGTTGAGTAGTTAAAGATCAGTTCGATAAAATTTGATCGAGATCTACATGAAATGACTGCGTATGCTATTTGCCCTAGTGTCTATAGGTGTTAAAGCGGTGATTCCGGGGACGGAATCCTTATAAGGGAGGGTGGATGTAATAACCCAATATTTTCAATAAGAAATTTTGCGAATAATTTTTTTTATAGATAAGGGTGGGAATATGTTCAAATTAAAGTATATGTATATAATTGATAAATAAAATTATTTGATGAATAATGATAAATAAATTCTTTTAAGAATTATTGATCATTATAGAATAAATTCTTATAATAAATTAATTTTGTAATAAAGATATTTATTTTTATTTTCCATGAAAATATGATTATTATTGTGTATATGATAGGATTATTATGATATGTATTTTATTATATTAGTTAAGTTAATTATTTTAACTTAATTAATGATGGTATGAATGAAGGTTATGTCAAATACGAATTCAAAACCCTAAGTCTGGATTTTGAATAAGGAATGAGAATAATAATATAATATTATTTATATTTCAGTAATATAAACATGCCTGATATGTGTGTAATGTTAATGTGTGGAACATTTATAGTAAAACAGTACAAAGTCCTAGCATTACTGATAATCTATAGTACCGAGTCAACTATGACTATAAGGTTTGTTAAGTTATGTGTTATGTAATTAATGACCATTATTATGTTTAATGTTAATTAGGTAAACCCTAATTAATATTTAGAAACCCTAATTACTAAATCAAAACCCTAATTGCTAAGTTATAAACCCTAATTATTAATTTAGCAAGCTTATGGTAATTAATATATTATAAAGGTTAATTTACAAATACTAGGTGATTAGGAAACCTAGTGTAATTAGGGAATCCTAATTCACATTTTTAGAAACTAAGATTCCCATTTTAGACCTAATTACACAATCCTAGAAATTAAGCTTATGAAACCTTAGGGTTAAATCCTAAGGGTCGAACCCTGAGGGTTAAAACCTAATGGTTGTGAAAAATTATCAATTTGTCATTCATTTTATAAGTCAAACGACCAAATTGCCCTTCTTGCATTATCTAATAGATAACTTGTAAAACTTGCCATAACTTTAGTTGGTGACCAACTCTAGCTAGCCATGTGGTTTAGTAATAGCCTTTAATCAATCAAAATCTGATAAACATGATCAGCCCTAAGCATTTCAACATGTTATAAATAGAATTGGAGAGAGAAAAGTTACTAACTTGCTCATTTTATTTAACAACACTCAACTCACTTCTCTCCCACCCAAACTTCCGAAATTACCTTGCTAGACCAGTCCCCAATGAAGCCCTACTATCACTTATAGCAAATCAGAAGTCAGATTCAAGGATAAAAGCTAAAAAGGAGGTATAAACCCTAATCTTTAAAATCTTATGATCTGATGTTAGATGTTGTTAATGATTAGTTAGATATGTGTTAGAGAGTGTCTTTTAATGATCTGGGTTGCTAAATATTGGATCCATAACATTTATATGCTCGAATTTATGTTTTTACAAAATCTAGGAAATTTTCAAAAGTCGTCTGACAACCAAATGTCAGACCACATAGATCTTTATTTGCTTATAATTTTTGTTGTTTAAATGTTTAAACTTGTAGTATGATATGATATCTTTAATCTAGAACTGGGATCAAGATCAGAGGATATGTAAATTTCATGTTATTCTTGGTCAAAACCCGTTAACCGGGCATGACCAGATGAATTATGGAAAACCCAGAAATCATTTTCCAGCGTCTGACAAGATTTTTAAGACTTCAGATCTGTCAGGTTTTTGTTGTTTTGCTCTTGTTGTTGTAATAGAATTGTAGTATGTTATATGAACTTCAATATCATGCCTTTAGATCACTAAAACATCAAACAGTTTTAACTCAGTGGCCGGTCAAAGTAGGCCAGATGATCATGACTTGTGTTTTCATGGTAACCTAGAAAACTAAAGACCGTGATCTCTGACATGGTTTGACCGGCATTGATCTTGATCGTGTATGGTTGTTATATGTATATTATGTAATATATCTTTACCTCTACATGTTAGCTACACACTACAACTTTTAGATCACATAAACATTACACGAGCAACATGTATTAGAAGCCCAAAGTAGGCTAGTCGAACTGTTCTTCATTTCTGGGTAACCCAGAAAATGAAGAACAGCTCTGACAGCTACTTTGAAGGCTTTGATCTTTTAATTATGATGCCGTTTGTTCATGATTGTAGTTGGATCTTGTAGGATTACACTAGTAGTACAAGATCGAGGTATTAGCTTGCCCAGAATCACACTGAATCAGTGTTTAATGTTTGGTCAAAGTGAGACCCTTGAACACTGACTGTCAGTGTTCTTAGTGCTCAAGAACACTTTAGATGACGATTTTTGTCGCTAAAAGCTATAGCGACAGATTTATTAATTTTAATTATTTAAATTTCTAAAAATCATTTAAAAATAGTAAATAAATTCTAAAAATTACAAAATTAGTTTTAAAAATTATTTTAAGTTATAAAAATTAACTTTTAATAATTTGACATATTTTCCATAAATATTAGTGATTATTTGAATATTATTGATATTTAATTTATTTAATAAATGCATTAAATAAATTAACTAAAAATAATTTTATTATATTACAAATCATTTTAAATGATAATAAGGTATTTAATAATATTTTAAGTTATAAAATGTTACTTTCAATATTTTAATGTTAATTTTATTAATTATTTCATATTAATGATATTAGTTTTATTTAATAATTATAGTAAATAATTAGTTTAAAAATGATTTTAATAATATAAAAATCATTTTAAATGAAAATAAAGAGTTTAAAGATATTCTAAGTTATAAAATATAACTTTTAATATTTTAAGATAAAATTTATTAATTATTTAATATTAATAATATTAGATTTATTTAATAATAATATTATATAAATAGATTAAAAATGATTTTATTAATTTAAAATCATTTAAAAAAGATATAAGTGGTTTAAAAATATTTTAAGTTATTATAAACGACTTTTAATATTTTAGTGTATGATACCTTAATATTTAAATATTAATGGTAATTGTTTAAAATAATTTTAAATGTTTTAAAAATCATTTAAGGGTAATAATTAATACTTTAAAAATATTTTGAGTTATTGTAAAATAACTTTGATATTTTGGCAAGGGTTGCATAAATATTTTAATATTATTTAAATATTAATGATAATAGAATTATTTAATATTTAAATAATTTAATAATGATTCTAGAGTTTGAAAAATTATGAAAAATTATAATAATTAATTATAAAATATTATAAGTCTTTTATAAATGATATGATTGATATTTAAATTATCCAGAATAATATTTAATATACAGATTAGAGTTTTATACTCGATAATTACCCGATAAAGCCGTCGGTACACCAAAATGCTACCGAATTTTATTCGAACCTATATAGTTTGACTGTATTAGTGTTTATTTGTGTCTTAATGACTGATATAACTATGTGACAATGTGATTAGGTTATGTATTAACTATAAATAACAGTATGATGTGTTATGATATGTTATTCTAATCAATAAAACAATCTTATAAATGATAGGTCATTGAATTAAGGATTGAACTAAGTTGTGTAAGCAGCAGACCAGTCAAGTATGTTTACCTTTGCATTTTCTTTATGCAATGGACATGAGTAAGAAGTTTTAGAATTATATTATTATTGTATCAGATTAGTAGCCCTATTGTTATTTATGTTATATCCGATCATTGATTATCAACATGGTACTATATTGTAATTCAGATATATATATATTCTGTTTTTTAATTTCTAAATATGGTTATTCAAGTGTCCCCACTTGGATAATTATCATATTTAATCACATGTTGATATATATATATATATATATATATATATATATATATATATATATTGATCCCCACGCATCACGTTAAGAAAACTCCGACTAAGCTATTTGATCAGCTAGACTCAGATTTAGAAATATTGTTCAATATGATAAAAACTTTTTGTATCTAATCAAATTGTTTTGGTTTGGATTCCAGACTAAGTATGAACATCCCGATCAAGGGAAAACTTTTATACGCCCAAGGCGGATATAGTGAACGATAATATCGTTCTTACATGTAGTATTGATCAATACAGGGAATAACAGGCTGATCACCCCCTTGTGCCAGTAAGTTATGACAGTTTGCGGATGAAGTTCTGCTAAACCTATTCAAAAATTGAGAACAATGTTCATAGTATGTCACCTTAACCCTATTTATAGTCAGTACGTAGTTTCAAAAATTTGATAGAGAATTGTTATGATATTATTATCGGTTCAGATTACTTCACAACCATTAATTTGTTGTAGAAGGTAGTACAAAGAAAACATTTAATCCTTTCAGCTAATATTTATAATTGTTATTACTTGCTGGGCACTCAAATGGTTATCCTTGCTTAAATTAAATGTTTTCAGCTAAGTATGACCAACTAGAGGGCTCTGCCAGGAACAAAGGGAAAGGAAAGCTTTCAGAATAAGTTTGTGTTATCTTTTGTAATAGCTAGACTTAAATAAGATGATCAAATTTATTATCTATCATGTAATGAAATGTTTTAAGGTCGCGTAATTAGGATTTAGACAACTCTGATTATGTAAATTAAGTTTGATATTTATGATAAAATTATTATTATTTCGCTCAAAGAAATGGTATCGTGAAGCACTAAATTCAGGTTTCAAGTACCTAAATTTGGGGGCGTCACAAATATTATCGGAACGTTGTAGTATTTTGACTACTTGAAGGAATTAAAGTGTTTGAATTTCTAAGACGAAAATAAAAGCTTTCCGAGAATTTTTTTGAATAACACTATTCATTGATTTATGCTCGGAAATTATTTTTGAACTTCTGAGAAATACGTAACGATAGAATATCGAGGTAAGACGGATTATGTAATAATAATTCGAGTATAAAAAACATAATTTTTCATATACGGACTTAATTTGACTATGTTAGGGAAAATAAATTATTAACTAGTTAAAGCGAGGATCGTATAATACGTAGGTATTATACGAGGTAATGAATACGAGTATAATATAAAGTATTATACAAGTATGTATGAATGATGGTATGTCGTATATGTTGAATGAGTATACGACTTAGATTACGAGATTAATACGTAGAGAATACGTACTAAGACTTTAAGCCATATGAAATGAATTAGTATGATTGTGTAGGAAGTGTATAGTTAAGTGGGATTCTGTTAAGCCCAATGTAAACTATTGTTAAAGCCCAAGTGTTGGTTAATGTAAAGTCCAAAGTAAATTAATGCAAGCCCAAAAGCATAAGTTAAGCAAATTTAATTAAAGCCCAAATTAAGATCCAATGGGTGAATAAGATCCATGGGGCAACCCATGTGGGGCCATGATCACATGGGTGATCTTGGTGGCCAAGAAAAGAGTGTGATGTCCAAGAAAATTAATGTGATGAGAAAGAAAATAATGTGATAAGCAAGTTAACTTAATAACTAAGTAATGAATATTAAGGAGGTTATTAAGGAGGTGGGATTGGCTATTGTCTATTACACCCTAACCTTAGCAATCCTATAAATAGAGAGCTTTGGATTTTCATTTGTTGATTGTTCAAATACACCAACAACTTAAGTGCTTATTGAGTAGAGAGAAAAATCAAGAAAAGTAAAAGCTAGTCTGTTAGAACAAGAAGGAAAGAGAAGGCTTAATCAAGTGAGCTTTAAAGGTAATGATCCTATGTCATTAATCTTCCATCTCTATAATTATAGGTTAATAAGAGAAGTGTTGATTGATTAACATGTATGCTAAGAAATGATAAGAATGAATAATCAAAGGACTTAAGTCTTAATAAGCTTTAAATAAGCAATTTGTTCATAGATAAGTTATGAACTAAGAAAGAACTTGTAAGAACTTATAACATGTTTACATGAATGAAGTTTGTATGATAAGAAGATGTAAGGATGATGGCTAGAAGACTTCAACTATAATAAGTCATGTGAATTGAAAGCATAAGTAGTTTATGAAAGTAGTATGCACACAAGCCAATCATATTTGATGATAAAGCATATATTTTGTAACAATCTTATTCATTTATTAATAAAAAGTATTAATTTATTAAAGGCTTTTAATTATCTACATGATGCTGTTTTATAATATGTGATAAACCCATAGTTTTAAGCAATGCTTTTAGAATAATGATGATGATCATTCTAATGAGATCTAAATTCTTAGAAAGCTTAAAAACTAAAATAGTTCCCAATCATTGGATTACTAAATTGGGGATTAGTGAAAGGATAGATTGGTACATACGTTGCTTTGCTCATTGGATGAGGATGATTGATCTCATGATCATTTGTGTGGAGACACTAAAGCAAGTATGTAGGTGCTTATTAGAGAATAAGTTCTTTGAACATTGGCTCGCTAAGGAATACCTAATGGAGTTTTATTTGCTGTCAATAGGAATTCTGTAGTGATAGTAAGACAAGTAATCCTTGGACTTGAGATCATCATAGTATCTTGTGTATGATGAGTTATACTTTGACTTATTCCTTAAGACCCTTAGGGTATATCAAAGGGTATGCTTGGGTATAATAAGTTATACATGGAGATAATGTATGATCAATAAAGAATCTACCACTTCTAATAAAAGAAGAGAAATGTCCTATGTGATTCGATAAATGACAACCCGAAGAGTCCTTGGTTATAGGTAGAATGAAATTAGAAAGGAGTTTCTAATTTGCATTATTTGGAGTTGTGCATTTAAGGATCGAAATACATATAATTAAATAAAATAAGACTTGTAAAGAATTCCATGTCTTATATTTAATTAGGACATTGTATGGTGGAAGGATTGAATTGATATCAGAACTATTTACTCAAAGGTTCATTAATGATTAATATTGAAATCTATATTATCCGGAAAGTCGTTGATCGCTAGGGAGGCTTATCCCTATTGTAGAATAAATATTATTTATTTAAATAAATTAATTATTTAATTTATTTATTTATTTATTTAAATAAGATTAGAATTGTTCTAATTGATTTATTCACAAACCAGGTTTAATATGGAGAACCTAAAGGGTCACACCATAAAAGGAAGAATAATTATTTAAGAAGTTAATGGCATAATCGTAATAATATGTTAAGTATATTTAATTTAATCTATGGTGATAGAATAAATTAAATAGCTTAATATTTATTATTTAATATTTTAGAAATATTAAATATAAATTAATAAGAGGAGTCTTATTAATATTATTACAATTATTATTATTTTAATTTCTAAAAGAGTTTAGGAATTAATTTAATATAAGTACTCTCATTTATTCCTAATAGGATTAGGAAGGAAAATTAGTTAAAGGAGTTTTAATTAATTATCCCTAATAAGATTAGGAGCTTAATTAATTAAAAAAATTTAATTAATTAAATAAAACTCAATTCCTTAATGGTTAAGGTGGGTTGCCCACATCTATTAATAAGAGAGGAGTCTTATTATGGGTGAGGGGTTGTTGATTTTTTCAACATACGCACATAATTCCAATTGTTGGGAGAGTACACCCTTTTCTATGTAGATAGAAAAAAAACTAGGGTTTGAGCTAATACCCTTCTTCTTGAATTCCTATTCTTCCTTGGTGGATCACCTCTAGAGGCCAAACATATGGGTGGCTAACGTTGATCAAAGGAAGGAACAAAACCCCGGTGGATTCAAGTTGAACGCGAAAGGATTTGGAGGTGAACTTGTACCTGAGGAAGCTCGATCTTCAAGGGTATGATTTTATTCTTTATCTTTTCGTTTAATTAATAATTGTGCATAAAGGTGATCCGTATATGGTTTGTAAATTTTTAAACTCGATTTTATCTCGCTTCGCTTTATTTTTGCAATTTGATTACATACATATGAATATTTACAAACCTAACGGTGGCATCGAGCCAAACCTTTATGCGAATTATTAATTGTTTTAATTTAATATCTATATTGATATGTGTTTAGAACAATTTAATTGGGCATAATTTCATCAGAGTATAAAATTTATAAAAAAAAAAAAAAAAGCAAAATATGTTTTGCGTTTTTTAAAAAGGAGTTCAAGTGAATCATTACTAAATATGAATTTTTTTTTTAGACCACGGTTTAAGCTAAACAAGGCAAATGGTTTTGTAAAAATAAAATAAAAAAAAAAGGAAGGAGGAGCTTTACTTTGTGGGCAATCAAGGATCTTTTTTTTTGAAAAAGGATGATGTATATATATATATATATATATATATATATATATATATATATATATATATATATATATATATATATATATATATATAACGTGACCCAATGAACAATTTTTTTAAAGGATGGGTGGTCGCTATTTTGTTTATATATATATATATATAAAGTAAGCAATCATATCTCCTAATTCCTAGAATCTGCATTTCACGGTGGTGACATATATTATATATATATATATATATATATATATATAATATATATATATATATATATATATATATATATATATATATATAATATATTATTCTTAATAATTTTATAATTAAAATAATATTTATTTTAATTTTAAAATAAAAGTTTATTTTAAATATTAAAATAAAAGAGTTTATTTTAATTTTAAAATTAGAATTTCATGCTAACTAATTAGAGTTGGAATTGGATTCCATAATAACTAATTAGAGTTGAAATTGGATTCCATAATAACTAATTGGAGTTGAAATTGGATTTTATTTTTCTAAAATAAAGGAGTTTATTTGTGAATAGGAAAGTAAATCCATCTTTCCTTAAATAAAGGAGTTTGTTTAGATATGAAATAAGATTTCATATTATTCAAAATAAAAGAGTTTATTTGTGAATAGGAAAGAGAATCCAAGTGTTTCCTTAAATAAAGGAGTTTATTTAGATATGAAATAAGATTTCATATTATTCAAAATAAAGGAGTTTATTTATGAATAGGAAAGAATATCCGTGTTTCCTTAATAAATTTTTTTTTTTACATGGAATTGGATTCATAATTAATTAAAATAAAAGAGTTTATTTTAATTAAAGATTTTTTTTACATGGAATTGGATTCATAATTAATTAAAATAAAAGAGTTTATTTTAATTAAAGATTTTTTTTACACGAATTGGATTCCATAATTAATTAAAATAAAGGAGTTTATTTTGATTAAAGATTTTGATTAAAATAAAATAGTTTATTTTATTCAAAATAGGATAAATTAAAATAAAATAGTTTTATTTTGATTTAAATTTGGATTAAAATAAAGGAGTTTATTTTGATTCAAAAATAGATTTTATACTAACTAAATTTGCCCATTAAATGATATCAATATATATATATTAAATGTTTGTTATTCATAAGATGAATGTTATTTATTGATGCATATGATGATGTGTATGATAATAAATGGGATTGATTATGGACTATTGACCAATGCGATTGGATTTATTTTAGTTGGATGCATGAATGTATGGGTTTTATTAAATGGGGTCTGCGTACCTCGTCTTCTCTAATTTTTCTTAATGTAAATTCTATTTCCCTCCTATGTACTTCCCCTTGATTGCTGATCAAGGTTTCTATTTATTTTAAATAGTTTTGTAATAGGAATAGTTAGAATTAATTTTGAAAAATTGGAGATTAAGGAACAAGGAGCGCTTGAAGACCCGTTTGTAATGGAGCCCAGGTTTAAATGTAATAGTTATATTTAAATATTATTTCTTGCACCCCTAGGGTTTGACCTTTTGGTTCACTTGGTGGCTCTAGTGAACCAAACTAGAATAAAAGTCCATAATCAATCCGGGTAGAATATAGTATTCTATATGTGCATGCTTATACTATATATATTATATATTATGCAAACATGCTTCGCATGTTCATTAATATGACGCGTATTTTATATATATATATGTGCATGCGCGCTAAACAAGATGAGACAAATTTAATAACAAACCCCTCAATTTTTATATTAAGTCCTAAGCGTTCAAAGATATTTGGAATATCGAACGTCGCCTTCTAGCATGATAAAATTAATAGAGTATTAAATATTTAATATGAGTTTGTTGTGTCACCACAAGGCAAGTATTAAGTATTTAAGATGTTAATTTATCACATTTGATGCTTATAAAGAAAATTGAACAATATTGTTTTGTTGTGTCACCACAAGGATGATATTTTCTTTTTGAATATATGGAGTGCTAGGTTGGACTTAACTTGGATAATTTTGATTCGGATGTGCCACCACTTGATCAAAATAATCTAAGAGGCAAAATACAAGGAGTTGCATAGTTGATGTAATTGACAAAAGTTGTCTACCTATTTATTTATATATAGTTTGTTGTGTCACCACAAGGCTATATACATTTGAAATGGGATCCTTATTCTCACTAGCAAATCTTTAATTAGATTTTGCTTAGAACTATATAAGTGAGGGTAATATAGTTTGAAGAAAATAGTGGGAGATACCAAATTAAAACAAGACCTAAATTATTTTGGTAATTAATAATAGAATGTATGTTAAAATGTTGTTAATTACAAATTCATTTCTGAAAATTTTACAATGTCTAAAATTACTATCATCGCGAAGCATATTACATGCTAAATTAACCGAATCAATTAAACGGATTGGTTAAGGAATTTGAGAATAGTTCTCATAGTGAAAAGCTATCTTATGTCCTTAATACGCCTATCCCCGCAATGGTTGCGCATAATGCCTCCGAGGAAGACATTACTACTTTTAGAAAGTGGCAAGATGATGCACAGTTGGCTCAACGCATCATGCTCAGTATCCATGAGTAACAAGCTTCAACGTCGACTGAAACTATGGATACTTCTACTATACTCCGCACGCCAAGTAGTTGATGGTGAGGAAAGTAGGGACCGATAGATATCGAGATATCTAAGGAGCTCTTCCGATCTAGAATGGCCAATGGCACTATAGTATGCAGACAAAAAGTTCTTAACATAATCAATTTGATTGATCAATTAGGACAATTTGGTTTTGTCATTGATGGAGAGTTGAGCCAAGATTTGATCTTGCACTCACTCCGGACTCCTTTCACACAATTGTTGTGAATTTTTCATATGAACAAGCTAGATATCGACCTTTTTTGATTTGCTTAACATGTTGAAAAAATGTTGAGAGTCACTTTCCAACCAAGAAAGATCAAGTCTTACTTGGTAAGGGCCAAAGGATCTTCCCGAAATAAAGAACGATTCAAAGAAGGTAAATAGAAAGGCATAAACAAAGGATAATAAGAACAAAACCGATATGGATAGCAAAGGAGTTTGCTTCCACCGCAATAAAGCACGGACACTAGAAAGAAAGCTGCGAGAAGCATCTTGCGAGGCTAACCAAAGAAGCTTAGTAAAGTTTAGGTTTACATAATACGATTTTTGTTCATGATTGAAATAAATTTTCTTTAAGTCAAGGTTCTACTTGGGTATTGGATAACCGCTTTGGTTATCATAAATATAGATTTATGAAGGGATCAAGTGAATAGAAAGTTAAACAAAGATAAGTAATCCTATGTGTGGAAAATGAAGCAAAGGTTGCCACATTAGCCATAAAACTTATAGTTTAAGAATGCCTACGGAAAATCTATTAAGTCGATAAGTTGTTATTGTATTCCAGTTCTCGTTGGAAACATTATTTCCATTTTATTGTTGGACAATGAAAACTTTGGTATTATAATTAAGAACAATTGTTGTTCTATTTATAATAATAATGTTTTGTATAGAAAATGGAATATTACTTAATGGATTTTGTATACTGACTTACGTGAAAAATTATTTTGTAAATTGAACAAACTAGTATAAGAAAAGGAGATGATCATTCAAAGAGTTGAATGTATGTATTTGTTGAAATACAAGTGTGAATTATTTGAAAGGTTCAAAGAATTCAAAAGTGAAACAGATTGGCAAAGTATTAGGAATCTTTGATCGGATCAAGGAAGGAATACTTGTGCAAGAAGTTTCTAGATCATCTCAAATGGTTTTCTCATAATGGACACCTCTCGATACATAATAATTGATAGATGTATCTGAAAGGAAAAATCATACCTTGTTGAACATGGTGCGGTCCATAATGATTTTACCGACAGTCCAGTATTCTTCTAGGGTCATGTCCTAGAAATGGTCAGATATCTCTGAAAAAGGTAACCTCAAAATCCCCAAGACTCCATAAAAGTTATGGACAGGAGGATTCCTAATCTTAAGTATGTTAAGATAAGGGGTTGTCCAACTTATGTGAAAAGGTTTCAAGGATAAGCTTGGGACAAAATTTGACATGTCTGATTTGTGGGACATCCAAAAAGTAAGTTTAGGGTATATGTTCTATAATTCTACTTAGCAAAAGGTGTTTGTTGCGAAACACGCGCCTTCTAAGATAAAGGCGTTTATCATTGAAGGGCTAGTGGGAGGATTATAGATCTTGAAGAGTTCATGATCCACAAAACACTATAAGTCAAATAAGAGGAACCTGTAGATAGACCTATTGTATCTGCATTCACAATCATAATCATAAACGGAATAGTACCAAAGATACCTAGGAGGTATGGATTTATCATGGATGATGATGATGAGGTACACATCATAGAAGATGATGATCCAGAGTTACATTCGATGAGGTAAGACTTCTAGTGTGTACAAAAGGGTCAGTGGGAGCGTCGTAAAATTTCTAGTATTATATGTTGATATACTACGGATGAGGAATTACATACCAATGCTACAATCAGTAAAGATAAAGTTGTCTAAACATTCCTCTATGAATGGTTTGGGAAGAGTATCTTAATTGGGGATAATATCTATATAGATAGATACAAGAGGATGCTCGACTTAACCCAAGGAACGTATATTCATTTGATGCTAAAGTCGTTTAGCATGGGAAACTCCAAGAGATGTCTCATGTCGATGAGCTATGGAGTGTATCTCTTAATAGTCCCCATGACTCGAAAAGAGAGGTCGATGATAAGTGACAATCATGCATGCAATGAAATGTACGAGACACGATGTTGATCGGTCATATTCGGAGAAGTTCACGTGAGTCGTTGAAAACATCTTAAAGTGCTTAACCGGCACTAAGGATGTGATCATATTTATGGTGGGTCTAAATTAAAACTAGAGGGCTTAACAGACTCAAGTTTTTCAGACAGACCAAGATGACAGAAAATCCACTTTAAGGTAAAGCGTTATCTTGGACAGTGGTGCAGTGAATTGGAAAGGTTCCAAACAGCAAATAGTTGCTGGTTTAGTGATAAAGACAAAGTAACTAGCTATAAATTAAGCTGTAAGTTGATTGTTTGGATTAAAAGTTCATTACAGAACTAGGAATAGTTCCTAAGTCTCATCTTGGATCTAAACATGTGTTGTGGCACTTTCATTTGATTATAAGAATCATTGAAAGATGGGAAATCACTATAGAGATGGTGGACTCTCAAGAACAACATTACATATCCATTAACTAAAGCTTATCCAACAGCAGGATAATCGTCACTTAGAGAAGAAGAGTATAAGATACAATGGCGATTGGCTTTATTGCAAGTGGGAGATTGAAAGTAGTATGCACACAAGCCAATCATGTTTGATGATAAAGCATATATTTTGTAACAATCTTATTCATTTATTAATAAAAAGTATTAATTTATTAAAGGCTTTTAATTATCTACATGATGCTGTTTTATAATATGTGATAAACCCATAGTTTTAAGCAATGCTTTTAGAATAATGATGATGATCATTCTAGTGAGATCTAAATTCTTAGAAAGCTTAAAAACTAAAATAGTTCCCAATCATTGGATTACTAAATTGGGGATTAGTGAATCCGGATAGATTGGTACATACGTTGCTTGCTCATTGGTTGAGGATGATTGATCTCACGATCATTTGTGTGGAGACACTAAAGCAAGTATGTAGGTGCTTATTAGAGAATAAGTTCACTGAACGTAGCTCGCTAAGGAATACCTAATGGAGTTTTATTTGCTGTCAATAGGAATTCTGTAGTGATAGTAGTACAAGTAATCCTTGGACTTGAGATCATCATAGTATCTTGTGTATGATGAGTTATACTTTGACTTATTCCTTAAGACCCTTAGGGTATATCAAAGGGTATGCTTGGGTATAATAAGTTATACATGGAGATAATGTATGATCAATAAAGAATCTACCACTTCTAATAAAAGAAGAGAAATGTCCTATGTGATTCGATAAATGACAACCCAAAGAGTCCTTGGTTAAGGCGAGAATGAAATTAGAAAGGAGTTTCTAATTTGCATTATTTGAGTTGTGCATTTAAGGATCGAAATACATATAATTAAATAAAATAAGACTTGACAAAGAATTCCATGTCTTATATTTAATTGGGACATTGTATGGTGGAAGGATTGAATTGTACGCAGTAACTATTTACTCAAAGGTTCTTTAATGATTAATGTTGAAATCTATATTATCTTGAAAGTCGTTGATCGCTAGGGAGGCTTTATCCTATTGTAGAATAAATATTATTTATTTAAATAAATTAATTGTTTAATTTATTTATTTATTTATTTAAATAAGATTAGAATTGTTCTAATTGATTTATTCACATAGGTTTAATATGGAGAACCTAAAGGGTCACACCATAAAAGGAAGAATAATTATTTAAGAAGTTAATGGCATAATCGTAATAATATGTTAAGTATATTTAATTTAATCTATGGTGATAGAATAAATTAAATAGCTTAATATTATTATTTAATATTTTAGAAATATTAAATATAAATTAATAAGAGGAGTCTTATTAATATTATTACAATTATTATTATTTTAATTTCTAAAAGAGTTTAGGAATTAATTTAATATAAGTACTCTCATTTATTCCTAATAGGATTAGGAAAGAAAATTAGTTAAAGGAGTTTTAATTAATTATCCCTAATAAGATTAGGGAGCTTAATTAATTAAAAAAATTTAATTAATTAAATAAAACTCAATTCCTTAATGGTTAAGGTGGGTTGCCCACATCTATTAATAAGAGGAGTCTTATTATGGGTGAGGGGGTTGTTGACTTTTTCAACATACGACATAATTCCAATTGTTGGGAGAGTACACCCTTTTCTATAGAGATAGGAAAAACTAGGGTTTGAGCCAATACCCCTTCTTCTTGAATTCCTATTCTTCCTTGGTGGATCACCTCTAGAGGCCAAACATATGGGTGGCTAACGTTGATCAAAGGAAGGAACAAAACCCCGGTGGATTCAAGTTGAACGCGAAAGGATTTGGAGGTGAACTTGTACCTGAGGAAGCTCGATCTTCAAGGGTATGATTTTATTCTTTATCTTTTCGTTTAATTAATAATTGTGCATAAAGGGTGATCCGAGTATATGGTTTGTAAATTTTTTAAACTCTGATTTTATCTCGCTTCCGCTTATTTTTACAATTTGATTGCGCACATGAATATTACAAACCTAACAGTTTATACTTTTATAAGTTACAAACTCATTAAGAACAAGTAATAACTTATCATGTAAACAAGTTAATGAAATATGCATGTTAAGATGTTACTATGATGGATAGAATCCATTTGAAACAATGAAAAAATCATAAGTAACGAGGTTATGCCGGAATTCACACGATTAGACGATAATCGTTGAATTCGTGAAATTCTCGGAATGAAAGTTGAATTTTGCCTTTGAGCTCAGAAATGTTAGTTTTCGATGGGGACCAGTCTTATTTGGCATATAGAGTTGCAGACTCAAAAATGACCGAATTTTGACTTAGAACAAAGAAACGAGCGTTGAATGTTCACGAACGTTTATCGTTTTCGTTAAAATGAATTCAAAGGTGAATTTTGAGTTAACGAAGTCAAAAATGTAAAATTTTTGCATGAACATATAGAGTATATAATTTGTGAGCTAATAGCTTTTGAACGAGCCAATTCTGACTTATAACGAAGAGGTTATGAACCCGGGATTTTAACTTAAGAAAATTTTTTGTCAAAATTTTCTGTGTCTCAGACCCGGCGCCGCAGCGCCAACCAAGGCATTGCCCTTGGCACCGAAGCACCAAGCTTGACTAGCACCCACTATAAAGTTTTGCCGCAGCGCGGCCTCAGTTTGAGGGAATGGCACCGCAACGCCAAGACCGGGCACCATGCACTAGAAACTTTACCACAAATATGAAGTTATACTTAAGGAAGTCGAAATACAGTCACCAACACTAGGAAGAAGCTAGAGAGGAGTGCTTATGAACATAAAGGAGCAAGGAAGTTAATGAAGAGTGAATAGTAAACTTAAAGTAAACTTAATAAAGAATGTTTATGACCTTAGTATGAAACTAAATGTTAAAGATAATCAATAAAACATGAACATAAGAACGATGTAAACTATAATGGCAAGCCAAAACCAATAGTAACAAATCTAATACATTATTAGATTGAGAAGAAGGGTTACATTTATTAGGAACCATGTATGTTTATTCATGACCTAATGTGTTACGTTATGTGATCATCTATTGTAGAGATCTTAAAGACTTAAAGAGAAAGTGTATTAACAGTAGCAGACGATGAAGGCAAGTGTTCTAACCCTTGTCTATGTTCAATCTAGACAAGTTTTTTGATTCATGTATTATTACGCATGAACTGATGTATGATGAAGTCAAAGCCAATTCTTTCGGCTAGACTTACGATATGTTGGATTTCTTATAATCTATCGAAGTATTGTCAATGTTTTACCAAACTATTTTGGTGTGGTTTTTAAATGAAGACTGAGTATGCTAAACAAATGTTTTGTTGTCAAATGACAGGCACGTGAGGTTGCCACAACTTAAACGTACATACATTTAAAGAATGTAGTGTTGATCAACATAGAGTACTATAGGCTGATCCCTTAGACGTGCTTGTAAGTAATACCGGACTTACGGACTTAGTGTTGGGTTGTTCTTTGCAGAGAAAGTATGAAATGCTCAAGGTCTTGGACCAGAATTTATTTTTTACTGAATGTTGTTATTGAAAAACATTTTGAAGAAAAGAGAAGTGTTATTTTGAAGTATCAATAGTACTTCATAACTATTGTTCAGTTATTCAAGATATATGATTTGTATGATCCAACCATGTCGTTTAAATGGAATTGTTGTACTTGCTTTGCTAGTTATGCTAAGTCTTGCTTGAACCATATGAATGCAGCTAAGACCGAATGGACCGAAGGATCTGAAAAGGATAAAGGGAAGGCTAAGGCAAACCTATAGATTACCTATAAAATAGTATAGGTTTGTAATGTTAATATTTGATATTATGACAAGAACAAATGTAATGGTTATAAAGAACCTAGGGAATGGTAATATTATTTTAGAATATATATATAAGACATATTCATTCTTTAGAGGTATTTCAATTGAATGTTTGTGTGAATTGTAGCACCGTGTAGCACCATATGTCGGGTTAGAAGATACCAAGATTTGGGGGCATCACAATCTCACCCTTTAAGCAAGATCAAATTAACCTAGAAAATATAAAGGGTAAGAAACACTTAAGAAGCGAGAGAATTGTTTCTAGCGTTTACAAAAAGGACTTAAAGTATTTTGTTGATTTATTTGCAAATCTTTCAAAATATTGTTGATGTTGCTATCCTATGCCAATTTTTTGGTACGGATTCGAAGGTAAGCTTGAGTATGAATAAACAAAGGTTTTTAAGTCGTAAATCGACTGGCACGTGAGTTTGCCAAAACTTATACATAAATACGTATAACGGAGTAGTGTTGTACAATATAGAGTACTATAGGTTGATCACCTAGAAATTTTCATAAGGAATATCGGATATACGGTCTTAGTACCGGGTTGTCCTTTTCAAAGAAAGAAAGAATGGAATGTTCATGGTCTTTGACCAAACTCAGAATTTAACTAGTGTTTATCATTGTTAAATGTTTTAAAGGGAAAAAAGTGTTATTTTGATTATTTATAGTACTTCATAATTATTTTTTCAGTTATAGAAGATAAATCATATGATTCTTGATTTTGTTGTCGGAATATAAATATCAATGATTGCAACTAAGAACGAATAGATTGAATGATCTGGTAAAGTCAAAAGGAAAGCTAAGATGGATAAATAGTTATCTTGTAATAGGGTAGTATTACTTTGTATTAACTTAATACTATGATACATGATGAATATAATGGTTATAGAAACTTGGGAGAATGTTGGGATACGATGTAATAATAGTTATATTCATGTCTTTAATTTTATATAGATGAACTGTTATGAATGTTGTAACATCATATAGCACAATATCTAGGGTTAGAAGATACCCAAATTTAGGGGTGTCACAGGTTGGTATCAGAGCTGATAGGTTATAAAACTTAACAGAAGAGAACCTTAGGCTATAACCTTAAGAATAGTAGGAGAAGTTAGAATTAAATTAACTCAAATCGAGTTTCTAAGTGATGAATTGAGAAAATACATTAAAAGAAGAATTAAAAGAGGAAGATAACCTTAAAATTAATTAAATATGTTATGTGCTTATAATATTTTGATGTTATATACTAATCAAGATATTTTATCTTATTGTAGATGTCAGGAGATAGTTCAATGTATAGGGATATACATGTCGTGAGAGAGGAGTCTGTTAACCAGATAGATCCAGTACATATGCCAGTAATAGAGGTGCATGTAGTGAGTGTCGAGGAGACTGAACCAGAGGAAAAGGATCCCTCTGAAGAGGATTCTGAGAACCTTGGATTTACATCGATGTTTGATGTAGTTTCTGAGGAGGAAGTGGAGGTGGCATCATTTATGTCAGTGTTAGATATAAATGTTCAGTTAAGCAAAGAGGTGTGTGAGCTGAGGGAGGAAGTTAACGACATCCAGGAAGCTAAAGTGGATATGGAGACCTTATGGGACGTAGAGCGTGACGAGAGGGTGCTAGCTAAGGATAAGGTTCGAGAACAAAAGCACTAGGCCGAGGAACTTAGGGAGCAGCTGATGGCCAATAAGTAGAAGATCAGTAGGATAGCGTATATTAATATGAGTGCCCACGAGGACTACCAGTGACATGTTGCTTGGTATCATGTGGAGGCAGGGCAGACTCGACATACTATCAGCATAGATATTATGGCCACTCTTGCTAATAAGAAGTACACCAATGCCATTAGACGTATGTAGTCTAGTATATAAACTAGGGTATGAATAGATATATAAATATTGTGTATCTATGTATTGATGTAAGACCCTCTTTTGTATAAGTAAAGAGTAGTCTTTTGTAAATCCCAACTTTTGAAAAGCAATTACGGGATAGTAATGTAGATAGCTGAAGCTATGTAGTGAAGAATGTATATAGTATTATACTACAAGAAAGAAGCATATTAATATAACGAAGTTTATTGAAAATGCTTGGCAATAAGAATGAGTTTAAGTTATTATTAATTACTGAGTAATAACCAAGAGAAATAAATAAATAATAATAATGATTTATTCATTTCTTTTGAACAGAAAATGCCACTAAGAAGAAGATAAAGAAACCAAGAAGCTGAATCTCACAATGAGAATGAGCAAGGGGGTCAGAACAACCAAGTGCAAGAGTTTGTTAATTTACTAACAGTTGCATTCAATAGAACCGGGGCTAATGTGCTGGTTAATCATGAGGTAGTACGAGCTACTACTTTTAAGGAGTTTAAAAGCGTATGCTCACCTGAGTTCAAAGGAACTATGGACCCAATAGAAGCCCAGACATGGGTGAAAGAATTTGAGAAGGCATTTGTAATTGCAAACGTTAGAGATGAGGAAAAGACCCATTTCGATACCTATACGATGAAGGGAGAACCAGGGTAGAGCTGGAGAGGGAGTTGTTATATGGGTATGGTTCAATGATATTTTCGTTGAGAACTACTTTTCCACTAGCATGCAGAGTAGGATGGCGGTGCAGTTTTTGGAATTAAAATAAGGGGATATGACTGTTCCCCGATATGCTACCAAGTTTAATGAACTAACAAGATTCGCTCCACACCAGATGGATATTGAGCCGAGGAAGGCACGAAGATTCGAGTAGGGCTTAACACCCGAGCTCTATAGCCGGATATCAATGTTCCAAAGTAATTACTTTGGAACCAGTCTGGAGAAGGCTATTATAGCGGAGGGTGGTAGTGAGGCTTTAAGCCAATAACACAGAGAAAATAAGAATAAGAATAAAGGTGATGGAAGAGTTAAATCGAAGGGAACCAGCAGAAGTGGAAGTGGACAAAAGAGGAAGGGGTTTAGCTCTAGGAATACCAGAGTGAAGCAAGGAGATCCTAAGAGGAGGATCGAGGCATGAAAGAACTATGTGAAGGAACATTTAGGAGTCTGTTTCAAGGGTAAGAAAGTTTGCTATAACTGTTGGCAGGAAAGGCACATCTCACCTAACTGTCCGAGTCTGAAAAAGAAATAGGGATGTTTTATATATGGGTTGACTGACCATATGGCGAAGAACTGTCCAAAGAAGGGGTCGAATGATAATAAAGGAGCTAATAGTGGTAACTTAATATGACGGTCCAATATGTAGTCGCATCAGGAGATGTAGTTGCAGGTATTATCCCAATCAACGATATTATATGACAAATGAATTGTTTGAGTTGTGATTCTGGGGACAGAATCCTTGTAAGGAGAAAAGGATGTAACAATCCAAGATTTTATTTTTAATTTAAAATATTTATTAAATTAAATAAATATTTTATTGATGAAGTTATTTTTTGTAATTTAAAATATTTATTAAATTAAATAAGTGTTCTATTTATGTGGTTGTTATTAGTAGGTATGTGTGAATTAAATTTATTAGATAACACTCTAACAAATATTTTATTGATGGGATTGTTGTTATTAAATTTTTATGAATTAAATTTATTAGATAATATTCTAAATTAATTTAGTTTATAATTTAGAGAGTTGTAATATAACATGAGATGTTATATTGTTGTTTTAATTTAATAATTATAGTGATATGTTAATTTATTAAATAAAATTATAATGAGATTATAATTTTGTGATATTTGGATTAAGTGGGAAATTTTTTTTAGTATGTTGTAATTGGTTATTTAACTAATGTTGAATATGGAGGTATAAATATGAGATTTTAAACTATAGTGTAAGTGGTTTATGAAAATAAAATTAAAGTAATTGTTAATTGATTTAACCAAACAAGGCTTAAAATATTAAGTCTTTATTTTAAAGACTTTTTGCCAAAAAAAAAAGCCTTATGGCTTTTGGATTTTTGATTTTTGAATTTTAATAAAATAAATAAATTAAATTAAAATAACAAATATAATATATTTATAATCTATACGTTATATGTTTGGTAACTGCTATTTTTAATAAGGTCATTAGTAGGCGTATTATTATTATTTTACGTTGGCTAACCTATTAGTTAGTTTACGCTTAGTAGCTTAACTCTTATACTGAGAAAAGAAAAGAGAAAAAGTTACAGAGGGTTTTAGAGAGAATTGTCAGATAAAGTTGAGAGAGAAAAGGCTTTGATTTTAGAGAAATACTGAGTTCTTCAAGCTATTCTAAGGGTTTAACAAGTATCTTCTTAAGCAACAAAAAGGTATTTTTCCTATAATCTTAATACTATATAACTATATATGTTTTACGTTCTCTGTGTTCTTGAAGTGCACTCACTATGTATAAAGTTTTACAAAATTGTTTGTAAACTGTGTTTTATAATTGGTTATGATAATATGTGTAACTGTAATTGTTATCACTAGCATGTCTATATGTACATAGGTGTCGTATGCTAGATTGCGTTCAAAAAGAAAAGAAATTATTTTACAGTAAACATTCATGTATGAACGTGATTTGTAGAAATATCAAAATTAGTATATGCTAATTGTGAAATTGAACCTTATGTATGTTAATTGGGTAAGAACTTAATGAGAACGTAGATTAAAGGATTGAATTCGTTGGATAATTGTGGTTTACAGTGTTAAACCTTGTAAAACAACGTCAACAATGGAGTTGGGATTTAAACTATGATTTAAAGGATTTAAATTTTCTGAAATTGTTTTTTAATTGCTTTAAATTGGTATATGTATGATAAGTAAATGTTTATGAGTAATCTATATAAGTTTTACGTCTTAATTTAGATATTAGCAGTATTAATTAGTCCAGAATTTAGTTATTCTATTCTTCGTGGTTGGGTTCTGTAAGTTTTGGCGCCCCAACGCCAAAATCTGCGCCCCAGCTCTGATTTTCTATCCTTAGCCCCAAAAATAGCCCAAAAATTGGCCCTGCACATTTTCTAATTTAGTTCTCGCACCCAAATATTTGGAATAGTAGTCAGGTCTGGACGGTTTTGACTCTTTGTAGTAAAACGAACATAACGTTTCCATATAAACTCCGATTGAGGTGATTCAAGATGATTCAGAACGAGGACGAATAGGTCAATTTGAAATCGTTATGAAGGGTCAAAATAACCATCTTTAGGACTGTTGTATATTTGTTGCCAATCAGAGGGCGTCGGGATGCGCGAATGCAAGTGAAATCCTTTATGAATCAGTATAACCTAATGATAACATCTTTGACATGTAATAGGATGTTGTATCAAGTTGTTAATGTGTATGTGGTGCAACGACATGGTCACTTAAGTAGTTGTAATAAAGCTAAAAAGTAATGTTCATGAAAAGATGTTATGTTATTTAAACTTAAACTTAGTTAGTAGCTATAATACGGTTATGGTGTAGGAATCATTGATGAAGCTGAAAAGATGGTTTTGAGGTTGCCTTACCTCTATAGTTAGAGAGTATTTCTAATGTTTTTCATGTTTCGGTGATATGATCGAACAAGCTCGACTGCAATCATGTGACAAAGTACGAACCGTTATAGTTGTTCTACAAGGAAATTACTATCCAGTTAGTCGGCAGATGTGACGCCCCCAAATCCGGGTATCTTCCAACCCAACAGATGGTGCTACACGGTACTCATAACTGTACATTCATTCTATTAAAACGACATCAAAATGTGTGTATCAACGACATTCTTATTACATTAATAATATTACATCCCGTTCCCAGGTTCTAAAACCATTACATTCTTTGTTCATCATTCCATAATATATACAACCTACTAGTTTATTACAAGGTAAACTAATCCTTCATCTTCGCCTTGCCTTTATCCTTGTCGGATCCCTAGGTTCATTCAGTCCTAGCTGCATTCATATGGTTCAAGAAAGAGTGAGCATAACAAGCTCAGCAAGTACAACAATTTCTTTTAAACAACATGCTTGAAACGTAGGAATCGTATATCTTCAGTAACTGAACAATAGTTATAAAGTACTACCGATAATTCAAAATAGCACTTCTTTTCCTTTAAAATGTTTTACAATGACAATATTCAGTAAAACATCAATTCTGGCTCAAGACCATGAGCATTTCATAATTTCTTTGAAAAGGACAACCCGACACTATGTCCGTAAGTCCGATATATCTTACGAGCACTTCTAGGTGATCAACCCATAATACTCTATGTCGATCAACACTACATTCATTAAACATGTATACGTTTAAGTTGTGGCAACCTCACATGCCCATCGAATAATCGATGAAAAATACATTTGTTTATTCATACTCAGGCTTACCTTGAATTCGTACTAAATAATTGGCGTAGGATAGCGTTAGCAATTCTATATTGAAAGACTTGTAAATAAATCAATCAACTCTTCAAGATTAGTCTAGCCGGGATAAAATTGGAGTCGACCCTTTAGTAAAACGCTTCATGCATCTCATAACATGAATCACAGAAAACTTGGCTAACACGAAGGTTAGACAAGCGTTAAAGAAAAACTTGCCTTCAGCGTTTGCTACAGTATAATAACTTTTCCTTTCAGTCTTTACGGTCTCTACAACACATAACCATATAACATACCACATTAGATCATGAATGAACTTACATGGTTCCTAATGAATCTTACCCTTCTTCTCAATCTAATCATATATTAGATTTGTTATTATTGGTTCTGGCTTGCCATTATATTTTACATTATTCTTACCAACTTCTTTCTCTTCTATGTCTTACGCAGATTTACTTCATTAATCCAACTCATTTTGAGTTAATAATCCTTCCTCACGGCTTAATAACATCATTATGTTATTAATTGAAACTCGATCGTCATTTGTTAAGTACACTTTATTGCATACCATTTACGTTCACGTATTACTTAACAACTTTTCGTTGTAACTCTTAATGTTATAGGCCTTATCATTATTGAATACGGTTCGCGTTTTTACTTTTTACGTTAAATCGTTTAACTACTCATTAAACAACATTAAATTCCTAAAGTCATCACTATAACACTGATTTAGGAAAGGTCTTATCATGTTCATTAAGTAATTACATAACCCATACTGGTATTGCAAACCATTGGATTCATAATCAACTTGGTTAACAAATTTCTACAGCCAGCTTAGCACATTACGTTGTTCTCATTACGTTCATCTTCAATTGATTATTAACCTTTAATCATCATACATTAAGTGTCTAACAATGCTTTAACAATGCTATATTTACACCTTAGTTCATTACTAATGAGTTATCTTTCATTCTATACTTGTAAACATTCTTATTCATCAAAACTCTAGGATCAAGGCCGTGGCGGCGTCACACTTAGCTCTTCATCTCGCCTTGGCAAGCGAAGAGTTAGTAGTATACTCTGACACTCAACATTCTGGCCAATGGCACCACCATTGGCCTTTGGGTTGGCCATGACACGCCAACTCTATGCCTTTAGAAAAATTTTTGATTTTAAATTTTGTGAACTTCTCAGACGCATAACTTCTTTGTTATAAGTCTGAATTGGCTTGTTCAAAAGCCTACGGTTCACAAATTATATACCCTATACGTTCATGCAAGAATTTTATCTATTTGACTTCGTTTGCTAAAATTTCACTTATTAGTTCATTTTAACGAAAACGATAAACGTTCGTGAACGTTCAACGCTCGTTTCTTCGTTCTAAGTTGGAATCCGGTCATTTTTAAGTCCACAACTCTATAATGCCAAATATGACTTGTCTCCATTGAAAACCAATGTTTCCAAGATCAATATCAAAATTCGACTTCCATTCCGAGAATTTCACGAATTCGACGATTATCGTCCAAACTCGTAAATTTCACCTTAACTTCATTTCTTATGATTTGTTGATCGTTTTAAATGGATTCAATCCATCATATTAACATCTTGACATACATACTTCATTAACTTATTGACATGATAAGTTATTATTTATTCATTATTAGTCTATAACTTGTAAAAGTATAAACTACTTATGAATTCACTTTGCATGACTTATCATAGCTTAAATCTTTTAACCATCATCCTTACTTCTTATTATCATACAACCTTATTATTTTAACATAAAACAAGTTCCTACAAGTTCTCCCTTGTTTCATAACTTATATGATTACGAATAGCTTATTCATGACTTATATGGCTTATTAAGACTTAAGCTCTTTGATTTCTCATTCCTATCATTCCTTAGCATACATGTTCTACCACTACCCATCTCCCTATCAATGGAAGAGAAAGAGATTCATGGTTTAAGTTCTTACCTTTGAATATCACTTGACTAAGCTTTAATCTCCTTCTTGCTTCTTAAAAATCTCATAATGGAAGTTTGACTTATAAGTGCTTATTCTCTCTAACCAATAAGTTACATAACTTGAGAGGAGTTGGGAGAAATTTTAATCACGCCATCAAATGAATTGAGAGCTCTCTATTTATAGGCAACCCAATGTAGGGCATTATGGTCAATTAGGCATTGCACCTCCTCAATTAACCTCCTTAATCCCACCTCCTTACTATTCATTACTTAAAAACCAAGTCTACTTGCTAGCCACTTCTAATACTTGGTCATCACAACACTTGCTCATCACTTAAAATGTTTGCCCATCAAGTCTACCCACATCTCACTTGGTTTGCTCCATGGATCATGGCCAATTCATTGGGCTTGCTTAATTAATCTAGCTAATTTCTTGTTGGGATTATACTACAATAGTTTGGACTCATGACATATCAAACACTTTGGCTTGAGTATCTCTTACTAATTGGTCTTCTACCATTGAGCTAATAATCTTACAAGTCCATTACATTAAATTTAGAATCTTAACATATATACACCACGTATAATTCTCGTATGCTAACTCGTATACTAATTCGTAATATACATTATTCCATTCTTCATACATACTCGTATAATACGTCATATCATACTCATATTCATTTCAATAACTACGTATTATAATGCCTAACGCATTATACGATTAACACATTCTTTTCTTAACGCTTAATATTTCTAACGTTCCAAAATTAGGTCCACATGCAAAATATTACATTTTCCATACTTAGATTATTATTACATAATCAATCTCACCTTGATATTATAACGTTACATATTTCTCGGAAGTTTAAAAATAATTCCCGAGCTGAAATTGATGAATAGTGTTTTTTGAAAAATTTCTCGGAAAGCTTTTATTTTCGTCTTGGAAATTCAAACACTTTAATTCTACCACGTAGCTAAAATACTACGATATTCCAATATGTCTAGGTCATAGAACAAACTTTAAATAGCTTACTTCCATAATTAATTAATTAAATTCATTTAATCCACATAATCAAATAAAAATTTAATTCTCAAAAATCCGAATTTTTCTGGGGCGTTACACTCTTCCCCCCTTATAAGGATTTTGTCCCCAGAATCTCGCTAATATTACATACATCGTTGAGGAAATTTTTTTCCTTTATTTTAATCTTGAGTTCCCACAATGCTTCTACAACATTGAGGTTCTTTCATTTCACCTTCACCGAAGGTATTATCTTAATTCACATGACTTTTCACTTCCTATCAATACTCTAAGTTGGAAGCTAAACCTTTACTCACACATTACACTATCTTCCTTTTATTAGTCCTTCTTTTAATACCAAATTATATGAAAATCAAATTCCTCCTTCAAAACGAGATGATATAAGATCTTCTATTTATCCCGCATCCTTTTCTTCATTTGCTTACACTCCTCGTTACCTAGTTGTACTTAATTAACTCGTTCCATTATTCTGGATTGAGTCTATATTGTGAATTACATTTCTACCTCTTTATTCCGTAATTTAACTTCTAGCTTCGTTTTTGTCATTTCCGTTGTTAACATCAATAGCTTTTCCCTACCCTTCCTACTTAACGCGTCGTTTACTACTTTTACCTTCCAGGTATGATATAATATATCACAGTCGTAACCTCTTATCCATTATAATCACCTTCTCTACTTTATATTCAACTTCTTCTGTGTGGGGATATATTTCAGACTCTTAGAGTCCGTGTATATCTCACACTTTTCCCCGTATAAATACTATCTTTAGATTTTTAATTTTAAAACTACTACTGCCAATTCTAGATCATAAGTAGGATAAACCTTTTCATAATCCTTAATTGGCGTGATGCATACACAATGACCTTGCCATACTACATGAGCATGCAATCTCGTCATCTATGTGAAACATCGAGATACACTACAAAATTCCTCGTATCATTTGATAGAGACAATACAGGTACTTCAATTAACTTCCATTTTTAGTTCCTAAAAACTATTTTTCTCACTTCCCATTCCAACAATACTAACATGTGACGCTAATGGTACTTTCAAACATAGCAACTCACAAGGGTACCTATCAATTTGCCACCTACTTGCTCGGCACCTATTACGGAAGGTCTAACTTCCGCACATTACATAACCCAAATGACATAACCAGAAACACGTAATAACCCTAACAAGTCCTGAACGTCGTCTTAGGTACCTCCTCCTTCTTCCTTACTTTCAATTGACTATACCCCGTACGCAAATCTATCTTAGAAAAATTCTTTGCCCTCTTCAACTGATCAAATAGATCATCGATCCTGGGCCATGGGTATTCACTCTCAACTGCTAACTTACTCCCCTTACGATAGTCGACACGCAAATGTAACAACTCATACTCTTCCTTAACATCCTTCTAACTTGCATCATGGTTAGACAACAAGAGCGTCTCGATGTTTTATTACCATAAAATACTACCTTGTGTTTCTTGAGAAAACCAAAGATTCATACTTTTATTCTAATAATTTATTAAAGTTCTATGGTTAATAAACCCATTCATACCGAGAATTACTTCAAATTCTCTCAACCTTATCGGTACTTATCTACCGATACTTGTTTACATTCCTTATTCATGAAACTTTTTCAACGAATATAATTAACGAAAGTTATTTCCCCATTCTCTACCTTAACGTATAAAGGTATTTATAATCCCTTCCGAAAATGAACTTAATCAATTAGCATACTCTCATGCTATAAAAGGAAAGTAGCACTCTAATCAAACAGCACATAAGCATTCATTGTATTAACTGGAATGATATCTGCTACTAAATCCGCTGATGCAACCGCATCATGGCTAACTTACCACTACTAACCCCTTTACTTTCCTCCACCCCTTCTTTGGACAATTTCTTGCCATGTGGTCTAACGACCCAAATATAAAGCAACCATGGTTTTTCTTAGATTTAGGACAATTGGGTAATATATGACCCTCCTGTCCATAGTTATAACAAAATGATTTCCTTTTCAGAGAAACTCCTAGATGAGTCTTTCCACATGTCTTACACACTTTGATCTTACGCTTAGGATCCCCTTGTCCCACTCTAGTATTCCCGGAGTTAAAATTCTTTCTTTTTGTCTTACTATCACTACCACTGGAACTCTCTGCCTTAGTTCCTCCCTTTCCCTTGCTCTTATTCTTTCTCTCTTTGTGGTATTGAGTCAACGCCTCACTACCTCCCTCGACTATAATCACCTTCTCTAGAATGGTCCCAAAGGAAACACTCTGGAACACAGAAATCCTACTATAGAGCCAGGGTTTTAGGCCCTGCTCAAACCTACGAGCCTTTCTCTCCTCAGTGTCTACTTGGTGTGGAGCAAACTTTTCCAATTCATTGAATCGGGCCGCATATTGGGGAACCGTCATGTCCCCTAGTTTAAGTTCTCAGAACGAAATCTCCATCCTCCCTTACATGCTTGTAGGGAAATAATTCTCGAAGAAAACCTTCTTGAACTGTTCCCACGTTACCCCATCTGTTCTAGCCCCACCTAGGTGAGCCTCTTACCAAAAGTTGGCTCCCCTATCATCATGTAATTCGCAAAAGAAGTCTTTTGCGCCTCACCTACGTTTATAATAACAAACGCCTTCTTTATTTCCTTTACCCATGTCTGGGCTTCTAATGGGTCCGTTGTTCCTTTGAACTCCGGCAGACCTACGCTTTTAAATTCTTTAAAGGTAGTCGTTCTGGCTACCCTAGGTTCCGCAGGTACTCTACCCCTGGTTTAGTTAAATGCAGCCGTTAATGAATTAATGAACTCTTGCATAGGGTTGTTTTGACCCCCTTGATTATCATTACGCGATTTTGCTTGCTGATTACGTTGTCTTCTCCTTGACGGTATTTTTCGATTAAATAAATAAAATTTCGTTGTTATCTATTTACTTGCTTGGTTATCCTTCAATACTAATACCTCATACCACATCAAAGCACATTAAATAAAACTTCATTATATTAATATGCTTCTTCATAGTTTGAAACTATTTACAATTTGTTTTACATAGCCAAAAGTTATTACATTTCTATCCCACAATTGAACTTCACAAAAGTTGAGATTTACAAAAAGACTACCCTTTTATACAAAAGAGGGTTTTATGTCACTACACAGATATTTATAACTCTAGCTTTCTAATAATGCATAACAACGTCCTCGTGTTTCTCATTCGCAATCTTCGCTACAGTATCCCGACTAATAGTATGTCGATTCTGCCCCGATTCTATAGAATAACAAGCAACTTTAAGCTTGAAATCCTTATGAGCACTCTTATGGATGTAAGACATCTGTGCTATCTTCTGGTCCTTCTTCTCCAGTTTCCTACGAAGCTCTACTACCTCGATCTTATAATCCCTAGCCTTATTTATCACGAGCACCTTTTCATCATGCTCTGACTCAAAATCTGCTTCTGTAAACTCCTTCGCTACATAAAGAGCACTAATCTCTTCATTCGATTACACTGTTGTCGCATTTTCGGTTGCACATTCGTGTCAAGCACGGCCAGATACAATGCTCTCATTGTATGTGGAGGCGATGACTCTGAGGTAGGTACCACCGTACTAACCGACGTTATCTCCTATTACTTCCTCCTCATTGCTCATCATATTAAGATATGATGTTATATCCATATCTCCCTCGGAGTAGTCTTCCTCAGAAAAGTACTCCACTGCCTCCATCTCTTCTAGAATCACTAATGGTACCTATGCCACCGGCATAGGTACAGGCTCTATTATGTTCACAGTTTCTTCGCTCATCGCCTATATATCTCTATACATCAAGCTATCGATCGACATCCTACAATAACACATAACATATTGATTAGTACATAACACACCATAGTATAAGCACAAATCACATTTAATTTATTTAGGATTACTTTCCATCTTTTAAATCTTTTGGTACTGAGTTTCCTCAATACCTTATTAACTCATTTGATTAAAGTAAAGCTTGAGTTTACTTCCTTCGAACTTTTCTTCCTTAACGAGGTTATTAGCCTAAGGTTCTTCCCACCTTAAGGTTTATAACCTAATGCTTTGATACCAACCTGTGACGCCCCCAAATCCGGGTATCTTCCAACCCGACAGATGGTGCTACATGGTACTCATAATTGTACATTCATTCTATTGAAACGACATCAAAATGTGTGTATCAATGACATTCTTATTACATTTATAATATTAAATCCCGTTCTCAGGTTCTAAAACCAATACTTTCTTTGTTCATCATTCCATAATATATACAACTTACTAGTTTATTACAAGGTAAACTAATCGTTCATCTTTGCCTTGCCTTTATCCTTATCCGATCCCTCAGTTCATTCGGTCCTAGCTACATTCATATGGTTCAAGCAAGAGTGAGCATAACAAGCTCAACAAGTACAACAATTTCTTTTAAACAACATGCTTGAAACGTAGGAATCGTATATCTTCAGTAACTGAACAATAGTTACGAAGTACTACCGATAATTCAAAATAGCATTTCTTTTCCATCAAAACGTTTTACAATGACAATATTCAGTAAAACATCAATTATGGCTCAAGACCAAGAGCATTTCATAATTTCTTTGAATAGGACAACCCGACACTAAGTCCGTAAATCCGATATATCTTACGAGCACTTCTAGGTGATCAACCCATAGTACTCTATGTTGATCAACACTACATTCATTAAACGTGTATACGTTTAAGTTGTGGCAACCACACGTGCCCATCGAATAATCGATGAAGAATACATTTGTTTATTCATACTCAGGCTTACCTTGAATCCGTACCAAACAATTAGCGTATGATAGCGTTAGCAATTCTATATTGAAAGACTTATAAATAAATCAATCAACTCTTCAATATTAGTCTAGCCGAGATAAAATTGGCATCGACCCTTTAGTAAAACACTCCATACATCTCATAACATGAATCACAGAAAACATGGCTAACACAAAGGTTAGACAAGCGTTTAAGAAAAACTTGCCTTCAGTCTCTGCTAATGTATAATAACTTTTCCTTTCAGTCTTTACGGTCTCTACAACACATAACCATATAACATACCACATTAGGTCATGAATGAACTTACATGGTTCCTAATGAATCTTACCCTTCTTCTCAATCTAATCATATATTAGATTTGTTACTATTGGTTCTGGCTTGCCATTATAGTTTACATTATTCTTACCAACTTCTTTCTCTTCTATATCTTATGTAGATTTATTTCATTAATCCAACCCATTTCGAGTTAATCATCCTGCCTCACGGCTTACTAACATCCTTATATTATTAATCGAAACTCGATCGTCATTGGTTAAGTACACTTTATTGCATACCGTTTACGTTCACGTATTACTTAACAACTTTTAGTTGTAACTCTTAATGTTATAGGCCTTATCATTATTGAATATGGTTCACGTTCTTTATACTATACGTTCGTCGTTTAACTACTCATTAAACAACATTAAATTCCTAAAGTCACCACTATAACAATGATTTAGGAAAGGTCTTATCATGTTCATTAAGTAATTACATAACCCATACTGGTATTGCAAACCATTGGACTCATAATCAACTTGGTTAACAAATTTCTATAGCCGGCTTAGCACATTACGTTGTTCTCATTATGTTCATCTTCAATTGATTATTAACCTTTAATCATCATATATTAAGTGTCTAACAATGCTTTAACAATGTTATATTTACACCTTAGTTCATTACTAATGAGTTATCTTTCATTCTATACTTGTAAACATTCTTGTCTGTCAAAACTCTAGGATCAAGCGCCGTGTACACATAACTCTCTTCTTCTCTTCTTGCACATGCATGAGTTAGTAGTATCTATACTGACATCATTATATGGCTGCTTACGCCACCATTTATTTGGGTTGGGTTGGCGCCGCCTACGCAACAACTCTATGCCTTAGAAAATTTTTGCAGATTTTAAATTTTGTAAACTTCCCAGACGCATAACTTCTTCGTTATAAGTCTGAATTGGCTCGTTCAAAAGCCTACGGTTCAAATATTACATACTCTATGCGTTCATGCAAGGATATTATCTATTTGACTTCGTTTGCAAAAATTTCACCTATTAGTTCATTTTAAAAAGAACGATAAACGTTCGTGAACGTTCAAGGCTCGTTTCTTCGTTCTAAGTCGAAATCCGATTATTTTTGAGTTCACAAATCTATAATGTCAAATATTACTTGTTTCCATTGAAAACCAATGTTTCCAAGATCAATATCAAAATTTGACTTCCATTCCGAGAATTTCACGAATTCGACAATTATCGTCCAAATTCGTAAATTTCGCCTTAACTTCATTTCTTATGATTTGTTCATCGTTTTAAAAGGATTCAATCCATCATATTAACATCTTGACATACATACTTCATTAACTTATTGACATGATAAGTTATTACTTGTTCTTCCTTAGTCTATAACTTGTAAAAGAATGAACTACTTATGAATTCACTTTGCATGACTTATCATAGCTTAAATCTTTTAACCATCATCCTTACTTCTTATTATCATACAACCTTATTATTTCAACATAAAACAAGTTCCTACAAGTTCTCCCTTGTTTCATAACTTATATGATTACGAATAGCTTATTCATGACTTATAAGGCTTATTAAGACTTAAGCTCTTTGATTACTCATTCCTATCATTTCTTAGCATACATGTTCTACCACTACCCATCTCCCTACCAATGGAAGAGAAAGAGATTCATGGTTTAAGTTCTTACCCTTGAATATCACTTGATTAAGCTTTAATCTCCTTCTTGCTTCTTGAAAATCTCATAATGGAAGTTTGACTTATAAGTGTTTATTCTCTCTAACCAATAAGTTGCTTAACTTGAGAGGAGTTGGGAGAAATTTTAATCAAGCCATCAAATGAATTGAGAGCTCTCTATTTATAGGCAAACCAAAGTAGAGCATTATGGTCAATTAGGCATTGCACCTCCTCAATTAACCTCCTTAATCCCACCTCCTTACTACTCATTACTTAACAACCAATTCTACTTGCTAGTCACTTCTAATACTTGGTCATCATAACACTTGCTCATCACTTAAAATGTTTGCCCATCAAGTCTACCCACATCTGACTTGGTTTGCTCCATGGATCATGGCCAATTCATTGGGCTTGCTTAATTAATCTAGCTAATTTCTTGTTGGGCTTATACTACAATAGTTTGGACTCAAGACATATCAAACACTCGGGCTTGAGTATCACTTACTAATTGGTCTTCTACCATTAAGCTAATAATCCTACAAGTCCATTACATTAAATTTAGAATCTTAACATATATACACCACGTATAATTCTCGTATGCTAACTCGTATACTAATTCGTAATATACGTTATTCCATTCTTCATACATACTCGTATAATACGTCGTATCATACTTATTATTCGATAACTTCATATAATACTATGCATTATACGATTAACACATTCTTTTCTTAACGCTTAATATTTCTAACATTCACAAATTAGATCCGCATGCGAAATATTACATTTTCCATACTTAGATTATTATTACATAATCAATCTCACCTCGATATTGTAATGTTACGCATTTCTCAGAAGTTCAAAAATAATTCCCGAGCAGAAATCGATGAATAGTATTTTTCGAAATATTTCTCGGAAAGCTTTTATTTTCATCTTGGAAATTCAAACACTTTAATTCTACCACGTAGCCAAAATACTACGACATTCCGATATGTCTAGGTCATAGAACGACCTTTAAATAGCTTACTCCCATAATTAATTAATTAAATTCATTTAATCCACAAAATCAAACAAAAATTTATTTCTCAAAAATTTGAATTTTTCTGGGGCGTTACAGCAGAAAAGAACAAATGCTCAGGGATAAGGTAATACCTTCTGTGAGGGTGATATGGAGTAACCACATCGTCGAAGATGCTACGTGGGAACTTGAAACTGAAATGATGAAGAATTACCCTGAGTTATTTGTTTAATCTATGTTTTCGATTCAGGGATGAGAATCTTTTAAGGAGGGAAGAATGTAATGACGAATCTAATTTTGAGTTGTGATCACCGGGGACGAATCCTTGTAAGGAGGGAAGGATGTAACAATCCAAGATTTTATATATAATTTAAAATATTTATTAAATTAAATAAATATTTTATTGATGAAGTTGTTGTTTTGTAATATAAAATATTTCTTAAATTAAATAAGTGTTCTATTTATGTAGTTGTTATTAGTAGATATGTGTGAATTAAATTTATTAGATAACACTCTAATAAATATTTTATTGATGGGATTGTTGTTATTAAATATTTATGAATTAAATTTATTAGATAATATTCTAAATTAATTTAGTTTATAATTTAGAGAGTTGTAATATAACATGAGATGCTATATTGTTGTTTTAATTTAATAATTATAGTGATATGTTAATTTATTAAATAAAATTATAATGAGATTATAATTTTGTGATATTTGGATTAAGTGGGAAAATTTGTTTAATATGTTATAATTGGTTATTTAACTAATGTTGAATATAGAGGTATAAATATGAGATTTTAAACTATAGTGTAAGTGGTTTATTAAAATAAAATTAAAGTAATTTTAAATTGATTTAACCAAACAAGGCTTAAAATATTAAGTCTTTATTTTAAAGACTTTTTTGCCAAACAAAGCCTTATGGCTTTTGGATTTTGATATTTGAATTTTAATAAAATAAATAAAATAAATTAAAATAACAAATATAATATATTTATAATCTATCGTTATATGTTTGGTAAGCGCTATTTTAATAAGGTCATTAGTAGGCGTATTATTATTATTTTACGTTGGCTAACCTATCGGTTAGTTTATGCTTAGTAAGCTTAACTCTTATCTTTGAAAAAAGAAAAGAAAAAAGTTTACGTGGTTTTAGAGAGAATTGTCAGAGAAAGTTGAGAGAGAAAAGGCTGGGAATCTAGAGAAATACTGAGTTCTTCAAGCTTTTCTAAGGGTTTAACAAGTATCGTCTTAAGTAACAAAAAGATATTTTTCCTATAATCTTAATACTATATAACTATATATGTTTTACGTTCTCTGTGTTCTTGAAGTGCACTCAATGTGTATAAAGTTTTACAAAATTGTTTGTAAACTGTGTTTTATAATTGGTTATGATAATATGTGTAATTATAATTGTTATCACTAGCATGTCTATATGTATATAGGTGTTGTATGCTAGATTGCGTTCAAAAAGAAAGGAAATTATTTTTACAGTAAACATTCATGTATGAACGTGATTTGTAGAAATATCAAAATTAGTATATGCTAATTATGAAATTGAACCTTATGTATGTTAATTGGGTAAGAACTTAATGAGAACGTAGTTCAAAGGAATGAATTCGTTGGATAATTGTGATTTACAGTGTTAAACCTTGTAAAACAACGTCAACAATGGAGTTGGGATTTAAACTATGATTTCAAGGATTTAAATTTTCTGAAATTGTTTTTTAATTGCTTTAAATTGGTATATGTATGATAAGTAAATGTTTATGAGTAATCTATATAAGTTTTACGTCTTAATTTAGATGTTAGCAGTATTAATTAGTCCAGAATTTAGTTATTATGTTCTTCGTGGTTGGGTTCTGTATGTTTTGGCGCCCCAGCGCCAAAATCTGCGCCCCAACTCTGATTTTTTCACCCCAGGGCCAAAAAAACTCCAGAACTTCACGCCCCAGCGTCGAAATTTGTGCCCCAACGCCAATTTCATGCTGCAGCGCCACTGACTAATTTAGTGCTCGCACCCCAACGCTGTAATAGTAGTCTGGGTCGGACAATTTTAACCTCCTGTAGTAAAACAGCCATAAAGTTTTCATACAAACTCTGATTGAGGTGATTCAAGATGATTCAGAACGAGGACGAATAGGTCTATAATGTTTATTCTTTAAGGTTTTCAATTTGAAATCGTTATGAAGGGTCAAAATAGCCATCTTTAGGACTGTTGTGTATTTAGAGCCAATCGGAGGGCGTCGGGATGCGCGAATGCAAGTGCAATCCTTTGTGTATTAGTATAACCTAATGATAACATGTTGGACATATAATAGGATGTTGTATCAAGTTGTTAATGTGTATGTGGTGCAACGACATGGTAACTTAAGTAGTTTTAATAAAGCTAAAAAATAATGTTCATGAAATGATGTGATGTTATTTAAACTTAAACTTAGTTAGTAGCTATACTAAAAGTAAGAAAGAAACTCATGAAGGTAATGTTACTGTAACTAATGTGTATTGTCAATACATATGGTATGTGTAGGACTTGGGGTGAACGCGAGTTGTGATTGTTTAGCCTACACACGAGGCAAGTTCCCTAACCTTTGCTACTTTATTATTTAGCAAGGTTACTTTTCACTGTTGTGTTATACTTATGCAAATTCTCTATTTCTAATCTCTTTTTAATGATTTATTGTCATGAAAGTTCTTTAACCCTCACTTATTTTTGAGCAAGTTAGTTAATCTTTGTTTCTATATTCCAATCGAGATTACCTTGGTTATTCAAAGTCTGTAATTTTATTGTAAGAAGTGTGTTTATTCAGCTACTAATAATTGTTGTTTTATTTTATTTCTTCAATGTCATTGTACTATCTTACGTTATTGTACCGAACTCTAAGTTGCTTAGCGATTCTTTACCAATTCAACTAATCCTTAGTTGATGAATGTTCTAAACTATAAATTACCCTTGAAGTCTACCCAAACCAAACTTCCTTTGGTTTGTTTATGTACTCACACAACTTTGAAGGCATGTTGTCGATGATAACATTTGTTTAACTTAGAAATTGTTAATAGTCTAGCTCATATTGATTCATCGATATACCTTGTTCATGAAGATATTATAATCAAACTCTTGAATAGTTATTGGTTCCTATCTGATTCAACCAGTACTTGGTTGATGAGCGTTCTAAAAATCTAGACTTCCTTTGAAGTTAATTCCCAACCAAACTTCATTTGGTTTGGAACCTGATAATCTAAGATGAGATGAACAACCCTATATCAGGGGATTTTTTTAGAGCTACGCAATAGTGTTAAAATGTTTGCGAAATACATAGTACAAAGGGTTGATCACCTGGAGTACGGAATGATGGTCCATATAGTTGTTTAGACTGTTAAAGGTTATAGTAGAAACACCTGTGAACCTAGGACATAGATGATGATTATAGTCTTTTAGAGTGTTAAAGGTTAAAGTATAAATATTTGAAAACCTAGAGTATAGTTCGTGGTCTTGTGACCCTCAGTGTATTCTTTGATGTTGATATCTATTGTTAACTTAAACGTTCATTATTCCTTTGAAATCATAGCTGTTGAATTAAAGTTTATTGTTCCGATAAGAATACTTTACCATTGAAAGCTCAGTTATTTGTCATTCATAAAACGTTATTGTACATTATCCTTCTTGTGGGCAATTATTTGTTCACTCTTGCACAAAACAATGCAGATGAAGTTAAGAAGTTTGAAGAGCTTTCTACAAGAAAAGACAAGGACAAAGTGCTTGATTAGACGACAACGTTTAATTTATCTTTTATTTATGAAGCTTATGTAATAGATTTAATTATGATCATGTTTTAATTTTCCGCTGATGATTGTAATAAATGTTAGATGACCTGTGATTTATTTGAACCCTTTAATGGAAGATTGTTTGTTTAAGCTATTGAGTTTAATTATATCCTTTGTTTATGGGTAGTTAGTTATGATTTAATTGGACAGTGAACACCAAATCTGTGGGAGTGAAGTGCCAAGATTTGGGGGTGTCACATATTAATACTTATGTGTTGTTCGATTCGAGTTCTACTTGTTCTTTTATAGCATGTGAATTTGCTAGTCGTTTAGTATTACTCCCTGAAAGATTGTCAATACCTTTGAACATTAAGGTAGCAAATGAAGAGATTGTAACGACCGAGAAATTCAGATTTTTATTGTAAAATAATTTTATTAAATTAAATAATAATAAAATCATATTTTTTGTAATATCAAGATGGTTGTCATTTTATAACCTATTGATATTGGAATGTCGTAGTATTTGAGCTACGTGAAGGAATTAAAGTGTTTGAATTTCTAAGATGAAAATGAAATTTTTTCGAGATATTTTTCGAAAAACACTATTCATCGGTATTTGCACGGGTGTTATTTTTGAATTTTCGAGAAATACGTAATGATAGAATATTAAGGTAATATGGATTATGTAATAATAATCTAGTTATGGAAAACGTAATATTTCACTTGCGGACTTAAGTTATAAACGTTAAGAAAAGCGAAGTAGGAATGAGTAAAGTAATAATTGTACAATACTTTGGTATTGTGCAAAGGAATGAAAACAAGTGTAATACGGAGTATTATACGAGTTTGTATGAAGGATGAATTATTATATATAAATTCTATATGAATTAGAATACGAGAATGATGCATAAACTATATGTATATGTATTATGTAATATTAATGGACTTGTAAAGATTGGTTGGGATTGCTACAAGCCCAAGTGAATTGAATGTTAAGGCCCAATGTTAGTTAATGAATAAGTTAATTAATGTAAGCCCAAAGGAAATGTTAATCTAAGCTAAATTAAAGTCCATTGGATTATTGTGACCCATGGGATAAACCATATGAATATGGTAAATGAGTAATGACCAAGTAAAATAAGTGACGGACAAGTAAAAGATAAGAGTTATGCCGCGTAAGTAATGAATAGAAAGGAGGTGGGATTGGTTTAAAGACTAAACTACCCTAACCTTGGAAATTCTATAAATAGAGAAGGTTGGCAAGCTATTTGGCACTTGTTCAAATAATCCAAACACTCTCTCAAAGTGCTTATTTGTTAGGCTGATTAAGTTGCAATAAGTCACTTACTTAAGAAAGAAGAAGAAAGAAGCTACTTACCAAAAACTTCTAAAGTAAGATCCCTTCTCCAATTATCTTCTATCTCTATCATGATAGGTTGATAAGAAAAGCTTGGATTAAGGATATTGAATGATAAAAAGAAAGAAGTATGTGTAAGTAATGAACTTAAACTATATAAGTTTGTAATAAGTCATTTAAGCTAGCATAAGTTATAAACTTAAGTGAAAGTATTATGAACTTGTAATGAGTTTAGTAATATAAGTAATATGGAAGTAAAAGAACTTATATGATCATATGTATCAAGTATACATAAGTAAAGTAATATGTTGAGAACATATATGTATGATGATTAAGAAACTTTAATTATCATAAGTTATGAATGATGAGCTCATAAACAGTTTATGATTTATCAAGTTATAAGTTTATGAAGAAATAAGTTAAAATCCAACCATGAGTATAAGTTGTTGGAATAAGCAGGTTAATATGTTCATATGACGAATGGAATTCATTTGTAATGTTGAACAAGTCATAAGAATGAAGATTTGCCAGAAATCGCATGATTAAACGATAATTGTCGAATTCGTGAAATTCCCGGATTAGAAGTCAAATTTTGAGTTTGAACTCGAAAATGTTATTTTCCATTGGAGATAAGTCATATTCATCATTTAAGAGTTGCAGACTTGAAAATGACCGGATTCTGACTTAGAACGAAGAAACGAGCGTTGAACGTTCACGAACGTTTATAGTTTTCGTTAAAAATGAACCAATAGGTGAGTTTTTAGAAAACGAAGTCAAATAGATGAAATTCTTGCATGAACGCGTAGATTGCATAATTTTTTTATCGTAGGCTTTTGAACGGGCCAATTCGGACTTATAACGAAGGAGTTATGCGTCCGGGAAGTTATAAAATGTCGAAGATCAATTTTTTTGGAGCATGAGTCAGCCATGCATGGCCAACCCTAGACAAATTAGTCAGCAGCCATGTACAATGAAAGCAAAGGTGTCAGAGCACCATTGAAATTATCATGATGCAAAGACGTACCTTAATTGTTGGTTCAAAGCATGTTGCCATGTTTAGGACCGTGATATCTTTCGAAAGTGGCATCGCAGTCACGCGCCATCGAGTAAGGACTCATGGCAGTAGCGCCAAGTCAGGGACCTCTTCCCTGTTAACTCTGCCATGCAATTACAGCAGAGAGAGGGCAAGCCGTGCCGCAAATGCCGACCCTAGACAAGTGATAGTAAAGAATGATTAAGAGTATGAAGAACAGAAAGCAATGAATTCAAAATAAACTCGTATGGAAGTAACATTCGTAAAACATTGTTAAACCTTAAAGAGTAATGTGTAACGGGTATAGAACCTGGGAAATGTAAATATTACTTTTAATATATAGACGTTATGTTCGTTCTTTGAGACTTTTTAATGGAATGAATGTATGAAAGTTTGTATAGTATAACACCATCTGTCGGGTTGTAAGATACCCGGATTTGGGGGCGCTACAGGTTGGTATCAAAGCCTAGGTTATAAAACTTAAGGGGGATTAGAACCTTAAGTTATAACCTTAATAAAGAAGTAAAAGATGAAAGATAACCTTATAAAAATGCATTATATTATGTTATGTGTTTGTATCATTTTACTGACGTGTACTAATCAAACTATATTGTTTTATTGTAGATGTTAGGAGAAAATGATATGTATAGAGATATACATGTAGTGAGCGAGGATTCGGTTAATCGAGTAGAGATACTACCCAATCCCATAGCGATTGAGCCAGAGGTGGTAGTAACAGAGTCTGGAGACTCGGACGATTTAGACTATATGTCTATTTTCGATGGCATGCTAGAGGAGGAGGTGGACGTGATGTCCTTTGACCAGGTTCCACCTACAGAAGAATTGACTACTGAAGAGTCAATGAAGGCACTAATTATGTCAGTATTGGATAGGAATGCCCATTACTGCCAAGAGGTGAAGGAGTTGAAAGAGGAACTCCAAGCTGTCCGTGAGGACAACACTAGCATGGAGGGTATGTGGGAAGAAGAGCACGATGATAGAATTCTAGCTAAGGACAAGGTCCGAGAGCTGAAATGTGAAGTCTTTGAGCTCAAGCAGGAGCTAAAGACTAAACAACAGAAGTTGGAGAGGATGTCCTATATACATAGGAGTTCTCACGTGGACTTCCAGCAGCAAGTAGCTAGATATCCAATGGAAGCAGGGCAGACTCGACATACCATTAGTCGAGATGTCATAGCCGGTTTGGCCAAGAAAGATTTCGAGAATGCCATTCGGCAGATGTAATCTAGCAATAGCTAGAGTAGATTAGATATGTAAATATTATGTATCTAGTAGTGACGTAAAACCCTCTTTTGTATATCAAGGGTAGTCTTTTGTAAATCCCAATTTTTGGAAAGTAATTGTGGGATGGTAATGTAATCACTAAAATTTGAGTAATATAAACAATGTAGTGTTATACTGCAAGTTATGAATCAATATAAGTCTTTTTATGGAATATATTGAGTAATGAGTATGAGTTATTGTTTCATTACAAATAATAACTAATCAACAAGAAGAAAGTAATATTGATGTGTTGTTGTTTTAACAGTAAAATGTCGCCAAGAAGGAGACAACGAAATCAAGACACTAATGTTAACCAACCGGAGGGTGGTCTGGTTAATCCAATGCAGGAGTTCGTTAATCTTTTAACGGCCGCATTTAATAGAACGGGGGCTAATGTCCCCGTAATTCCAGGAGTAGTACGAACTACTACTTTTAAGGACTTTAAAAGTGTAGGTCCGCCGGAGTTCAAAGGAACTATGGACCCTATAGAAGCCCAGACTTGGGTAAAAGAAATTGAGAAAGCATTTGTTATAGCAAATGTTGAGGAAGGTCAAAAGGTTTCCTTTGAAACCTATTTGATGAAAGGAGAGGCCAACTTCTGGTGGGAGGCAAACCAAGCTAGGGCCAATATAGGAAACCTAACGTGGGAGAGGTTTAAGGAGATTTTCTTCGAGAACTATTTTCCCACGAGTATGCAAGGGAGAATGGAAATGAGGTTTCTTGAATTGAAACAAGGGGATATGACAGTTCCCCAATATGCTGCCAAGTTTAATGAACTGGCAAGATTTGCTCCACATCAAGTGGACACTGAAGTAAGGAAGGCTAGGAGATTCGAGCAGGGCTTGAAACCCTGGCTCTATAGTCGGATCTCGGTGTTTCAAAGTACTTCCTTTGGAATCATTTTAGAGAAGGCAATAATTGCCGAAGGTGGGAATGAGGCTCTCAGCCAGTACCACAAAGATAAGAATAATAAGGGTAAAGTTGATGGGGGAATCAAGACCGAAGGAGCCAGCGGTAGTGGCGACGGTCAGAAAAGAAAGGGCTTTAACTCTGGGAATACTGGAGTAAAACAAGGGAATTCCAAGAGATGGATGGAGGCCTGTAAAACCTGCAAAAAGACTCACTTAGGAGTCTGTCTCAAAGGAAAGGCCTTATGCTATAATTGTTGACAGGAAGGGCATATTTTGCCTAACTATCCCAATTCGAAGAAAAACCACAGATGTTTTGTATGTGGATTAACTGACCACATAGCGAAAAATTGCCTGAAGAAGGGTATGGAAGGAAATAAGGGCACTAATAGTGGTAAGTTGGCTATGAGTGGTCCAGCTCAGCCGGGTAGATCAATGGCCTGCACTTTTAATATGACGGTCCAAGATGCGGTGGCATCAGGGGATGTAGTTGCAGGTATTATTCCGATCAATAACATAAATGCATACGTGCTATTTGATTCGGGTGCTACTTGTTCGTTTATTGCATGTGATTTTGCTAGATGACTAGGATTACTTCCCGAAAAGTTGCATATACGTTTGAACATTAAGGTAGCAAACGAAGAGATAATTCCTGTTGAAAGTATTCATAGGGGTTGTTGCGTAGATGTACATGGTTGTAAGTTATCGGTAGACTTAATACCGATAAAGTTGGGAGAATTCGATGTAATTTCCGGAATGGATTGGTTGATTAACCATGGGGCAATTATAGATTGCCAAAAGAAATGTGTGAGCATCAGGACGTTGAAACAACCTCCTGTAGTATTTTACGGTAATAAATCGCCGGGGCGCTCGTGTTGTCTTACGATGACACAAACTAGAAAACTTTTAAAGAAGGGATGTATAGGTTATCTGTGCCATGTTGTTGACACCCAGCGTGTGGGAGCAACCATGGAACAAATACCTATAGTAAATGAATTTATGGAAGTGTTTTCGAGTGTGTTTCCGGGGTTACCACCAGATCGGAAGATCGAATTCGTAATAGACATTGTGCCAGGAGCGGCACCAGTCTCAAAGGCACCGTATCGTATGGCGCATGTGGAAATGAAGGAGCTAATGGTTCAGTTACAGGAACTATTGGATAGGAAGTACATTCAACCTAGTGTTTCCCCATGGGGTTTGTCAAGAAGAAAGATGGATCGTTAAGGCTTTGTATCGACTATCAAGAGTTGAACAAGTTAACGATAAAGAATAAATACCCATTGCCCAGGATCGATGATCTTTTTGATCAGTTGAAGGGGCAAAGTATTTTTCTAAAATAGATTTGCGGACGGGGTATCACCAATTGAAGGTTAGGAAGGAGGATGTACCAAAGACAACATTCAGAACTCGTTATGGTCATTACGAGTTTCTGGTGATGTCATTTGGGTTGACGAATGCACCAGCTGCATTTATAAATATGATGAACAGAGTGTTCAAACCATATTTGGACAAGTTCGTCGTTGTGTTTATCAATGATATTCTAATCTATTCTAAGACGCCAGAAGATCACGATGAACATTTAAGATTAGTGTTGGAGACACTAAGAAAGGAGAAGTTATATGCGAAATTCACTAAGTGTGAATTTTAGCTGGAGAAAGTATAGTTTTTAGGTCATGTCATTGATCAAGAAGGGATTTCAGTGGATCCAGCGAAGGTAGAAGCAGTGATGAACTAGGAACAACAGAAAACGCCGACTGAGGTGCGGAGTTTCCTAGGGTTAGCGGGATACTATCGAAGATTTATCCAGGATTTTTCGAAGATAGCTACCCCGTTAACTAATTTAACAAGGAAGACAGTGAAATACGTATGGACGGATAAATGTGAAGAAAGTTTTCAAGAAGTGAAGAAAAGATTAAGCGAAGCACCTGTATTGTCATTACCCGATGACACAGGAAATTTTGTGTTGTATAGTGATGCTTCGCATAGAGGACTTGGTTGTGTGCTCATGCAGCATGACAACGTCATTGCGTATGCATCATGACAGTTGAAAGATTATGAGAAAGTTTATCCTACTCATGATCTGGAACTGGCCGCGGTAGTATTTGCCTTAAAGATATGGAGACATTATCTTTATGGGGAGAAATGTGAGATATACACGGACCATAAGAGTCTAAAGTATATCTTCACTCAGAAGGAGTTGAATATGAGACAGAGAAGATGATTGGAGTTGATAAAGGATTACGATTGTGAAATCCTATATCATCCTAGGAAAGCCAATGTAGTTGCCGACACCTTAAGTAGGAAGGGTCGGGAAAGGTTGTCTATGTTAACGGCTCAGTATAAGTTAATAACAGAGATGGCTAGAATGGGGATAGAGTTGAAGATGCCGAGTGAATTGGGACAGATACTCTTTATGATGGAGATGCAATCTACCATCGTAGAAAGAGTAAAAGAGGTACAACTCAAATCTGATGAGTGTAACCAAATGAGGGAGCGGCTAACCGATAAAGAAGATACTAAGTATAGTCTTGATAATGAAGGATTATTAAGATTTGAAGGAAGAATTTGGGTTCCGAGTGAGACAGAATTAAAAGAGAAAGTTTTACAAGAAGCTCATAGTTCACGGTACTCGATACATCCTGGTAGCACTAAGATGTATCAAGACCTTAGACAGAGTTTTTGGTGGCCAAACATGAAGAGAGAAATAGCAAAGTATGTGAGTAGGTGCTTAACTTGTTCAAAAAGTTATGGCCAAACATCAATGACCCAGTGGCTTGTTACAGCCATTGGAGATTCTAGAATGGAAGTAGGAGCATATCACGATGGACTTCGTGGTAGGATTTCCGATAACAGCAAAAGGGTACGACACGATTTGGGTAATAGTGGACCGATTGACGAAGTCGGCTCACTTTTTACCAATTCGGGTCAAGTATAACTTAGACCAGTTAGCTAAACTTTATGTTAAGGAAATTATTTCTAGACATGGAGTACCAGTATCGATTGTGTCAGATCGTGATCCACGATTCACATTGAACTTTTGGAGGAGTTTGCAAGAACAGCTGGGAATACAGTTGAAGTTAAGCATAACTTATCATCCACAAACTGATGGACAGAGCAAGAGAACAATTCAGTCGTTAGAAGACATGTTGAGGTCTTGCGTCATGGATTTCGAGGGTAGTTGGGATGATCACCTACCACTTGTAGAGTTTGCATATAACAACAGTTATCATGCAAGCATAGGTATGCCGCCTTATGAAGCTCTGTACGGAAGAAGGTACAGAACACCATTGTGTTGGGACGAGGTGGGAGAATGCCGTATGCTAGGACCAGAATTGGTGCGATGAGCAATGGATGTGGTTAAGTTAATTCGGATGCGCGTCTTGTTTGACACCAGATGCATAAAAGAAGTCTGCGGACTCACATAGATTAAACCGAGAGTTTGAAGTAGGTTCGTATGTGTTTATAAAGGTATCTCCCTGGAAAGGAAAGATACGCTTTGGAAAGAAAGGGAAGTTAAGTCCAAGGTTTATAGGACCTTTTGAAGTATTAAAACGGGTAGGAGAGGTAAGCGTATATGATAGCATTACCTCCGGATCAAGAAAGAATACATAACGCGTTTCACGATATCGTATTACATCCATATAAGCGGACTATAAGCACGTAATCGAGTATGAGCCGATTCATATCGAGAAAGATTTATCATATGAAGAATCGCCGATTCAAATCATTGATAGAAAAGAGCAAGTTCTGAGGAACAAAGTAATACCATCATTAAAGGTATTATGGAAGCACCATGATGTTGAAGAAGCAACATGGGAATTAGAAGAAAAGATGAAGAAATATTTTCCTCATCTATTTGAGTAGAGTAAGACGAGATTCTGGGGACAGAATCTTTATAAGGGGGGAAGAATGTAACGACCGAGAAATTCGAATTTTTATTGTAAAATGATTTTATTAAATTAAATAATAATAAATCATATTTTGTGTAATATCAAGATGGTTGTCATTTTATAACCTATTGATATTGGAATGGCGTAGTATTTGAGCTATGTGAAGGAATTAAAGTGTTTGAATTTCTAAGACGAAAATGATAGTTTTTCGAGAAATTTTCTGAAAAACACTATTCATCGGTATTTGCTCGGGAGTTATTTTTGAATTTCTGAGAAATACGTAATGATAGAATATTAAGGTAAGATGGATTATGTAATAATAATCTAGTTATGGAAAACGTAATATTTCGCTTGCGGACTTAAGTTATAAACGTTAAGAAAAGCGAAGTAGGAATGAGTAAAGTAATAATTGTACAATACTTTGGTATTGTGCAAAGGAATGAAAACAAGTGTAATACGGAGTATTATACGAGTTTGTATGAAGGATGAATTATTGTATATAAATTCTATATGAATTAGAATACGAGAATGATGCATAAACTATATGTATATGTATTATGTAATATTAATGGACTTGTAAAGATTGGTTGGGATTGCTATAAGCCCAAGTGAATTGAATGTTAAGGCCCAATGTTAGTTAATGAATAAGTAAATTAATGCAAGCCCAAAGGAAATGTTAATCTAAGCTAAATTAAAGTCCATTGGATTATTGTGACCCATGGGATAAACCATATGAATATGGTAAATGAGTAATGACCAAGTAAAATAAGTGACGGACAAGTAAAAGATAAGAGTTATGCCTTGTAAGTAATGAATAGAAAGGAGGTGGGATTGGTTTAAAGACTAAACTACCCTAACCTTGGAAATTCTATAAATAGAGAAGGTTGGCAAGCTATTTGGCACTTGTTCAAATAATCCAAACACTCTCTCAAAGTGCTTATTTGTTAGACTGATTAAGTTGCAATAAGTCACTTACTTAAGAAAGAAGAAGAAAGAAGCTACTTACCAAAAACTTCTAAAGTAAGATCCCTTCTCCAATTATCTTCTATCTCTATCATGATAGGTTGATAAGAAAAGCTTGGATTAAGGATATTGAATGATAAAAAGAAAGAAGTATGTAAGTAATGAACTTAAGCTATATAAGTTTGTAATAAGTCATTTAAGCTAGCATAAGTTATAAACTTAAGTGAAAGTATTATGAACTTGTAATGAGTTTAGTAATATAAGTAATATGGAAGTAAAAGAACTTGTATTATCATATGTATCAAGTATACATAAGTAAAGTAATATGTTGAGAACATATACGTATGATGATTAAGAAACTTTAATTATCATAAGTCATGAATGATTAGATTATAAGCAGTTTATGATTTATCAAGTTATAAGTTTATGAAGAAATAAGTTAAAATCCAACCATGAGTATAAGTTTTTGGAATAAGTAGGTTAATATGTTCATATAACGAATGGAATTCATTTGTAATGTTGAACAAGTCATAAGAATGAAGATTTACCGGAAATCGCACGATTAGACGATAATCGTCGAATTCGTGAAATTCCCGGATTAGAAGTCAAATTTTGAGTTTGAACTCGAAAATGTTATTTTCCATTGGAGACAAGTTATATTCATCATTTAAGAGTTGCGGACTCGAAAATGACCGGATTCCGACTTAGAACGAAGAAATGAGCGTTGAACGTTCACGAACGTTTATCGTTTTCGTTAAAAATGAAACAATAGGGGAATTTTTAGCAAACAAAGTCAAATAGATGAGATTCTTTAATGAACGCGTAGATTACGTAATTTGTGAACCGTAGGCTTTTGAACGGGCCAATTCGGACTTATAACGAAGGAGTTATGCGTCCGGGAAGTTCGCAAAATGTCAAAGACTGAATTTTTTTCTGGTGCACAGAGTTGGCGCCGCGGCGCCAACCCTAGACCAAATTGGTCATGTTGCAGAAGGTTTAGCAAAGGTGTCAAGCACACTGGAAACTCGTGCGCAGCATGAACCTTAGTAATCATTGGTGGTAATCGCAGATTGCCATGTTTAGGACCATGACATACTGGAAAGAGGCGCGCAACACGCCCATCTGAGTAAGGACTCATGCGCAATGGCCAAGTCCGGACCTCTTCATTGTCAACTCATGCGCAGCCAAGCAAAGATAAAGAGTGAAAGTCAGTAGCAAAATACCAAATTTCCTAGACAAGTGATAGTAAAGAATGATTAAGAGTATGAAGAACAGAAAGCAATGAATTCAAAATAAACTTGTATGGAAGTAACATTGGTAAAACATTGTTAAACCTTAAAGAGTAATGTTTAGAGTTTGATAATAACTTATCCAACTATGAATGCAAGTAGAATAATAAATGGGAATTGATAGTAAACAAATCTAATACATGATTTGATTGAGATGAAGGGCAAGATATAGTCATATACACACTGGATTATGTGACCTAATGTGAGGCATTATGTGATCATGTGTTGTAGAGACTTGAAAGATTCAATCGTAAAGTAATTATACTGTAGAAGACGCTGAAGGCAAGTATTCTAACTCTTGTCTCAGTTCAATCTGAACAAGTTTTTGAAGTTCATGTATCCTTATGCATGAATTGAAGTACAATGAAGTTAAAGCCAGTTCTTTTGGCTAGACTTGGCATATTGAGTGGATTGTTGATAATCTATTCATCTATTATCAAATGTGATTATCTTTTGTCAACTACTTGATATGGTTTTTCAAAAGAAGACTGAAATGTTAAACAAATGTTTTGTCAGTAAAACGACAGGCACGTGAGGTTGCCAAATGATTAAACGTACATACGTTTAATGGATGTAGTGTTGATCAACATAGAGTACAATAGGCTGATCACCTAGAAGTGCTCGTAAGTAATACCAGGCTTATGGACTTAGTTTCGGGTTGTTCTTTTCAAAGAAAGAATGAATACTCAATGTCTTTGACTGGAGTGAATGTTTTACTGAATGTTATTCATTGTGAAACATTTTGAAAGAGAGATGAAGTGCTATTTTGAGTTATCAATAGTACTTCATAACTATTGTTCAGTTATCGAAGATATACGATTCATATGTATCAAAAATGTTGTTATTGAAATTGTTATACTTGCAAAGCTAGTTATGCTCACTCTTGCTTGAACCATATGAATGCAGCTAAGACTGAACGTCCCGAAGGATCGAAAAAGGATAAAGGAAAAGCTAAGGAAGATTATTAAGCTGTCTTGTAATAGTATAGGTCTATTGTTGTAATGTAATGAATATTATGACAAAGAACCTTTATAACGGGTATAGAACCTGGGAAATGTAAATATTACTTTTAATATATAGACATTATGTTCGTTCTTTGAGACTTTTCAATGGAATGAATGTATGAAAGTTTGTATAGTATAGCACCATCTGTCGGGTTGTAAGATACCCGAATTTGGGGGCGCTACAGAGACAATTCATGTTGAACATATTCATAGGAGCTGTTGCGTAGAAAGAAGAGGTAACAAACTGTCGGTAGATTTAATTTCGATAAAATTAGGAGAATTCAATTTAATTTTTGGGACAGATTGTTTGTTTAACCATGGGGTGATTATTGATTTTCAAAAGAAGAGTGTAAACCTTCGGACTTTGAAGTAACCCAAGGTAGTATTTTACGGTAGTAAATTTTTGGGACGTTCTTGTTGTCTTACTATAACACAAGCTAGAAATTTTTTAAAGAAAGGATGTGTAGGTTATTTGTGTCATCATGTTGATACCCAGTGAGTGGGAGAAACATTCGAATAGATACCTATAGTAAAAGAATTCACGGATGTATTTTTGGACTAATTACTAGGTCTTCCACCAGATAGGGAGATCGAATTTGTAATAGATGTTGTGCCAGGAACGACACTAGTGTCTAGGGCACCGTATCGTATGGCAACAATGGAAATAAATGATTTAATAACTCAGTTAGAAGAATTGTTGGACAAGAAATACATTCAACCAAGTGTCTCTCCGTGGGGAGCACCAATATTGTTTGTAAAGAAGAAGGATGGATCGTTGAGACTTTGTATCGACTATCGAGAGTTGAACAAGCTAACGATAAATAATATATACCCATTGCCTATGATTGATGATCTATTTGATTAGTTGAAAGGGGCGAAGTATTTTTCTAAAATAGATTTGAGAACGGGGTATCATTAGTTGAAAGTAAGGAAGGAGAATGTACCTAAGACAGAGTTTAGGACTCATTGGGACCATTATAATTTTCTGGTAATGTCATTTGGGTTGATAAATGTGTCAGCCGCATTCATGAATGTGATGAATAGAGTGTTCAAGAAATACTTGGACAAGTTCGTCGTAGTGTTTATCAATGATATTCTAGTATATTCTAAGATGCCAGAAAATCTCGCTAAACATTTAAGATTAGTGTTAGAGACACTAAGGAAGGCGAAGTTGAAAGTGAAATTCACTAAGTGTGAATTTTGGCTTGAAAAAGTGCAATTTTTGAGGGCACATTATTGACGAAGACGTGATTTCAGTAGATCCAGCGAAGGTGGAAGTAGTAATTAATTGGGAATAACTAAAGAAACCGACGGAGATGTGTAGTTTTCTAGGGTTAGCAGGATATTATCAAAAATTCATCTAGGGTTTTTCCAAGATAGCTATTGTGTTGATGAATTTGATGAGGAAGACAGTGAAGTATGTGTGAACAACGAAATGTGAAGACAATTTTCAAGAACTAAAGAAAAGATTGAGTGAAGCACCTATTTTATCTTTACAGATGATACGAGGAATTTTGTAGTATAAAGCGATGCTTCGTATAGAGGACTAGGTTACGTGCTCATGCAGCATGGAAAGGTCATTGCGTATGCATCACAACAGTTAAAGGATTATGAGAAAGGTTATCCTACTCATGACCTAAAACTAGCAGCGGTAGTTTTCACCTTAAAGATTTGGAGGCATTAGCTATACGAGGAGAAATGTGGGATATACACGGACCATAAACGTTTAAAATATATCTTCATAGAGAAGGATTTGAATATGAGACAGAGAAGATGGCTAGAATTGATAAAAGATTACGATTGTGATATCTTGTATCATCTAGGAAAGGCGAATGTACTGACGATGCTTTAAGTAGAAAGGGTCAAGAGAAGCGGTCAATGTTAACGGCTCAGAATGAGTTAATAACAGAGATGACAAGAATGGAGTTAGAAGTGAGATTACTGAGTGAATCGAGGAAGAAATTTTTATAATGGAGACTCGACCTATAATAGTGGAAAGATTATATAAAGTACAACTTAGAGATGATGAGTGTGAATAGATGAAGAAAAAAATAGAAGATGAAGAAGAGACAAAGTATAGTCTTGATAACGAGGGGTTATTAAGATTTAAAGGAAGAATTTGGGTTCCAAGTGAAATGAAATTGAAGGAAGAGATATTACAAGAGGCTAATAGCTAGAGGTACTCAATTAATCTTGGTATTACTAAGATGTATCAAGACTTTTGACAGAACTTTTGGTGATCTAACATGAAGAAGGAAATAGTAGATTACGTTTGTAGGTGCTTAACTTGTCAAAAGGTTAAGGCCGAACACCAATGACCAAGTGGATTTTTACAATCACTGGAGATTCCAGAATGGAAATGGGAGTATATCATGATGGAATTTGTGGTAGAACTTCCAATGACGCAAAAAGGATACAACGCTATTTGGGTAATAGTGGATCGTTTGACGAAGTTGGCTCACTTTTTGCTGATAAAGGTTTAACCTAAAGCAGTTAGCTAAGTTTTATGTCAAGGAGATTATTTCTAGACATGGAGTGCTAGTTTCAATTGTTTCAGATCATGATCCATGGTTCACATCAAATTTTTGGAGAAGTTTGCAAGAACAAATGGGAAAATAATTAAGATTAAGTACGGCATATCCTCCTCAGACGGATGGACAAAGTGAAAGGACAATTCAGACACTTGAAGTTATGTTAACATCTTTTGTTATGGATTTCAAAGGGAGTTGGGATGATCTTCTACCACTAGTAGAGTTTTCTTATAACAACAATTATCACGGAAGTATAAGCATGCCACCTTACGATGCGTTATAAGGAAGAAAGTGCAAGACTCCACTTTGCTGGGATGAGGTAGGTGAACATCGAATACTAGAACTTTATATAGTACAATAAATGACAGATTGATTAAGTTAATACGTATCCGACTGGTAGCAGCTCAAGATGGATAAAAAAACTATGTAGATCTGCATCAAAAGAAAATAGAGTTTAAAGTCGGTTCATATGCATTCCTAAAAGTATCCCCTTGGAAAGGAAAGATACATTTTGGGAAGAAAGGAGAGTTAAGCATGATGTTTATATGACCTTTTTGAGATAATGAAGAGAGTAGGAAAGGTAGCTTATGTTATAGCTTTACCTCCAGAGTTAGAGCATATACACAATGTGTTTCATGTTTAGTATTAGGCCCTTATAAGCAAGATTATAAGCATGTAATAGAGTATGAACCTATTCAGGTTGAGAAAGACTTAACATATGAAGAAATTCCTATTCAAATTATTGATAGGAAAGAGCAAGTTTTAAGAAGTAAAGTAATACCTTCGTTGAAGGTAGTATGGAGGAACCACAATGCTGAAAATGAAACATGGGAACTCAAAGAAAAAATGAAGAAGAATTATCCCCATCTATTTGACTAACTTGTATCGAGATTCTAAGGACAAAATCCTTATAAGAGGGGAAGAATGTAACGACCGAGAAAATTGATTAATCTGAGCAAGGAAGTTAAAGGTCATTCTATAACTTAGGACGAATGAATGTGGTTAGTATTCTGGTTATGTGCTAGAATTAATTAGTATGAATTTTCAAGACGAAGATAATAGTTTTTCGAGAAACTTCCGTAAAATCATTATTCATCCATATCTGCTCAGGAATTATTTTTTAAATTCAGAGAAATACTTAATGATAAAATTATAAGATAAGATGGATTATCCAATAATAATTTATTTATGGCAAATACAATTTTTCACCTGCATACTCAAAATCAAGAATGTTTGAGAAAGTGAATTTATAAGAAAATGAATGATTAAGTATAATAAGAAAATTATTATACGGGAAGAATACGAGTATAATATAGTTTATTGTACAAGTATAATACGAAGAATAATAAGACGTATAATAAAAATATTATATGAAGTCAATACGAAAATAATACGAGAATTATACGGTAAGAATACGTAGAGTCAAAGTCTTGGTCAACCAAAGTCAAGATTGATTATTTGGTTAATGGACTTGGACTTTGGAAAGCCCAATTGAATAATGAAAAAGGCCCAATGAATATTTAAATCAAGGCCTAAAGAAATGTAAATTCAAGCCCAAAGTTAGGCCCGAATTAAAGAAATGTAATTTTAAGCCCAAAATAAGAACCAAAACCGTTGGTCGAACCATTGATCAAGCCGGTGGGTAAAACCCATGAAGCAACCCATCTGAGCCCCCCATGGGGTGAAATAGTCGACCATGAGGTGGCCTTGCTTCTTAAGGAAGCTTGGTTAAGAAGGTGTGAATAGTAAGAAGGTACCCAAATGACCACTTTGCCCTTAGTCTTGCAATTTCTATAAAAATAAGTCATTTTCTTCATTTGTTGTTTACAAAATTTCAATCAACACTTGAGCACTATATTAAGAGAGAATTGAGAAAATTTCTATGTAATTAGGAAGAAGAAGCTAAATCATTCAAGTAATCAAGAACAAAGAAAGAACATCAAGAGGTAAAATCTTTAAACCTTAATCTTCATCTCTTTCCAATTTTGATTTGATAGAGAAGTGATTATTGGTGGTGTATGTATCATTTGATGATATAAAGATGGATATCAGTGGAATAAATAGTGACAAATGCCTAATAAGTGAAATCATAACGAATGATTAAGAACTTAATGAAGAAAAATATGAAAAACTTAGAGTTTGTTATTGATGGACAAGTTTAAAACCATCACGTATAAGTTAGATTCTTATTGCTTGGTTAGGATGATAGATACATGAATGATAGATTTATTCCATTGGAACAGAGTAAAAATTCGTAATAACGAAGTTATGGCGAGATTTTTAGTAAGAGACATTAAACGTAAGAATCATAGTTAACTATGGTTTTTGGACGAAAATGGAACAATTATAATGAATCTAGAAATCTTATGTTTCATTAGAATATTGAACATCACGAAGTTTATGACTCACAGACTCAAGAACAGACGAGTTCATAAATCGGATGATCGAATTACGGACGAATGAACGAAGAGCACTTAAGAATGAAGAACGAATGAATAATGAAATTTTAATCAAGTAAAAGCCTCGTTAATAGATTAAAAAATTTATTTTGTCCTAGGGAACTTGAAGTATGTAAGATAATCAAGAAATTGAATTTTGAACGAATCGATTCTGAGTTATAACGAACAAGATACGAGTTCGGGAATTGAGCATGTTGAAAAGATTTTACAGTTAGAATTTTTTTCAAGAATTCTAACCTAACGCCGCAGCGCCGCCAAAAGCTAAATATGGGGCGCCTGTGACAACCCTAAAATTCATAAGATCTTGAATGATTAAAATAAAGTTTAAAGAATAAAACCTAGATAGGAATTAGGGGATTAATTATAATTTTTAAAGAGCCTATATGGTTTGATTTAAATTTTTAAGAAATGTAAAGAAATTAAATGAGAATGATATAAATTTTGAAAAAGAAAGAAGGAGACTATTTATGTGGAAAATTTTATGAAGGAAATAAATTTCAAATGAAGTGATGCTATAAGGTTAAAGAAAATGTGTATAAGTATAGGTACATATATATACTTATTGATGTGCTATGTATTTTAGCATGAGAGATGATAAGGATAAATACATTAGGACTTATGTGGGACATGTCTCAACATATTAAATTACTTTGAGACATATATAAAGTGGATATGTGAAATAAATGAATATGAATATTATGTGATTGTATATATATATTTGTTTATTATATAATAAACAAATATATGAAAGTTAATTCAACCTAATTTTTATATATTAGGTATAAGAATTAATTAACCTAAAGGTTATAATTATTGGAGATTTCTAGTATTTAAATTACATATTAGTAATGAAACACCCAAACCCGATATAGGCTCGAAGTGCTACATGCCGCAAGCCCAAAGACCCGCAAGGCAACAATATCAATAACGCACAACCCAAACAAAACAACTCAACAATAATCTTAACTTAAAACCAAACATTAAATATATTTTAAATCAATCCAAATGAAATACCAATAAATACCACATTCAAATAACGGAGACGAAATTCCTTGAAACTAAAATTTTTATCAAAATCCATCAACAAAAGAAATAATATCTAAAACTAAATTCCAACTATTCCAAACGTATCAAATAAGTGCTCAACTTTCAACGATGGGACCAATAAAAATCTTTAAGGGGGAGAGCGATGAAGCTCAACAAGTAGCAATCCTCCATATCTAGCTGAATCAAGTACAATTTGCAAAAAACTTTTTTGAAATAACCTTTTTGTTCAATAACAATAGTATATAAGCTTTCAAAACTAAAATAATTCAAAACATTATTTCAATGTATATTATATATCTTTTAATCCACAGCCTTAGCGACTAAGGTTACAATAGTCCTGTAACTCAGCTAAATAGTTCGATAACGTTAATGATAAACACCTTTCTAAGGTATCTATAAAAATGCTCGCTCCCCGAAGGGCATCTAAAAGGTATGCGCCTTAGTAGGTCCTATATTAGCTACGGAACTAAATGTATTCAATAACGGGTTCAATACATAGTCAGACTGAGGATTTCAAAATCTTTTCTCAATAGTATCGATATTCTAAACGATACTTTTTCACAGTTCAAAATCATATAATCTTATTTCACATTTCAAAAATAAATACTTGATCCAAATTTTAAAATAGAAGAACATAACAATTTAATTTAAATGGAAGTCTTAAATAAAACGTAACAAATTTGAAACCATTTATTTAAGCATCCGAATAATTTTTTTTGGCATATATATAAATACGAAAATTTTAAAAACACTAAATAGTTTGGAAAGCCACTTACTTCGATATTGCGAAACACGAAATATATTAAAAGTGAACAAATCCTTTGAGTTTTTTTTTTTTTCTTCTCTGTTTTGCAATACTCCAAAGCCAAATAGTTTTTACGTTCTTTTCTTTCTTTCTAGTTGTTTAAATATATTTAATTCCTTTGCAAAATAGGTTACTAAGTAAAAGAGTGCTATTAAAATTATAAGTTTGTTACAACTTAAATGACTTATCTTCTCCTTATAGGTTTTAAATAGGTATAATTAATTATTAATTACACTTCTATTATCTAATTATATTATGTTATTATCTTTTATCCTTTTTTAGCCGGATATTACATTGTACCTACCTTAAAAGAATTTGAACCTCCAAATTTCAAAAATATCAATTCTAAAGAAAACAAGAATCTGACATAATCAAGAAAATCATTATCTAATTACTAAACGCATATAATAACAGAGTTTTATACCTAAATTTTTAATTTAAAAATTCTTTAATTTAGTCAAACTATTAACTACAGGTAATTTCCAAAATCACTCCCCAAGGAATATGTAGGTTTTTCAACCCAACACATTGCGAAGAGCCACTACTCTGATACCACATCTGTAACACCCCGAACCTAATATAGGCTCGAAGTGCTACACGCTGCAAGCCCAAAGACCCGCAATGTTACAATATTAATAACACCCAGCCCAAAAAAAATAACTCAACAATAATCTTAACTTAAAACCTAACAATAAATATATTTTAAATCAATCCAAATGAAATACCAATAAATACCACATTCAAATAACAGAGACACGGCTCCTCAAAACTAAGAGTTTTATCAAAATCCATCAACAAAAGAAATAATATCTAAAACTAAACACCAGATATTCCAAACATATCAAATAAGTGCTCAGCTTTCAACAATGGGACCTATAAAAATCTATAAGGGGGTGAGCGATGAAGCCCAGCAAGTAGCAATCCTCCCTATCTAGCCGAATCAAGTACAATTTGCAAAACACTATTTCAAAATAACCTTCTTGTTCAATAACAATAGTACATAAGCTTTCAAAACTAAAATAATTCAAAACTTTATTTTAATGTATATTATATATGTTTTAATCCACAGCCTTAACGACTAAGGTTACAATAGCCCTGTAACACGGCCCAAAAGTTCGATAACGTCAATGATACGCACCTTACTAGGGTATCTATAAAAATACATGCTCCCCAAAGGGCATCTAAAAGGTGTACGTCTTAGTAGGTCCTATATTAGCTCCAGAATTAAACATAATCAATAATGGGTTCTATACATAGTCAGAATGAGGATTTCAAAATATTTTCTCAATATTATCGATATTCTAAACGATACTTTTTCACAGTTCAAAATCATATAATCTTATTTCACATTTCAAAAATAAATACTTGATCCGAATTTTAAAATAGAAGAACATAACAATTTAATTTAAATCAAAGTCTTAAATAAAACATAAAAAAAATGAAACCATTTATTTAGTCATACGAATAAAAAAAAATTTGGCGTACATATAAATTTTTAAAACACTAAATAGTTCAGAAAGCCATTTACTTCGATATTGTGAAACACGAAATTAAAAGCGAACAAGTCCTTTGGGTTTTCTTCTTTTCTTCTCTGTTCTGTAGTACTCCAAAGCCAAATAGTTTTTACGTTCTTTTCTTTCTTTCTAGTTGTTTAAATATATTTAATTTCTTTGCAAAATAGGATACCAAGTAAAAGAGTCCTTTTAAAATTAAAAGTTTGCTACAACTTAAATGACATATCATCTCCTTGTAGGTTTTAAATAAGTATAATTAATTATTAATTACATTTCTGTTGTCTAATTATATTATTTTATTATCTTTTATCCTTTTCTTAACCAGATATTAAAAGTAAATTAACTTAAGAGATTTATTTTTATATGTCTCAATTGATTATTTATATTAACCTAATTAAAAGAAACATAATTAGGTTATATGATTAAATCTGTGTAAGTAATTATTTAAAATCAAAAATGAGTGGATTAGAAATACTAATTAAATATCTAGGGTAAGTAATTTTAAGAGTTGAATGTATGCTAATTTATATGGCCCAAACAATTTAAATTAAAACCCAAATGATTAAATGGGTTGGCCCAAATTTTTGGCCTAACTTGGAATGAATTTTTCTAGAAACTAAAATAAGCTATAAAAGAAATTAAAGAAAACCAAAAATGGAAGATATTGGAAGATTTGTTATGATTTGCAAGGATTTGAGCACATGTTATATTTAAAGATTTGGAAGATTTAGTAAGATATTGGAAATATTTGTAAAGATATTGGAGAGAGAAAGAAAAGACTTGGAAATATAGGAAAGAGAAAGAGAAGATTTCAACAGATTTTTGGAAGATATATTAGGAGATTTGTGTTTATATATACAAGATATATCTATACATTTTAAGGCCTATAAATATAGATCCTCTCATTTGATTGTAAAAGTTAACCTTCATTTCCACTTTCTAAGTTCTTAAAAGAGAGAAAATAATAAAGAAAGAGAGAGAGAGGAACACAAGAGAGGGTTGCTGAATGGGTTGAGGAGAGAAGGAAGAGAAGGTCTTCACACCACCAAACTCTATAACCTATCTTGGAAGAAGAAGGAGAAGAACAAACAAGTAAAGGTATAAAACCCTCTAAAACTCAAAAAACCTATTTAAATCTAAGTGTGTTTTTGTGGTGGTTTAGATCTAATGATGATCTATAACGAATGAGAATTTAATATGTAATTTAAAAATATTTATTGGGTTAAATAAATATTTGAATTGATTTATTTACTAAGGTAAATAGATATTTGATGAAATTATTTTGTAATAATTTCATTAAATGTGTATATTAAATAAATTAATAAATGGTAATTTTATGGATTAAAGATTTAATTTAATGAAATTTTGTTTGATAATAGTAATGTTGTGTAGTGATGATGTTCTAGTTTAATTTAATAATTAAATTAGATGTGAAATAATTTGTTAAGCATAAATATAATTATAATTATAAGATAAGTGTAAATTTGTCTTGATTAAAATTAATTAAATAAAAATGTGACAATGGAAGTATATAATATAAGTGTTATAAAAATAAATTAAAGGGGGAAGTATTAGTGTGCAGCCAAATAAAGCCTTGTGGATTTTGGCATGATTTAACTGATAAGCCTACTGGTTTTTTTAACTGATAAACGTGGGAGTGTAGTGTCCCTAAATTCGGGTACTAATCACCACGAATCTAGTACATGATTTTTATAACTATTGCGGAGGATATAAACATAAATTGTTTATACAATAACCTTTACAACATAATCCTCAAGGTCGATAACCTTAACTTAATACACATATTCATATACTACATGACTTGTAATGTTATTTGCCTTCAATACTATTTACAATTTTAACTGTACAATAATACATTCATGTAACTTGTCATTGCCTTTGCATGTGTCTGAAGTATTAGTCTTAATCAGAAATGTTTATCATGATATAGCAAGGGTGAGCAACAAGTTTGCCCAACAGGTTTATGTTCAAAGAAAGATATATCATGATTGAAAAGAATAAAAGCGAACAACTTTCAACAATATAATAATTATGAAATAACATGAATCAATTTACATATCTGAATGACCAAGACAATAAAAATGAATGACCAACAATGAACATGAACAAATTTAACTGAACCAAATGGTTATGAAGGTGATCAGCCTTTCATACATGATGAACATATGCAACATGCACAACGTGCGAATCAATAATTCATAGATGTGTTATAATCAACAATGATTATCCACAAGCATGCATTGAAATAACAACTCAATTTTGAGTTAGAAAACTTGCACAATAAATGTATAGGAACTTGCCTACACTATCAGTTACTGTTACGCAACCTATTTTAGCTTCATCTGAAAGACCTAATATTGCTAATATCGATCTCCCAATTAGAATAATATCATCACATTCATTGTTGTTAATTACAGTCGTTAAACAACTTAAAAAACTTATCACATAATCAAATATTAGATTAACCCTTAAAAGATCATTATTATTATCGTTCTTTGATAATTCTTTAATCATTATATCATATACATTATGATTTAACACTATAATCCTATATATTATAAGTCCTATTTTAAAATTTAATAAGCTAAATACTAATCCAGCAACCTGAATTATCCAAACATACCAATCTAGCAATCCAGATTGCAATCTAAAAAACTGGATTCCAAATCTAGCATCCAGATTACAATCCAATAAGCTAGATTCAACAGATTTTTAATCCAGCAAACTGGATTCATTAACTCTTTTCACGAAAATATCAAATTAACTTATTATTTTTCTATCCTTTGACCAAACATATATACATATATTTCATACACAAAAAGTATTTTTCCAAAATATTTCAACTCCCTTTAGTATTTTTCTAAAATCATTTTTAGTTCATAACTTAAGAAATTATCCCTATCATTCTCAACTCCAAAAATTCCCATCTCTTGACACAATCTTATACGTACTAATGTGAGTCTCTAGTTTAAATTTTGTGGCCATCGGATTTATAGAACTCCAGTTATAGCCGTTTTCGTTAAAAATTCCTAAAAATTGAAATGGCTATAACTTGGTCGTTTTAAATCGTAAAGAAGTCATTTTTGTAAAGGAGCTACTCTATATAATATATTTTCATATCCCAAAAGGCCAACATTTATTTCAAAATTTAAGTTCTTGGTAGTAGCTTTTTTTGAAAAATCGACTTTTGCCTTCTTTGCCAAAAATAGTCCATACATAAATCTACAACTCCTTTTCAGTGATTCCACTTGTAAATGTTAGAAAACTTATCATATTATCATCCCAAAGTTTTCCAAAATTTTTTAATGTCAAAAAAATGACGAAATTGCCCCTGGAAGTGACTGGTCAAAAATAGTGTGTTTCTCTTTATTGAAAACGAAACTATTTTTGCTAAAACTGTCACTACGGACTGAGAAATCAACATTTTTGAATGCTACCACTTGGGTTTAGTAGTTTAGTTATATATCTAGTACCACCTTTTTACGGATCACAAAAATAATGTGTAGATAAAAAATGGTAGAAATCCAAAGTACACAGAAATTTATGGTTTATAAACTAGAAAAAATTATCTTTCTTTTCTTTTGAGTTCCAAACAAATCAACACCCAATATGGGTATATCTAAACATAAAAGACTTATTAATATATAAATCTAGAGTTTTAAAGTTTGGAACCATTTATCCTAGTTTTGATTGAGAACAATCAAAATAAAATTATATAAACTAAATAGAGTTTTTACCTTTGCTTGATTTTCTTTCTCCTTCCTAGATTTGCTTATGGAGCTTTGAAATTTAGAAAAACTCTCTCCCTTCTCTCCTCTATGGCTGCTGAATTCCTCCTTTCTCTCTCTCTTGGTTTTCTTTTTGGTTAGAAAATAGGAGATGAAAGAAATAAGTTAGATATTTGTTTGTTGAAGATTAATGTATAGTTATATTGTGTATATCTATATTTACACCCACATTCTCTCTTGCTTCCTCCCTCTCTCACTTAATCACCACATTGATATATGTGGGAGATTAACAAATAAGGTAACTCCTTTACCAACTTGACACCTAGGTAGTTGGTGGAATATCTTTTGGAAAATTATGGCTTAAAATGATGGCAGGCATCCCTCTATTCCCCTCCTCAAATAGTCGGCCATGTGGCCTTCCCATTCACCACATTTTGGTCTTCTTGTGGCCAATCATTGGCCTCTCTTTTTCTCCCATAATAACCATCCATTTGTCCCTTCCATTAACCACACATTTCAAAATATCTTTTACTTAAAAATTAATTAAAAGGGTATTTCGGTAATTTTGCACTAACTAAGGGTATTTTGGTCATTTCCCCTCTAATTCAAAGGGTAATTTGGTCTTTTCACATATATCCCAAAAATCTTAACCCTTAGGGTTTTATACTCAGCATTTGAATTCCCAAATTAGGGTTTAGGATTCTCAAAATTAAAATTAGGGTTTCCATAGCTGAAATTAGGGTTTCTAACCAATCGTTAGGGTTTCTTAACTTAACGTCAAAGTTCTTAACATAACATTAGGGTTTACCTATGTTACACTTATCTGCCCAACACTTGACCCTTAACCACATACTGTACACACATATAATCATAATACACAAAACCCTATACCTCGTTATCATATATTCACTTACAGTTTGTAATTTATTCAAATCCTTCACAAAAATTTTAAATCCATACCTTATGTCCAGTCTAGGTCTTATTATTCAACCTTTATTTAATTCAATTAAGATTTTATTAATCGTCTAAATTCTCAACTTGTCACATTCACCCCTTCTTCTAAGAATTTTGTCCCCGAAATTACAGTCTACTACACTACTCTTTTCATTCATCATAGAACAAGGTTTTCAATACAACCTTTATTCAATCATAACAGATTCTACCCATACGCAATGAGTTTATACTATTTCATTCACATCATCACATACTACCCAAAATATCACTTTAAAGAGTTAAAATTTTCAAATCATGTTGAGGTGTCATATAGACCATGAAATTTCATTTTTAATTTTTGAAAAGGTTTAAACAAAAATTCATTTGCAAACCATCATTACTTACGGACACGGAGGGTGATCAACCCGTTATGCCCTGTACTGTTAAGGTACTATATGCTGGAATGATTTTTTCGTTCATCATATCCGCCTTGGGAGCACAAAAGTTTCCCAAATTTGAGATGTTCACCTTAGTCTTATTATATGATTCCACACCAAACAATTTGGCTCGGGAAAAATTCAAAGAATACTTAGAATTTTCATAAACGTTGGTTTAGCTGAATTAAATAGCTTAGACTCATACCAATAATTCAATTTCAATCAAAACATGTATAGCCAAACCCCCGTTGGCAATAGTTTATATTTAAAATTCTGAAAATAATTTTATGACGTCATGATACTGAACTGTATTTACAGCCCGTTTGAGGATTCCGTAATTGTGTGACTGTCATAACACACCATACTATAGTGGGCTGACGATCTTTCGATCACATCCAATAATAAGTAATTCTACATTTAACAAACCGTCAATTTGTATCATCTTTGCACCAGGTTACATGATGAATTAATGATATAAAATACATTTTGATAGTTTCAAATCATTCTCGTCTAGCCGAAACAATTAGCATAGACTATTCTTTAAATAGTTCAAAACCATTAAAAATCAGTTTTAGTGTTATCATACCTTAACAGGTAACGATGTATCAGGGTCCCGAAGTCCACACATATACACCGATCACCATGCGTTGAGAATAAAAAAATTTATTTTTTTAAAGGCACATCAATGCGAATTTAGCTTGATGTCAAAAATTTTGAAATCTATCATAGCTAGAAGATTTAGAATACCTACGCTTCCACCATCAACTCCACTTTCTATAATGATCCATTGCTTAATAAGTCTATCTATTCCTATCATCCTCAATGCTTCATTCACAACTTAGTTATACCTTAGTTCATCAAACTTACCACATGTTATAAGCTCAAGAACTTTCCATAATAATATGAGTTTAAGAACTTATCCTAGTAATATGTAGTTCAAGAACCAATCAAGAACTGTCCATACGTTTAGGGGTTCAAAATTATACGATTATGAGTCACGAACTTACCATAAGTATGAGTTTTAAGAACTCGCACCTAATCTTATATTCTCTACCTATCTGTTATACACATGAGAATAGAATCACCTTCTCAACATGTATATAGAAAATATCACGACACGAATATTTCAATGATTATTAGTGTAAGAAACTAAGTGGTTGTTACACCAAGTACAATTCCTCGCCCATACAAAGAATCATACAACTTAGCTGTTGACATAAGTCCTCAATTAAAATCCGACATAATCTTAGCTCCATACTTACTCCATACGAATTTTATTTAATCCGTATTGCATAGTTCACAACTCTTTTATGAGTTTTCATAGTACCAATTCATAATACAACTTACGTACAACAATCTTACTATAAAATTTTCAATCATTTGATTGATCCTCCTCCCTGCTACGACCTTATCAGATCACGTGGTGATATCATATTATAATCGTATTGTATTATGATTCTTTTATATGTTATGATCATTTTGTTTTACGATCTCATTTCCGTTTATACTTTTTGTCTTTTAGACTCTATCTATTCATTATTACTGCTCATCTTTTTTATAAGAGTTAGGTAAATGTAACACCCCCAAAATAGGTATATATCACCCATCTTGGGTCGCCAAATACATGGTATTGAATACAAATATAAACTGAATTATAAAACATGAGCAGAGAGTTTTTACACGAATATTGTCATCTAGACAATATCCAAACTCAAATAGAGTCCTTTTTACATTTATTGGCACACTATTTTATTGAATAGTGAGGACTACTATAACACCATCTCGGGCCATCACTCTGTTCCCCGACTAGTTCCGAGTACGTTCTCATTTCCTGAAGAGAACAATGGAAGTAAAAGGGTGAGCTCAACTAGCCCAGTAAGAAATATTATGACAAAGATAATGCAGAATAAGTTATCATTAGCCTTCAACAATGTTAAACTGATAAAATATAATAGACATCAAGTTTAACTGTAGCGGAATATGCAATCCATTAGAAGAGTCAAGTAAGCGTGATATCTACTATCTTCTATGATTTAAAATATTTTCATCAATTTTTATCGCTGAGACTCAGCTTATTAAATAAACCACATCATCGAGTCATCCCTGCACTACGGGCCATGATTACCACCAGAGTGGTTATCATTTCTTGCATGTTGATTCCCTCCACGTTTGTTGTCACCGTTTCGATGACTGCTACCACTGGTATTATCGACTTGATGGTTGCTCTCTCTTGGTTAGTTTGACTCATTATCGCGCTTTAATAACTGAGCCCTATTTACAACATCTGAATACAAACACAGTTTATGGGAAATGAGGTATTGACGTATTTCGGGTCGCAAACCTCGTAGAAACATTCACGTCATTCTCTCCTCATTATCAACCAAATGGGATACGAACCGGAAAAAATCAGCAAACTTAGTCTCGTACTGCGACACGGTCATATTATTTTGCTCCAACTTGATAAACTCCACCTCCTTCATTTGATGAATACTTTCGGGAAAATACTTATTATTTTAAAGCTCTTGGAACTTCTCCCAAGACATCTTGAGTGCGGTAGGCTGGGTACGTTTCACTAATTCCCACCAGTAATCTACTTCTCCTCTCAACATGAAGGTGGCAAAAAGAACCTTTTGCTCCTCAGAGCATCCTAAGATATCAAATATCTTGGTGATCTGTTATATCCACGTCTTCGCCTTAAATGGTTTTGGCTCTCCCCAAAACTCCGATGGTCCCAGCTCCTTGAATTGTTTAGCGGTGACCATCTGTGAGTTGCAAGTGTGTCCACCTGCATTTTAAACGGGGGTCGTTCTCGCCTGATGTTGCAAGAATTGCATGAAGCCTCTAAACATCCCATCATTCATCATTTGATCGGTGTTGTTGTTTACCTGAGGATTATTGTCTTCCTGTTTCACATTATCCTAGGTATTGATCGTTGGTGACTCAACTTTCTCATGTGCTTCATTTCTTATCTCGACATTTTTAGATGCCATTTTCAAATACTGCCACAAAACAAGGGTTAATTGACATGCCACATATTATCCCTATACTCTAACCGACCAATTAAATACCAAATAAATTTAGGTGGGTCATACTAGTGAAGGAATTCCATGTCTCTCCCCTCCTAGTTCTTGTCACACATCTCAGCCAGGGATCATATCCCTAAGCTTTGATAGCAACTATGACGCCCCCAAAATAAGGATACATCACCCATCACGAGTCGCCAAATACATAGTACTAAATATAAATACAAACTTAATTATACAACATGAACTGAGAGTTTTAACACGAATATTGTAATCTAGACAATATCCAAACTCAAATAGAGTCCTAATTACATTTATTGGCACACTATTTTATACAATAGTGAGGACTACTATAACACCATCTCGGGCCATCAATCCGTTCCCCGACTAGTTCAGGCTACATTCTCATTTCCTGAAGAGAACAATGGAAGTAAAAGGGTGAGCTCAACTAGCCTAGTAAGAAATATTATGACTAAGATAATGCAGAATAAGTTATCATTAGCCTTCAACAATGTTAAACTGATAGAATATAATAGACAACAAGTTTAACTGCAGTGGAACAAGTAATCCATTAGAAGAGTCAAGTAGAGCATGATATCTACTATCTTCTATGATTTAAAAAGTTTATCATTAACTTTATCGTTGGGACTCAGCTTAATAAATAGATCACATCATCTAATCATCCCTGTACTATGGGACAAGGATATTCATTAGTATCACGTCCACAAATTATTCTTGCACTACGGGTCAATAATTATTCGTGTAATTATCAATGGTCATGACTATAACGAATTATCTCTAGTCATAATAATACCAATCAACAGTCCATCTATGCACGTAAGCCAAGGATGACTTTCATCACAATATAAGCATGAGGATGATAACAATGATATAAGAATTCAATTAAAAGAAAGTAAAGGGTAAATTTTTAAAGATTTAAAATTTAATCTATACAAAATTTAATAATGTCCAAATTTTCAACATGATATTGCTTTATGGAGTAAAATTCAAGAATAATATCCATGTATCAAAAATAATTTGGATAGAAAAGAAATAAATTTTTTGGTGAATAGAACCATGTGAATAGTACTTTGGGAATAGTAACCTGCGAATAGTATCCCGACATGAAAAGTGCCCTAAATACTCGAGTGAATAATATTTGAGTGAATAGTAATCGGGTGAATAGTAACCCATGAATAGTAACTTATGAATAGTATCCCAGCATGAAAAGTGCCCCGAATACCCGAGTGAATAATATTATAGTGAATAGTAACCAGGTGAATAGTAACCCATAAATAGTTACTTGTGAATAGTACTTTGGGTGAAAATATTTATATTTAATAAGAAAGTTTATGTCAATATTCTAATAAATTGATACTGGATGAAGCGCAAAACTCGTGGATATTCTACTAATTTCAAGGATTATAAAAGCAATACTTACCATAGTAAGTTTAGATTTAAGGATATGAAAAGAATTAACATATGAAATCTTCAAATGGATTTTCACCTGTCATACGGTACATAATCCGCGTAGACAGGTTATTCTGACATAGTAAAGGATGAATACGAAAAATAGTATTCCTTATGAATACGAAAGAAATAATACCCTTACCTTAGTAGAAAAGTGGATCTCGCCAAAAAAGTGAAGTAGCAGAATACTCTTCTTCTTGCTCTCTATAGTTTCTCTCTTTATAGTGTCTCTTGTGAATCTCAGTGAATTGGTGAGAATGAAAGAAGAATTAAGCTTCTATTTATAGGAGAATGGACTAAACAGTAACTAATTCATGAACAGTCCAGATTAATTTACTATTAGAACAGACGGGCCATATTGATTACTATTAAAACCTGGCCGAAGCGGTCAGATTGATTTACTTTTAAAACCACCACTGACGGTCCAGATTGATTACTTTTAAAACCACCACCGACGGTCTAGATTGATTACTTTTAAACCACCACCGACGGTCTATGTTGATTTACTATTAAAACCACCATTGACGGTCCAGATTGATTCACTATTAAAACCACTATCAATGGTCTAGATTGATTTACTATTAAAACCACCATCAATGGTCTAGATTGATTTACTATTAAAACCACCACCAATGGTCCAGATTTATTTAACTTATTACACTTTAGTACCCCTAAAGTTTTCTAATTTTCCATTATTCCCCTCTAACTTTTGTAATTCACTTATATTCAATAAACACATTCTTAATACTTCAACAATTATTCATTATTAATATTATTCATCATTAATATTATAACTCACAATATTTAACAACCAGGTCGTTCCCAGGAAAGAGGGGCGTTGCGATAAGGATTTCTCCCTATTGGCGAACAATTAGATGACCTAACCTCTCCTTGATAGAACATCTAGACATTATCAATATTGCAAATAATAATATGAATAACTTTGTTGTCTCAATTATTGATTTAATAATAAAAATATTATGCAGATGATAATGTGAAAATAATTGAATCAAATAACGTGAGATACTATGCAATAATTAATATTGCAATAATTGAGTATAACTGAGTGACTTCTCACGTAAGCATCAATAATCAATATTGTGTGCTACTATGCAACCACGCGTATTACTGTACTTTTACCACCGGGAAGTTCAATAGTTTAACGGTAAAACTTCTGCCGTTATTTTTATGAAAAGATATTTCTGTCATTTTCTAACTACGATAATACTTCTGTTGTGGGGTCCACCAATGATTGTGTCGTCGTACGAATATTCTCTTTTAAAACAAATATTCCCCGACCAATCGAATATTCATTGACACAAAGAATATTTTATATCAACTTTCTTACTTTGCAAAATTTTCCAAATATTATCCACAACTATAACATTATATCATATCCACACCATAATATTCAAAAATATATTTCGAGCAAAAATTATTCTTTATTCAAAAAAAGTTGGGGTCTTACAACATCCCCTTCTTATGAAATTTCATCCTCTAAATTAGGGTACGTACCTGATATTTCGAAGAAGTGAGGATACCTTGATTTCATTTCAGATTCTAACTCCCATGTCATTTCCTCCACATCATGGTTTCTCCACAAAACTTTGACTTGAGGTAAAACCTTGGAGCGTAGAATAAGATCCTTCTTATCAAAGATTTTAACAGCTACCTCTTCATACGTTAAATCTTCTGCTATCTCGTCCGATTCTAATTCAATAATGTGGTTCGAGTCTTTCACATATTTACGTAACATAGATATGTGAAAAACATTATGCACACGAGACATACTTGGTGGTAAGGCGAGTCTATAGGCCACACTTCCTACTCGATCAAGGATTATAAATGGGCCAATGAATCGAGGATTGAGCTTTCCTCTCTTTCCAAATCTCGTAACTCCTTTCCATTGTGCAACACATAACAACACATGATCTCCAATATTGAATTCCATATCCTTTCGATGAAGATCAACATAACTCTTTTGTCGATCTTGTGAGGTTTTTATACGTTGTCGAATCGTTTGAATCTTTTCCGTAGTCATACGTACCAACTTCGGTCCCAACAATGTTGCTTCACCCACCTTATCCCAGCATATTGGAGAATTACACTTTCTTCCATACAACGCTTCAAATGGAGCCATGCCAATACTTGCTTGATAACGTTTGAGGATGATATGCCAAACTAAATCGTAAATACGTGCCCATAGCTTTTGCAAACTAACCCAAAATCTTGAAGTGAATCTTGGGTCTCAATCAGAAACTATGGATACTAGCATACCATGCAATCTTACAATCTCATTTATGTACATACGAGCAAGATGTTCAAGTGTATAAGTTTCTCGTATCGGTAAGAAATGAAAAGACTTGGTCAATCTATCAACAATGACCCAAATTGCATCTATGCCTTGAGAAACCTTGGGAATACTAGTAACAAAATCCATGGTAATGTGCTCCCACTTCCATTCCGGAATTTTAAGTGGTTGCAATGGACCTTTTGGCACTTGATGCTCCACCTTGACTCGTTGACAAGTTAGACATCTTGAGATAAACCCCACTATCTCTCTCTTCATATTGCTCCACCAAAATATATGTTAAAGATCACGATACATTTTGTTACTCCTAGGATGGATTGCAAACGGTGTGTTGTGCGCCTCCAGCATAATTTTATACTTCAAGTCAGAATCGTTAGGAACACAAAGTCTGGAGTTTACTCGAAGTATTCCTTCTTCATCGATTCTTGCTTTGAATAGCACCTTCTTGCACATTCTTCTTCATACGCATTAGCTCCAGGTCTGTAGCTTGAGCAGCTTTAACTTTATCGATTAAAGTCGGTTCTACTCGTATATTCGCCATCATCACATGGGTCCCTGGAGTCTTTAACTCTATCTCCATCCTTTATAAGTCATACAAAATGGGCCTTTACATTGACAATATCGCACTCGTACCCGCATATGATCTTTTATTCAATGCATCAGCTACTACGTTCGCTTTTTCAAGATGGTATTGAATGGTATGATTATAATCTTTCAACAGCTCAAGCCATCATCTAAGCCGCATGTTGAGTTCATTTTGAGTGAAGAAATATTTGAGGATTTTATGATCTGTATAAATCTCCACCTTCTCTCCATACAGGTAATGCCTACAAATCATAAGCGTAAAAACAACAGCTGCCAACTCTAGATCATGAGTAGGATAATTTCTCTCATATTCTTTGAGTTGTCGTGAGGCATAAGCTATGACTTTTCCATGCTGCATAAGAACACATCCTAAACCTTTGCCTAAAGCATCACTGTAGATGACAAATCCCTCCGAACCAGATAGTATTGTCAGAACAAGTGCTGAAATGAGTCTCCTCTTGAGTTCTTGATAACTCTTCTCACATTCTTCGCTCCAATCGAATTTTGTATCTTTTCGAGTCAGCTGAGTTAATGGAGTAGTTATTCAAGAAAACCATTCTACGAATTTCCGATAATAACCAGCTAAGCCGAGAAAGCTACGTACTTCGGTCACTAACTTGGGTTGCTCCCTGTTTTGAATTGCATCAATCTTTGCAGGGTCAACAGATATTCCTTGATTTGATATCATGTGCCCAAGGAATGCTACTTCCTCAAGCCAAAACTCGCACTTCTTCAACTTGGCATAAAGCTTGTTTTCACGAATATTTTGGAGTATCAGCCTTAAGTGTTGCTCATGATCTTCACGGCTTTTGGAATATATGAGGATGTCATCAATAAAGACGACTACAAAATGATCCAAATATTCCTTGAATACTCGGTTCATCATATCCATGAAGGCAGCAGGAGTATTAGTTAATCCAAAAGACATGAATAGGAATTCATAATGGCCATACCGAGTTCTGAAAGCAGTCTTTGGGATGTCATCGGTTTTAATCTTTAACTAATGATATCTTGAACGAAGATCGATCTTTGAAAAGAATTTGGTGCCTTGAAACTGGTCAAATAGGTCATCAATACGTGGCAACGGGTACCTATTTTGGATGGTGATATGATTCAACTCCCGATAATTAATACAAAGTCGCATACTTCCATCTTTCTTCTTTATGAAGAGAACAGGAGCACCCCAAGGAGATGTACTAGGACGAATGAAATCGATGTCAAACAATTTCTATAGTTGAGTCTTTAACTCCTGAAGTTCAACAGGAGTCATTCGATATGGAGCTTTGGAAATGGGTTTTGTACCGGGTTCAAGGTCGATACAAAATTCAATTTCACGCTCTGGGGGTAGGCCAGGAAGTTCTTCAGGGAAAACTTCAGGAAATTTATTAACAATGGAAATATCATTCAAATCTGACGTATTTTTGTTTAAATCTGTGACATGGGCTAAGAAAGCTTAACATCCATTTTTCAATAAACGAATAGCTTTATTGCTTGAGATGACAGTAATTGACTTTAATGATTTGGTTGCTTGAATTCGCATAATAGGTTGGTTAGGAATATGAAAGCTAACAACCTTACGAAAATAATCAATTTTTGCATGATGAGTAGTCAACCAATCAATTCCTAAAATCACATCGAATGCAAGTATTTTTAAAGAAATAAAATCGACAGGTAACGTGCGGTTACCGATTTGAATCAAACAAAACTTATAAACAGTGGATGTTATGAAGGTTTCTCCCAACGGAGTTTCAACAGATAAATCAAAGTCTAATTTATCTGGAGTCAAATTTAAACGTTGAGCACAAGTAGGAGAAATAAAAGAATGGGTAGTACCGGTATTAAATAAGGTATAAGCTTCACAAGAGTTTATGATTAGCTTACCCATGATTACCTCGTTCGGATTCCTCGCATTTTGGGAGGTTACGACAAATGCTCTCCCTTAAACTACCGGTTTTTTCTTGTGTCTAGGATGGCCTTTGATGCCTCCATCCCAGCTGGACTTGACTTTGGTGCACGACAAAATCGGGCTAGGTGACCTTCTCTTCCATAATTGTAACATGCTTTGGACTGGTGCGTACAGTTTGGAATGATGTGTCCCTCTCCTCCGCATTTGTAACATGCGACCGGTGGTCGTTCTCCTTCCTTAACAACAGGTGCTGGTGTTGACGTCTTCCCATCATTAGTGAATCTCCTCTTCTTGAAATTTCCACTTCCATTATCTTGGTCATGATTACCACCAGAGTGGTTATCATTTCTTGCATGTTGATTCCCTCCACGTTTGTTGTCACCGCTTCGATGACTGCTACCACTGGTATTATCGACTTGATGGTTGCTTTCTCTTGGTTAGATTGACTCATTATCTCGCTATAATAACTGAGCCCTATTTACAACATCTGAATACAAACACAGTTTATGGGAAATGATGTATTGACGTATTTCGGGTCGCAAACCTCGTAGAAACATTCACGTCATTCTCTCCTCATTATCAACCAAATGGGATGCGAACCGGGACAACTCAGCAAACTTAGTCTCGTACTGTGACACGGTCATATTGTTTTGCTCCAACTTGATAAACTCCACCTCCTTCATTTGATGAATACTTTCGGGAAAGTACTTGTTATTGAAAAGCTCTTGGAACTTCTCCCAAGACATCTTGAGTGCGGTAGGCTGGGTACATTTCACTAATTCCCACCAGTAATCTACTTCTCCTCTCAACATGATGGTGGCAAAAAGAACCTTTTGCTCCTCGGAGCATCCTAAGATATCAAATATCTTGGTGATCTGTTATATCCACGTCTTCGCCTTAAATGGTTTTGGCTCTCCCCAAAACTCCGATGGTCCCAGCTCCTTGAATTGTTTAGCGGTGACCATCTGTGAGTTGCAAGTGTGTCCACCTGCATTTTAAACAGGGGCCGTTCTCGCCTGATGTTGCAAGAATTGCATGAAGCCTCTAAACATCCCATCATTCATCAGTTGATCGGTGTTGTTGTTTACCTGAGGATTATTGTCTTCCTGTTGCACATTATCATGGGTATTGATATTCGGTGACTCAACTGTCTCATGTGCTTCATTTCTTATCTCGACATTTTTAGATGCCATTTTCAAATACTGCCACAAAACAAGGGTTAATTGACATGCCACATATTATCCCTATACTCTAACCGACCAATTAAATACCAAATAAATTTAGGTAGGTCATACTAGCAAAGGAATTCCATGTCTCTCCCCTCCTAGTTCTTGTCACACATCTCAGCCAGGGATCATATCCCTAAGCTTTGATAGCAACTATGACGCCCCCAAAATAAGTATACATCACCCATCATGAGTCGCCAAATACATGGTACTGAATATAAATAAAAACTTAATTATACAACATGAACTGAGAGGTTTAACACGAATATTGTAATCTAGACAATATCCAAACTCAAATAGAGTCCTCATTACATTTATTGGCGCACTATTTTATACAATAGTGAGGACTACTATAACACCATCTCGGGCCATCAATCCGTTCCCCGACTAGTTCAGGCTACATTCTCATTTCCTTAAGAGAACAATGGAAGTAAAAGGGTGAGCTCAACTAGCCTAGTAAGAAATATTATGACTAAGATAATGCTGAATAAGTTATCATTAGCCTTCAACAATGTTAAACTGATAGAATATAATAGATAACAATTTTAACTGTAGTGGAACAAGCAATCCATTAGAAGAGTCAAATAGAGCATGATATCCACTATCTTCTATGATTTAAAAAGTTTATCATTAACTTTATCGCTTGGACTCAGCTTAATAAATAGATAACATCATCAAATCATCCATGCACTATGGGCCAAGGATATTCATTAGTATCACATCCACAAATTATTCTTGCACTACGGGCCAAGAATTATTCGTGTAATCATCAATGGTCATGACTATACCAAATTATCCCTGGTCATAATCATACCAATCAACAGTCCATATATGCATGTAAGCCAAAGATGACTTTCATCACAATATAAGCATGAAGATGATGACAATGATATAAGAATTCAATTAAAAGAAAGTAAAGGATAAATTTTTAAAGATTTATAATTTAATTTATCCAAAATTTAATAATGTCCATTTTTTCAACATGATACTGCTTTGTGGAGTAAAATTTAAGAATAATATCCATGTATCAAAAATAATTTGGACAGAAAAGAAATAAATTTTTTGGTGAATAGTACCCTGTGAATAGTACTTCGGGAATAGTACCCCGTGAATAGTACCCCGACATGAAAAGTGCCCCAAATACCCGAGTAAACAATATTTGAGTGAATAGTAATCGAGTGAATAGTAACCCATAAATAGTAACTTGTGAATAGTACCCCGGCATGAAAGTGCCCCGAATACCCGAGTGAATAATATTATAGTGAATAGTAACCGGGTGAATAGTAACCCGTGAATAGTAACTTATGAATAGTACTTCGGGTGAAAATATTGATATTTAATAAGAAAGTTCATATCAATATTCCAATAAAATGATACTGGATGAAGAGCAAAACTCATGGATATTCCACTAAATTCAAGGATTATAAAAGCAATACTTACCATAGTAAGTTTAGATTTAAGGATATGAAAAGAATTAACATACGAAATCTGCAAATGGATTTTCACCTGTCATACGGTATGTAATCTGCGTAGACAGGTTATTCCAATATACTAAAGGATGAATACGAAAAATAGTATTCCTTATGAATACGAAAGAAATAATACCCCTTACCTTAGTAGAAAGCTGGATACTGCAAAAGTGAAGTAGCAGAATACTCTTCTTCTTGCTCTCTATAGTTTCTCTCTTTATAGTGTCTCTTGTGAATCTCAGTGAATTGGTGAGAATGAAAGAAGAATTAAGCTTCTATTTATAGGAGAATGGACTAAATAGTAACTAATTCATGAACGGTCCAGATTGATTTACTATTAGAACGGACGGTCTATATTGATTACTATTAAAACCACAACCGACGGTCCAGATTGATTTTCTTTTAAAACCACCACCGATGGTCCAGATTGATTACTTTTAAAACCACCACCGACAGTCCAAGTTGATTACTTTTAAAACCACCACTAACGGTCCAGATTAATTTACTATTAAAACTACCACCAATGGTCTAAATTGATTTAACTTATTACACTTTAGTACCCCTAAAGTTTTTCAAGTTTGCATTATTCCCCTCTAACTTTGGTAATTCACTTATATTCAATAAACACATTCTTAATACTTCAACAATTATTCATCATTAATATTATAACTCACAATATTTAACAACCCGGTCGTTTCATGAAGAGGGGCTTTTCGATAAGGATTTCTCCTATTGGCGCATAATTAGATGACTAACCTCTCTCGATGTAACTTCTAGATATTGTCAATATTGCAAATAATAATATGAATAACTTTGTTGTCTCGATTATTGATTTAATAATATAAAATATTATGTAGATGATAATGTGACAATAATTGAATCAAATAACGTGAGATACTATACAACAATTCTTTTGTAGCAATAATTGAGTATAAGCTGGTGACTTCTCACGTAAGCATCAATAATCAATCACTGAGTGTACTACTAACCACGCCAGACAATATTCTTTACTTTTACCACCGGGTAGTTCAACAGTTTAACGGTAAAACTTCTGCCGTTATTTTTATAAAAAAGATATTTCTGTCGTTTTCTAACTACAACAATACTTCCGTTGTGGGGTCCACCAACGATTGTGTCGTTGTACGAATATTCCCTTTTAAAACGAATATTGTAAGACCCCAACTTTTATGAATAAAGATGATTTTTCTATGATTATCATTTTTAATATTATGAAATGAATTTGATATAATGTTATAGTTATGGGTAATATTTATAAATTTTGCGAAGTACGCAAGTTGTTATATAACTTTCGATTGGTCGGGGAATATTCGTACAACGACACAATCATTAGTGGTCCCCGCAATGGAATTATTATCGGATTGAGAAAACGACAAAAAAATATTTTATGAAAATAACGGCGAAAGTTTTACCGTTAACTAATTGAAAACACCGGTGTTAAAAAGCACAAGAATACGCTGCCATGTCAGTTGCATAGTAGCACACAGATTGATTATTGATGCTTACGTGAGAAGTCACTAAATTTTGTTCAATTATTGCTACAAAGAATTGTGACATAGTATCTCACGTTATTTGATTCAATTATAGTTGATATTTTATATATTATTAAATCAATAATTAAGATAACAAGTTATTAATATTATTATTTACAATATTAATGATGTCTAGAAGTTCTGCCAAGGAGAGGTTTAGTCACATAATTGCGCGCCAATATAGAGAAATCTTTATTGGAAAGCCCCCTCTTTCCTGGGAACGACCTGGTCGATTAATATTGTGAATTATAATAAAGGTGATAAGTTTTGTTTTATTATTATTATAAATGTAATAAAAGCGAAAACTTTTTATATAAAATGTAATACTTTTATAAAGTTATTTATTTTATTAGACTATAAATAGAATATATAATATTCTATTATGCATAGTGTTTGCATAGTAAAATCTTTTTATATAAAACAAAATACTTTAATAAAGTTATTTGTTTTATTAGACTATAAATAGAATATATAATATTCTATTATGCATAAAGTGTTTGCATAGTGCTCAGATAGTCTTCAGATAGTAAAATCTTTTTATATAAAATAGAATACTTTTATAAAGTTATTCATTTTATTAGATTATAAATAAAATATATTATATTTTATTTAAAAGATTTTATTTTATTAGAATATTTTATTAATACTGCATAGTAAATCAATATGGACCATCCATTTAAAAGTAAATCTATCTGGATCGCTCATGAATTAGTTACTATTCAGTCCATTCTCCTATAACTAGAAACTCATTCCTTCATTATTTATTACGAATTCACTGAAACTCTAGAGAGAGAAACTATAGAGAGAAAGAAGAAAAGTATTCTGCTACTTCACTACTCCTATATCCAGTTTCTTCAAAGGTAAAGGGTATTAGTTCTTTTGTATTCATGAAGAGAACTTCTGTCATTCCATTCTTTATTATTCTGTTGGAATAACTTGTATACACGGTCTACCCTATACTTGGTGAAATTCTTCTGTTATTCCATTCTTTATTATTATGTTGGAATAACATGTCTATGTGAAGTACCGCAGACATGGTGAAATTCTTCTGTTATTCCATTCTTTATTATTCTGTTGGAATAACCTGTGTACGCGATCTATTCTTCTGTTATTCCATTCTTTATTATTATATTGGAATAACTTGTCTATGCGAAGTACCGCATACATGGTGAAATTCTTCTGTTATTCCATTCTTTATTATTATTCATTGGAACATCCTCTCGCAAGTGCGTTACGCATGATTTCGTTTTCGTTATTTATTATTCTGTTGGAATATCCTGTCAGTGCATTTACACATGACCTGGTTTCGTTATTTATTTTGTTGCAATAACCTGTATATGCGTTTACGCATGACCTGGTTCCATTATTTATTATTCCGTTGGAATAACTTGTCTGTGCGGTCTATCACATGCCTGGTGATTTCTTTTGTTATTCTATTCCTTATTATACTCAGTTGGTTAAAGTTTTGGCTTTTATACTCAATGAAATTAGTGGAATATCCTTGATAATTGCACTTCATCCAGTATCTTTTCATGGAAATATTCTTCTGAGCATTCTTAAATTTTACTCCACAAAGAAGTATCATGTTGACAATTTGGACATTATTGGTTCCAGGATAAATTTATTCTTGAACTTGTTTTATTGGATTATTATGTCATTGTCATCATCCTTATGCTTATATTGTGATGAAAGTCATCTTTGGCTTACGTGCATAGATGGACTTGGTATGATTATGACCAGAGATTATTCGGTATAATCATGACTTGTAATGTTATATATGATGTGGTAAAAGCCCTTAGTGGCCTGTAGTGCATTCATGGATAGTTTTTGGTATGATTATGACTAGGGAGTATTCGGTATAGTCATGACCATTGATGATTTAATGAATATCCTTGGCCCGTAGTGTAGGGATGACTCGATGATGTGGTTTATTTATTAAGCTGAGTCTCAGCGATAAAAATTGATGAAAATATTTTAAATCATAGAAGATAGTAGATATCGCGCTCTACTTGACTCTTCTAATGGATTGCTTATTCCACTACAGTTAAACTTGATGTCTATTATATTTTATCAGTTTAACATTGTTGAAGACTAATGATAAGTTATTCTGCATTATCTTAGTCATATTATTTCTTACTAGGCTTGTTGAGCTCACCCTTTTGCTTTTATTGTTCTCTTCAGGAAATGAGAACGTAGCCGGGACTAGTCGGGGAATGGAGTGATGGTCCGAGATGGTGTATTCGTAGTCCTCACTATTCTATAAAATAGTGTGATAATAAATATAATGAGGACTCTATTTGAGAGTGGATATTGTCTAGAAGACAATATTCATATTTAAACTCTCTGCTATGTTTGGTCGTATATTACATGACGTTTGTATAATTAAGTTTGTATTTGTATTCTGTACCATGTATGTGGCGACTCAGAATAGGTGATGTATACCTTTTTTGGGGGCGTCACAGTTTGTATCAAAGCTTAGGGATATGATCCCTGGCTGAGATGTGAGACAAGAGCTAGGAGGGGAGAGACGGGGAATTCTTTCTCTAGTATGACCTACCTAAGTTTATTTGGTATTTAATTAGTCGGTCAGAGTATAGAGATTAGATGTGATATGTTAATTAACCCTTATTTTGTGGCAGTATTTGAAAATGGCATCCGAAAATGTTGAGAATAGCAATGGAGCACATGAGACCGTTGAGTCACCAAAGATTAATACCCAGGATAATGTTCAACAGGAAGTCAATATTCCTCAGGTAAACAACAACAATCAAATGATGAATGATGGGATGTTCAGAGGTTTTATGCAATTCATGCAACATCAGGCGAAGGCGGCTCTTGTCTAAAATGCAGGTGGAAACACTAATAACTCTCGGACGGTCACTGCTAAGCAGTTCAAGGAACTGGGACCACCAGAGTATTTTGGAGAGCCAAAACCACTTAAGGCAGAGACGTGGATAAAGCAGATCAACAAGATATTTGATGTATGGGGATGCTCCGAGGAGCAAAAGGTTCCCTTTGTCACCTTCATGTTGCATGAGCATAAAGTGATTACTAGTGGGAATCAGAAGCGTACTCCACCCCGCCAGATCAAGATGTCTTGGGAGAAGTTCCAAGAGCTGTTCAACAAAAGTACTTTCTTGAAAGTATTCATCACATGAAGGAGGTAGATTTCATCAAGCTTAAGCAAAACAATATGATGGTGGCACAGTACGAAGCTAAGTTTGCCGAGTTGTCTCAGTTTGCATCCCACTTGGTCGATAATGAGGAGAGAATGACGCGGATGTTTCTAAGAGGTTTGAAACCCGAGATACGTCAATACCTTATCTCTCATAAACTGTGTTTGTATTTAGATTTTGTGAATAGGGCTCATTTATTAGAGCGCGATAATGAGTCAACCCAACCAAGAGAGAGCAGATGATAAGTCGATAATACAAATGGTAGCAGTCATCGAAGCGGTGACAACAAACATGGAGGGAATCAACATGCCAGAAATGGTAATCACTTCGGTGGTAATCATGGCCATGACAATAAGAGTTGACATTTCAAGAAGAGAAGATTCAATAATGATGGAAAGACGTCAGCACCAGCACCTGTTGTTAATGAAGGAGAACGACCGTCGGTCGTATGTTACAAATGTGGAGGGGAAGGACACATAATTCCAAACTGCACGATGCAGTCCAAAGCATGTTATAATTTTGGAAAAGAAGGTCACCTACCCCAATTTTATCGTGCATCAAAGTCAAGTCCAGTTGGGATGGAGGCATCCAAGGGTGTCCCAAACAAGACAAAACTGGTAGTTCAAGGAAGAGCGTTTGTCGTAACCTCCCAAAAAGTGAGGAATCCGAACGAGGTGATCACGGGTAAGCTAATCATAAACTCTAGCAAAGTTTATACTTTATTTGATACCGGTTCTACCCATTCCTTTATTTCTCCTACTTGCGCTCAACGTTTAAATTTAACTTTGGAGAAATTAGACTTTGACTTATCTGTTGAAACTCCATTGGGAGAAATCTTCATTACATCCACGGTTTATAAGTCTTGTTTGATTCAAATCGGTAACCGCATGTTACCTGTCGATCTTATTTCTTTGAAAATACTTGCATTTGATGTGATTCTAGGGATTGATTCAAATCGGTAACCGCATGTTACCGATGTCATTCAAATCGGTAACCGCATGCAAAAATTGATTGTTTTCGTAAGGTTGTTAGCTTTCATATTCTTAACCAACCTATTATGCGAATTCAAGCAACCAAATAATTAAAATTAATCACTGTCATCTCAAGCCATAAAGCTATTCGTTTATTGAAAAATGGATGTCAAGCTTTCTTAGCTCATGTCACGGATCTAAACAAAAATTCATCAGTTTTGAATGATATTTCTATTGTTAATAAATTTCCTAACGTATTTCCTGAAGAACTTCATGGCCTACCCCTAGAGCGTGAAATTGAATTTTGTATCGACCTTGAGCCCAGTATAAAACCCATTTCAAAAGCTCCATATCGAATGGCTCCTATTGAATTTTAGGAGTTAAAGACCCAACTGCAGGAATTGTTAGACATTGGCTTTATTCGTCCTAGTACTTCTCCTTGGAGTGCTCCTGTTCTATTCGTAAGGAAGAAAGATGGAAGTATGCGACTTTGTATTGCTTATCGGGAGTTGAATCATGTCACCATCAAAAATAGGTACCCGTTGCCTCGCATTGATGACTTGTTTAACCAGTTGCAAGGAGCCAAATTCTTTTCAAAGATTGGTCTTCGTTACGGATATCACCGATTGAAAATTAGAACCGATGACATTCTAAAGACGGCTTTTAGAACTCGGTACGGGCATTATGAATTCCTAGTCATGTCTTTTGGATTGACTAATGTTCCTGGTGCCTTCATAGATATGATGAACCGAGTATTCAAGGAATATTTGGATCACTTTGTGGTCATCTTTATTGATGACATCCTCATATATTCCAAAAGCCGTGAAGATCATGAGCAATAATTGAGGCTGATACTACAAAAGCTTCGTGAAAACAAGTTTTATGCCAAGTTAAAGAAATGTGAGTTCTGGCTTGAGGAAGTAGCATTCCATGGGCACGTAGTATCAAGTCATGGAATATCTGTTGACCCGACAATGATTGAAGCAATTTAAAGCTGGGAGCAACTTAAATCAGTGACAGAAGTACGTAGCTTTCTCAGTTTAGCTGGTTATTATCGGAGATTCATGGAAGGATTTTCTCGAATCGCTACTCCACTAACTCAGCTAACTCGAAAAGATACAAAATTCGGTTGGAGCGAGGAATGTGAGAAGAGTTTTCAAGAACTCAAGAGGAGACTCATTTCAGCACCTGTTCTGACAATACCATCTGGCTCAGAGGGATTTGTCATCTATAGTGATGCTTCGGGAAAAGGGTTAGGATGTGTTCTCATTTAACATGGGAAAGTCATAGCCTATGCCTCTCGACAACTAAAAGAATATGAGAGGAATTATCCTACGCATGATCTAGAGTTGGCAGCTGTTGTCTTCGCATTTAAAATTTGGAGGCATTACTTGTATGGGGAGAAAGTGGAGATCTTAACGGATCATAAAAGCCTCAAATATTTCTTCACTCAAAAGGAACTCAACATGTGACAACGACGTTGGCTTGAATCATTGAAAGATTATGATCATACCATCCAATACCATCCCGAAAAGCTTAACATAGTGGTAGGCGACGATTGATCGAAAGAAGATCATATGCGGTACGAAAAGCGATATTGTCAATGCAAAGGCCCATTTTTTGTGACGTGCAAAGGATGGAGATAGAGTTAAAGACTCTAGAGACCCATATGATGATGGCAAATATATGAGTAGAACCGACATTAATTGATAAAGTTAAAGCTGCTCAAGCTACAGACCTGGAGCTGATGCGTATTAGGAAGAAATTTCAAGAAGGTGCTATGCCGGAAGCAAGAATCGATGAAGAAGGAATACTTCGAGTCAACTCCAGACTTTGTGTTCCTAACGACGCTGATTTAAAGTATAAAATCATGATGGAGGTGCACAACACACCGTTTGCAATCCATCCTGGGAGTACCAAAATGTATCGTGATCTTCTTCATACATTTTGGTGGAGCAATATGAAGAGAGAGATAGCGCTGTTTATCTTAAGGTGTCTAACTTGTCAATGATTCAAGGCGGAGCATCAAGTACCAAAAGGTCCATTGCAACCACTTGAAATTCCAGAATGGAAGTGGGAGCACATTACCATGGATTTCGTTACTGGTCTTCCCAAGGTTTCTCAAGGCATAGATGCAATTTGGGTCATTGTTGATAGATTGACCAAGTTTGCTCACTTCTTACCTATACGAGAAACTTATACACTTGAACGTCTTGCTCGTATGTACACAAACGAGGTTGTAAGATTGCATGGTATGCCAGTATCCATAGTTTCTAATCGAGACCCAAGATTCACTTAAAGATTTTTGGTTAGTTTGCAAAAAGCTATGGGCACGGATTTATAATTTAGTTAGGCATATCATCCTCAGACGGATGGACAATCAGAGAGGACTATTCAAACTCTTGAAGATTTATTAAGACTCTGTGTCCTTGACTTCAAGGAGAGTTGGAACAAGTTCTTACCGTTGGTGGAGTTTTCCAACAACAACAGCTATCAATCAAGTATTGGCATGGCTCCATTTGAGGTGTTGTATGGAAGAAAGTGTCGTTCTCTTTGGGATGAGGTAGGTGAAGCAACGTTGTTAAGACCGGAGTTGGTACTTATGACTACGGAAAAGATTCAAACGATCCGACAACGTATAAAAACCTCACAAGATCGACAAAAGAGTTATGCTGATCTTTACCGAAAGGACGTGGAATTTGATATAGGAGATCATGTGTTGTTACATGTTGCTCCATGGAAAGGAGTTACAAGATTTAGAAAGAGAGGAAAGCTCAATCCTCGATTTATTGGCCCATTTTTATTCCTCGATCGAGTAGGAACTGTGGCCTATAGACTCGCTTTACCGCCAAGTATGTCTCGTGTTCATAACAATTTTCACATATCCATGTTATGTAAATATGTGGAAGACCCGAACAACATTATTGAGTTAGAACCGGATGAAATAGCGTAAGATTTAACGTATGAAGAGGTTCCTATTAAAATCTTGGATAAGAAGGAACATATTCTACGCTCCAAGGTTATACCTCAAGTCAAAGTTTTATGGAGGAACCACGATGTTGAGGAAATGACCTGGGAGTTAGAATCTGAAATGAAATCAAGGTATCCTTGCCTCTTCGACATACCAGGTATGTACCCTAATTTCGAGGGCAAAATTTCATAAGAAGGGGAGGTTGTAAGACCCCAACTTTTATGAATAAAGATGATTTTTCTATGATTATCATTTTTAAATTGATATAATGTTATAGTTGTGGGTAATATTTATAAATTTTACGAAGTACGCAAGTTGTTATATAATATTCGATTGGTCGGGGAATATTCGTTTTAACAGGGAATATTCGTACAACAGCACAATCATTGGTGGACCTCAGAATTGGAGTTATCATTCGGATAGAGAAAACGACAAAAAAAATATTTTATGAAAATAACGGCGGAAGTTTTACCGTTAACTGTTGAAACACCTGGTGTTAAAAGTACAGTAATACGCGTGGTTGCATAATAGCACCCGGTATTGTTTATTGATGCTTATGTGAGAAGTCAGTCAGTTTTGTTCAATTATTGCTACAGTAATTGTTGCATAGTATCTCACGTTATTTGATTCAATTATTGTCGATATTTTATATATTATTAAATCAGTAATTAAGATAACAAAGTTATTAACATTATTATTTGCAAATATTAACGATGTCTAGAAGATCTGCCAAGGAGAGGTTTAGTCACCTGATTGCGCGCCAATAAGAAGAAATCCTTATTGGAAAACCCCCTCTTTCCTGGGAATGACCTGGTCGATTAATATTGTGAATTATAATAAAGGTGATAAGTTTTGTTTTATTATTATTATAAATGTAATAAAACAGAAAACTTTTTATATAAAACAGAATACTTTTATAAAGTTATTTGTTTTATTATACTATAAATAGAATATATAATATTCTATTATGCATAGTGTTTGCATAGTAAAATCTTTTTATATAAAATGATTACTTTTTATAAAGTTATTTGTTTTATTAAACTATAAATAGAATATATAATATTCTATTATGCATAGTGTTTGCATAGTGGCTCGCATAGTGTTTGCATGGTAAAAATTTTTATATAACACAAAATACTTTTATAAAGTTATTCGTTTTATTAGATTATAAATAGAATATATTATATTTTATTTAAATAATTTTGTTTTATTAAAATATTTTATTAATACTGCATAGTAAATAAATATAGACCGTCTGTTTAAAAGTAAATCAATTTGGACCGTTCATGAATTAGTTACTATTCAGTCCATTCTCCTATAAATAGAAGCTCATTCCTTCATTATTTCTTACGAATTCACTGAAACTCTAGAGAGAGAAACTATAGAGAGAAAGAAGAAAAGTATTCTGCTACTTCACTACTCCTATATCCAGTTTCTTCTAAGGTAGGGGGTATTATTTCTTTCGTATTCATGAAGAGAACTAATGTCAGTCCATTCTTTATTATTCTGTTGGAATAACCTGTATACGTGGTCTACCCTATACTTGGTGAAATTCTTCTAGTATTCTATTCTTTATTATAATGTTGGAATAACCTGTCTATGCTAAGTATCGCATACATGGTGAAATTCTTCTGTTATTCCATTCTTTATTATTTCGTTGGAATAACTTCAGATACGTGATCTCACCGTATACTTGGTGAAATTCTTCGTTATTCCATTCTTTGTTATTATGTTGGAATAACTTTGTCTAAATAAGCATACATACATGGTGAAATTCTTCTATTATTCCATTTTTTATTATTCTATTGGAATAACCTGTATACGCGGTCTACCCTATATTTGGTGAAATTCTTCTGTTATTCCATTCTTTATTATTATGTTGGAATAACCTGTCTATGCGAAGTACCACATACATGATGAAATTCTTCTGTTATTCCATTCTTTATTATTCTGTTGGAATAACCTGTATACGCGGTCTACCCTATACTTGGTGAAATTCTTCTATTATTCCATTCTTTATTATTATATGTTGGAATAACCTGTCTATCCGAAGTACCGCATACATGGTGAAATTCTTCTGTTATTCCATTTTTTATTATTCTGTTGGAACATCCTGTCAGTTCGTTTACGCATGACCTGGTTCCATTATTTATTATTCTGTTAAAATATCCTGTCGGTGCGTTTACGCATAACCTAGTTCTGTTATTTATTATTCTGTTGGAATATCCTTTATGTGCGTTTATGCATGACCTAGTTAACCTGTCTGTGCGGTCTATCGCATGCCTGATGATTTCTTTTGTTATTCTATTCCTTATTATACTCAGTTGGTTAAAGTTTTGGGTTTTATACTTCATGAAATTAGTGGAATATCCTTGATAATTGCGCTTCATCCAGTATCTTTTCATGGAACTATTCTTCTGAGTATTCTTAAATTTTACTCCACAAAGAAGTATCATGTTGACAATTTGGACATTATTGGTTCCTAGATAAATTTTTCTTGAACTTGATTTATTGAATTATTATGTCATTGTCATCATCCTCATGCTTATATTGTGATGAAAGTCATCTTTGGCTTACGTGCATAGATGGACTTGGTATGATTATGACCAGAGATTATTCGGTATAATCATGACATGTAATGTTATATATGATGTAGTAAAAGCCCTCAGTGGCCTATAGTGCATTCATGGACAGTTTTTGGTATGATTATGACCAGGGAGTATTCGGTATAGTCATAACCATTGATGATTTAATGAATATCATTGGCCCGTAGTGCAGGGATGACTCGATGATGTGGTTTATTTATTAAGTTGAGTCTCAGCGATAAAATTGATGAAAATATTTTAAATCATAGAAGATAGTAGATATCACGCTCTACTTGACTCTTCTAATGGATTGCTTATTCCGCTACAGTTAAACTTGATGTCTATTATATTTTATCAGTTTAACATTGTTGAAGACTAATGATAAGTTATTCTGCATTATCTTAGTCATATTATTTCTTACTAGGCTAGTTGAACTCACCCTTTTGCTTTTATTGTTCTCTTCAGGAAATGAGAACGTAGCCGAGACTAGTCGGGGAACGGAGTGATGGTCCGAGATGGTGTATTCGTAGTCCTCACTATTCTATAAAATAGTGTGACAATAAATGTAACGAGGACTCTAATTGAGAGTGGATATTGTCTGAAAGGAAATATTCCTGTTAAAACTCTCAGCTATATTTTGTCGTATATTACACGACGTTTGTATAATTAAGTTTGTATTTGTATTCAGTACCATGAATTTGGCGACTTAGAATAGGTGATGTACACAGGTTATTCCAACGGAATAATAAATAATGGAACCAGGTCATGCGTAAATGCACATACATGATATTCCAACAGAATAATAAATAACGGAACCAGGTCATGCGCAAACACACCGACAGGATGTTTTAACAAAATAATAAAGAATGGAATAACAGAAGAATTTCACCATGTATGCGATACTTCGCATAGACAGGTTATTCCAATATAATAATAAAGAATGGAATAACGGAAGAATTTCACCAAGTATAGGGTAGACCGCGTATACAGGTTATTCCAACAAAATAATAAAGAATGGAATAACAGAAGAATTTCACCATGTATGCGGTACTTCGCATAGACAGGTTATTCCAACATGATAATAAAGAATTGAATAACAGAAGAATTTCACCAAGTATAGGGTAGACCACGTGTACAGGTTATTCCAATAGAATAATAAAGAATGGAATGACAGAAGTTCTCTTCGTGAATACGAAAGAAATAATACCCCTTACCTTAGAAGAAACTGGATATAGGAGTAGTGAAGTAGTAGCATACTTTTCTTCTTTCTCTCTATAGCTTCTCTCTCTAGAGTTTCAGTGAATTCGTAAGAAATAATGAAGGAATGAGCTTCTATTTATAGGAGAATGGACTGAAGAGTAACTAATTCATGAACGGTCCAGATTGATTTACTTTTAAACGGACGGTCCATATAGATTTACTATGCAGTATTAATAAAATATTCTAATAAAACAAAATCTCTTAAATAAAATATAATATATTCTATTTATAATCTAATAAAATGAATAACTTTATAAAAGTATTATGTTTTATATAAAAAGATTTTACTATGCAGGCACTATGCAAACACTATACATAATAAAATATTATATATTCTATTTATAGTCTAATAAAATAAATAGCTTTATAAAAGTATTCTATTTTATATAAAAAGATTTTACTACGCAAAACACTATGCATAATAGAATATTATATATTCTATTTATAGTCTAATAAAACAAATAACTTTATAAAAGTATTCTCGCTTTTATATAAAAAGTTTTCAATTTTATTACATTTATAATAATAATAAAACAAAACTTATCACCTTTATTATAATTCACAATATTAATCCACTGTGTCGCTCCTCAGAAAGAGGGGCTTTCAATAAGGATTTCTCCTTATTGTATGCCGCAATTAGGTGACCAAACCTCTCCTTGGTAGAACTTCTAGACATCATTAATATTCCAAATAATAATATTAATAACTTTGTTATCTCAATTATTGATTTAATTATATATAAAATATCGACAATAATTGAATCAAATAACGTGAGATACTATGCAACAATTCATCGTAGCAATAATTGAACAAAATCGATCGACTTCTCACGTAAGCATCAATAATCAATATAAATCGCACTATGCAACCACGCCAGACATTTTTACTTTTAACACCACGTGTTTCAAAAGCTAATAAAGAAAATTTCCGCCTTTATTTTCATATAAAATATTTTTTGTCGTTTTTTCAATCCGGATAATAATTCCATCATGGGTCCACTAATGATTGTGTTGTTGCATCTAATATTCCCTGTTAAAATGAATATTGCCCGACCAATCGAATATTATATAACAACTTGCGTACTTCGCAAAATTTATAAATATTACCAACAACTATAATATTATATCAAATTCATTCCATAATATTAAAAATTATAATCATAGAAAAATCATCTGTATTCATAAAAGTTGGGGTCTTACAATTTACTACATGACTTACAATGTTATTTGCCTTCAATAGTATTTACAATTTTAACTGTACAATAATCCATTCCTGTAACTTGTCTTTGCCTTTGCCTGTGTTTGAAGTATTCGTCTTACTCTAAAATGTTTATCATGATATAGCAAGGGTGAGAAAAAAGTTTGCCCAACAAGTTTAACTATAAAGTAAGATATATCATGATTGAAAAGAATAAAAGCGGACAACTTTCAACAATATAATAATTGTGAAAGAACATGAATCAATTTACATAACTAAATGACCGAGATAATAAAAATGAATGGCCAACAATGAACATGAACAAATTTAACTGAACCAAATGGTAATAAAGGTGATCAGCCTTTCATACCTGATAAACATATGCAACATGCACAACGTGCGAATCAATAATTCATAGATGTGTTATAATCAACAATGATTATCCACGAGCATGGATTGAAATAACAACTCAAGTATGAGTTAGAAAACTTGCACAAGAAAAGTATAGGAACTAGAATGCACCGTAGATTACTATTACGCAACCTATTTTAGCTTCATCTAAAAGACCTAATATTGATAATATCGATCTCCCAATTAGAATAATATCATCACATACACTACTGTTAATTATAGTCATTATACAACTTAAACACTTATACATAATCAAATATTAGATTACTCCTTAAAACATCATTATTATTATTGTCCTTTGATAATTATTTAATCATTATATCATATACATTACGATTTAACACTTAAATCCTATATATTATAAGTTCTTCTTTAAAATCTAATAGGTCAAATACTAATCCAGCAACCTGGATTATCCAAACATACCAATCCAACAACCCATATTGTATTCCAATAAACCAGATTGCAATCCAGCAAACTGGATTCCAAATCCAGTAACCAGATTGCAATCCAGCAAGCTGGATTAAATAGATTTTTAATCCAACAAGTTGGATTCAATAATTCTTTTCACAAAAATACCAAATCAACTTATTATTTTTTTATCCTTTGACCAAAAATATATACATATATTTCATACACAAAAAGTATTTTTCGGAAATTTTTCAACTCCCTATAGTATTTTTCAAAAATCATTTTTAGTTCATAGCTTAAGAAATTAGCCCTATCACGCTCAACTCCAAAAATACCCATCTCTTGACATAATCATATACGTGTTAACGTGAGCCTTCAATTTAATCTTTGTGGCAATCGGAGTTATATAACTTCGGTTATAGTCATTTTCGTCAGAAAATCTTAAACATTGAAATGGCTATAACTTGGTCATTTTAAGTCAGAATGAGCTCATTTTTGGACAGGAGCTACTTTATGTCATATATTTTCATGTCCTGAATGGCCGGAATTTATTTCAAAAATTAAGTTGCTGAAACTACACTTTCAAAGTTCTGGGCAATAGGTTTTTTGGAAAAATTGACTTTTGCCTACTTTGCCAAAAACAGTCCATACGAAAATCTACAACTCCTTTTTTGGTAATTCCACTTGAAAATGTTAGAAAACTTATCATATTATCTTCCCAAAGTTTTCCAAAATTTTTAAATGTCAGAAAAATGACAAAACTCCTCCTGGCATTGACTGGCCAAAAAATAGTGTGTTTCTCTTTATTGAAAACGAAACTATTTTTGCTAAAACCGTCATTATAGACTGAGAACTCAAAAATTTTGTGTGCTACCACTTGGGTTTGGTAGCTTACTTGTATATCTAGTACCCCCTTTCTGTGGATGGAAAAAAGAAGGTGTAGACCAAAAATGGTGGAAATCCAAAGTACATAGAAATTTATGGTTTATAAACTAAAAAAAAACTTTTCTTTTCTTTTGAGTTCCAAACAAATCAACACCCAATATATGTATATCTAAACATAAAACACTTATTAACATATAAATCTAGTTTTAAAGTTTGGAACCAATGGTCCAAGTTTGGATTGATAACAATCAAAATAAAATTATATAAACTAGATATAGTTTATACCTTTGCTTGATTTTCTTTCTCCTTCTTCCTAGAATGGCTTATGGAGCTTTGAAACTTACAAAAACTCTCTCCCTTCTCTCCTCTATGGCTACTGAATTGCTCTCTCTCTCTCTTGGTTTTCTTTTTGGTTAGAAAATAAGAGATGAAAGAAATAAGTTAGATATTTGTTTGTTGGAGATTAATGCATAGTTATATTTTTTATATCTATATTTACTCCACACATTCTCTCTTGCTTCCTCCCTCTCTCACTTAATCACCACATTAATATATGTGGGAGATTAACAAATAAGGTGGCTCCTTTACCAACTTGACACCTAGCTAGTTGGTGGAATATCTTTTGCAAAATTGTGGCTTAAAATGATGACATGCATCCCTCTATTCCCCTCCTCAAATAGACGGCCATGTGGCCTTCCCATTCACCATATTTTGGTCTTCTTGTGGCCAAACATTGTCATCTCCTTTTCTCCCACAATAACCATCCACTTGTTCCTTCCATTTACCACACATTTGAAATTATCTTTTACTTAAAAATTAAGTAAAAGGACATTTCGGTAATTTCACACTCACTAAGGGTATTTTTGTCATTTTCCCTACAATTCATATGGTAATTTGGTCTTTTCAAATATATCCCATAAATCTTAACCCTTAAAGTTTTATACTTAGCATTAGAATTCCCAAATTAGGGTTTAGGAATTCCCAGTTAGGGTTTAGGATTCCCAGAACTGAAATTATGGTTTCCAAAGCTGGAATTAGAGTTTCTAACCAATCGTTAGGGTTTCTTAACTTAACATCAAAGTTCTTAACATAACATTAGGGTTTACCCATGTTACATTTATCTGCTCAACACTTGACCCTTAACCACATACTGTACACATATATAATCACAATACACAAAACCCTATTCCTCGGTATCAGATATTCACTTATAATTTGTAATTTATACAAATCCTTCACAAAAATATTAAATCCATACCTTATTTCTAGTCTAGGTCTTATTATTAAACCTTTATTTAATTCAATTAAGATTTTATTAATCGTCTAAATTCTCTAGTTGTCACAGGGAGGGATTATATACATCAGTTTTTCTGTTTTGCGTATTATTTTTCCAAGAGGCTAAGAAGAAAAGAGAAAATACAGAGAAAGAGAGAGTGGGCTAGGGATGGAAATGAGAGTTCTCTATGAATTGGGAATTTAGGGGAAGAAAAAGGTTTGTCAAAGCCTTGGAATCATCATCTTTGCTAATATAAATCAAGGATTAAAGGTATAATCTATTCCTAATTCCAAGTCTTGGCTTTTCAATGATTATTCTATGTCATTCGGATTTTGTTGGATATTTGTTTTAAATATTTATTATATGTATGTAATTTGTTGGTTATCATCTAAAAGTGAATTGCAGTACGAAAATTCATGAAAATCATGTTTTGTGTTCTTGTGTATTCTTGGGAAAAAGGGAAATTTTGGTTGATGATTTGTTAGAATGATTGTTATGTATGTTATATATAGTTTATAATCTGTTATATGTAGTTTACAAGTGATTTTGAAGTATCAAATTCATGAGTAGTCATGTTTGAGAAGAAGGAATTTGTTTTGGTTGAATATGTATAATAAGGTATATTTTGAGTTAAAAATTTAAGTTCAATTCATGTAAGAACCAGTTAATTGTTAATTTTTATTGTTAGTATATTGAAATACGAAAATAATACATTTGGAATGAATTAATTTGGTTGATTAACGAGGTCGTAGTGATATGATTCGCTAAACATGTCAAAATTTAAGTTATAATCATAAATATTTTGACGCCCCCAAAAATAGGTATACATCACCCATCAAGAGTCGCTAAATACATGGTACATAAATCAAATACAACTTAATTATACAACTGTCGTGTAAAATATGACAAAACATAAACTGAGAGTTTAATCTAGAATATTGCCTTCTAGACAATATCCACTCTCAATGGAGTCCTCATAGACAGTTTACAAACTCAAATTCAGTCCTCATTATATTTATTATCACACTATTTAATAAAATAGTGAGGACTACTAATGCTATCATCTGGACTGTCAATCTGTTCCCCGACTCGTCCCAGCTATATTCTCATTTCCTGAAGAGAACAGTGAAAGAAAGGGTGAGCTCAACTAGTCCAGTAAGAAATATTATGACTAAGATAATGCAGAATAAATTATCATTAGCCTTCAACAGTGTTAAACTGATAAAATATAACAAACATCAAGTTTAACTACAGCGGAACAAGCAATCCATTAAAAGAGTTAAGTAGAGAATAAAATCTACTATCTTCTATGATTTAAAAAGGTTTTCATCAACTTTATTGCTGAGACTCAACTTAATAAATAAACCACATCATCGAATCATCCCTGCACTACGGGCCAAGGATATTCATTAAATCATCAATGGTCATGACTATACCGAATAATCCTTGGTCATAATCATACCAAAAACTGTCCATCAATGCACTACAGGCCACTGAGGATTTTTACCACATCATTCGTCACATTATGGTCATGATTATACCAAATAATTCCTGGTCATAATCACACCAAGTCCATCTATGCACGTAAGCCAAATATGACTTTCATCACAATATAAACATGAGAATGATGACAATGATATAAGCATTAATCAAACAAAAATAAGGATAAATATTAAAGACTTTAAATTTATCCAAATATTATCAATCACATAATAAACTCATAATCTAATATTGTTAATATTATAACAATATTTTAATCACTTCTTAAACTTATAAACAATTTATTTCAATTGTTTACACTTTACCAAATAATACATTTAATCATTCAAAATTGTCAAATCCTAAGATTTCATCACCAATGATCAAATCCCTTATCAAAAATCTGCATATACCCTATATAGGATTCCTAAGCCATAAAATCCTATTTTTCAATTTTGTTACTTCACATAACATATTTACCTCATTTACTCATAACTAGATTATTTTCATGAAAAATACCAAATCAGTCCCAAAAATATTTTTTTTCTGGGATTAAGCAGAATATAGTCCCATATTGAACATATATTTTTCTCAAAATTTATAAAATTCGTTTACTATTTTTCAAAAATTAATTTCTAATTAATTCCTTAAGAAATTAGCTACCTCAAGTTTAACTCCAGAAATTCCCAAATCTTGGCAGGATCTTACACATGTTAACTTGAGCTTTCAGTTTAAATTTCATGGTCATCGGAGTTATAGAACTCTGGTTATAGCGTTTTTCGTCGAAAAAACCTAAATATTGAAATAGTCATAACTTGCTAATTTTAAGTCGGAATGAGCTCATTTTTGGACAAGAGGTACTTTATACCATATATTTCCATGTCCCAAAAGGCCAGAATTTTTCTCACAAATTAAGTGGCCGAAAATGCCCTTTTAAATTTCTGGGCAGTAGCTTTTTGGTATTTTGCAGTTTTCGACTCCTTTGCTAAAATCAGTCCACACAAAAATCTACAACACCTTTTCCAGTGATTCCACTTGGATAAGTTAGAAAACTCATAGATCTTACTCTAGAACTTGACCACACTCAAAAATTCAAAATATAATAGGAGATGTGGTCAATTGAATTTCTAGTTCCATTTTCACCAAAATCTGATTTTTCAACCCTTTGAGATTTCTAAGAAACTTTCATGTTTTCACATAATAACCAACATAACTCATCATAACACTTACTAATACTACATATGTCCATGATTATCATGAGTCCAATGCTTTTATTATGACTTTCATCATAATCCACGTAAACAGGTCATTTCCACAATTTAATAAGGAATGAATACAAAGGATCATTCACCATGCATGTGGTAATCCACATAGACATGTTATTCCAACAAAATAATAAAGAATGGAATAACAGAAGAATTCACCATGCATGCGATAGATTGCATAGACAGGTTATTCCCAACAGAATAATAAATAATGGAACCAGTCATCACACGAACGCACGTATAGATAGGATATTCCGGCGAATAATAAAGAATGGAACCAGTCACGATAAACACATGAGTATGTGATATTTCGATGTAATAATAAAGAATGAAATAATAGAAGAATTTCACCATGTATGTGGTACTTCGCATAAATAGGTTATTCTAATATAATAATGAAGAATGGAATAACAACTCGTACGAGTATTGAAAGAAAATAATTCTATTCATGAATACGAAAGAATAATACCCCTTACCTTAGAAAGAAACTGGATATTGGAGTAGTGAGTTAGCAGACTTCTCTTCTTCTTTCTCTCTATAATTTCTCTCTATAATAAATGCTCTATAGCTTGAGTAAATTGGTGAAGAATAATGAAGAAATGAGATTCTATTTATAGGAAAATATAGTTTCGATAATTGCATATTTTGAGGCTCAGAATATTACAGTATAATACCTTCCTCTTTTCCTTTATTTTTAATTTAGTCCTGCAAGTATTATCAAACTTGCACCACATCCCCTAATAGTAAATAATGTGAATCAATAGTTCAATCATGTGATTCAATAGTTATTCCAACAGAATAATAAATAATGGAACTAGGTCATGCGTAAACGCACAGACAGGATATTTCGACAAAATAATAAAGAACGGAATAATAGAAGAATTTCACCATGTATGCGGTACTTCGCATAAACAGGTTATTCCAACATAATAATGAAGAATGGAATAACAACTCTTACGAGTATTGAAAGAAAACAATTCTCTTCATGAATACAAAAGAATAATACCCCTTACCTTAGAAAAAAACTGGATACTATAGTAGAGAGGTAGCAGACTTCTCTTCTTCTTTCTCTCTATAATTTCTCTCTATAATAATTGCTCTATAGCTTGAGTGAATTGGTGAGAAATGAAGGAAGAATGAGCTTCTATTTATAGAAAAATATAGTTTCGATAATTGCACGTTTTGGGGCTCAAAATATTACAGTACAATACCTCCAACTTTTCTTTCATTTTTAATTTAGTCCTGCAAGTATTATCAAACTTGCACCACCTCCCTTAATAGTAAATAATGTGAATCAATAGTTCAATCATGTGATTCAATAGTTATAATCATGTGAAAATATGAATTACAGTTTAGTACCTCAATCTTTAACTTAGTCATGCAAGTATTATCAATCTTGCACCAACTCCCCTAATAGTAAATAATGTGAATCAATAGTACACATATGTGAACAAATAGTTATATAAGCATGTGAATTAGTAGCAATTAATTACTCATTTGTCCGAGTAATTACCCGATTTATCAATATAACCCCCATACATCAATTATCATCAGAATAGATGTCAATTTCCACTAATACGAATAATCCCAACACAATGGAACTATCAAATTCATCTTTAATCAACACGAACTTATTCATTATTAATATTATAACTCATAATATTTAACAACCAGGTTGTTCCCAGGAAAGAGGGGGCTTTCCAATAAGGATTTCTCCTTATTGGCCCGCAATTAGGTGACCAAACCTCTCCTTAACAGAACTTCTAGACATTGTAAATATTGCAATTTAATAATATGAATAACTTTGTCATCTCAATTATTGATTTAATTATATATCATATTATGTAGATGATACTGTTACAATAATTGAATCAATAATATGAGAGATATGATGCATCAATTACTATAACAATAATTGAGTATAACTGAGTGACTTCTCATGCAAGCATCAATAACCAATACTGTGTGCTACTATGCAACCACGGGTATTACTGCACTTTTACTACCGGGTAGTTCAACAGTTTTAACGGTAACACTTCCGCCGCTATTTTTGTAAAAAGATAATTCTGTCATTTTCTAACCACGACAATACTTCCGTTGTGGGTTCACCAATGATTGTGCCGTCGTACGGATATTCCCCGACACAATGAATATTTTATATAAACTTGCTTACTTTGCAAAATTTACACATATTACCCTTAACTTTAAACTTTTATCAATTTAACTATTTACCAAAATAGAAAAACTGAATACTTTCATTTCATAAAATTCGGGGTCTCACAAATATGGCTTTAATCCTTTAAATTTGGTTCCTTTATTGTTAGAAGTGTAATATGCATGCTTGGTGTTAATTTTATTAAGATTACAATTTTTAGTATACTTGTGTTATTAGTTTTGTGAAGTTTTGGGAGCATTAGTTTGGATCAAATTAGAAACAGTTTCCAGAATCTAGGATCGTGAACTAGCGCGACCGCGCTGGTACCAAGGCCTAAAATGGCGTGGTGGCGCCATAAGCTGAACAGAAATAGTTTTTTTTCCGTTTATCTATAGTGTGTTGACTTAGCTTAGTCTAAGATGCATGATAATATATTTACCATAAAATGAGATTTTAAAAAATATTGTAAACATATATATCATGATTTTAGAATGAAAAGATAACGACTTAGAAAACTTTGACTTATAGTTTATTAAGTTTTGAGATGTTATTTAAGCGTGATGATGCTTTACCAAATTTATGGTTTCAGACACGTAAATGGTGTTGGTGATTGGAATATGATATAGAATAACGAGATGAACTTGAATGAGAATTAAACCTATAGGGTTAATGTTAGTTTAACAAATCAATATTGCGATTCTAATGGTATATGTAGGGTATTTGGCGAACGTGTGTTATAATTGTGTAACTTATGCACGAGGCAAGTTCCTAAACCTTAATCTTATGTTGAGAAAGTTTCTTGGCTCTATCTTGTTTACGATTATGCAAGTTCTTGTATCCTAACTCTTTTACATTGAGCAAGTTTCATATTCATAACTTGATATCGTTATACAAGCTTCTTATCTTTAATCTTTTATTGAGAAAGTTCCTAACTTTTGTTTCTTGCCATTTAAAGCATAAATTATTCAAGTTCATTGTCCCAAATGAGATTTTCTAAATCTTTTAGATGTAATACTTTGGATATACAATGTTTGTTCAATTGTATATTGTTGATATTCAATCTTTGATTAAAATATCGTTGTCCAATCTTATATTATCATATCAAACCTCGAGTGACTAGTGAACCTTTATTGAAATTGGCTAGTCCATAGTTGATGAGCGTTCTAAAATTCTAGAACCAATGTTAAGCTAATCCAGACTAAATTTTCTTTAGTCGGGAAATTCTAAAGTCAAACTGAGATGGACAACCCTAATATAGGGGATTATGTACGCGTTAACGTTTAAATGTTTGTGCACATTACATGGTACGGAGTGTTGATCCCCCTAAGTACGAAAGTAAAGGTATGTATAGTCTACTGACTATTAAAGGTTGAGGTAGAAATACTTAGTAACCTTAGGACAAAGTTCATGGTCTTAAGACCCTCAAATATAAATCTCTAACTTGTTTTCTATTCTTGATTCAAAAACAAGTTCCCTATTATTCAGTATTCATTGCTTACTCTTACATTATTGCCATTGTCATCGTTATATTAGTGAGAAATTATTAGCTCACTCTTGCAATTAACACTGTAGCTAAAGTTGAGAATGTTGATGAGTCGTCTTCTAGCAAAGGTAATGGCAAGATGTCCAAATGATGAAGACTTATTTGATTTTATTTAACTAAATTTATGTTATTATACTTTTTTAATTATGATGTATTCTGCAAACTTATATAATAATTTAAGGTTAGATTACCTGGGATTTATTTTGAGATGATGTAACCCTTAAATGGGGAGGATTATTATTTAAGTTGTTTAAATTATTAATTTATCCTTTATTATGGGTAATAGTGAGCACCAAATCCTATGGGACTGAAGGACTTAGATTTGGGGGTGTCACAAGTTGGTATCAAAGCCTTAGGATATGAACCTTTGGTGGGGCAAACCTTAGGAAGTATGTAACGACTGAGAAAATCGGATTATTTATAAAATAATTTTATTTGATTAAATAATGAATAAAATTATATTATAATGAGTAAGCAAGATGAATGTTATTATATAACCTAAGCATGTCAGAATATCGTAGTATTCTGGCTACGTGAAGGAACTAAAGTGTTTGAATTTCCAAGACGAAAATAAAAAAAATTTGAGAAATTTTTTGAAAACACTATTCATCAATATCTACTAGGGAATTAATTTTGAACTTCTGAGAAATACATAACAATAGAATAATAAGGAAGGATGGATTATGTAATAATAATTCAAGTGTGACAAACGCAGTTTTTTGCCTGCGTACTAAGTTCGAGAATGTTAGGGAAGGTGAAAAATGGAATAAACGATAGTATGATACACAAGTATTAAACGAGTTAATGAATACGAGTATGATACAAGGTATTATACAAGTATATATGAAAGATGGTATGTAGTATATAATAAATGATTATACGAACTAGCATACGAGAAGAATACATAGACTATACATTATAAACATTAAGCCAATAGTAATGGACTTGTAGGATTTGTGTAGGAATTGGGCAGGCCCAAGTGCAAACTTGTTAAAGCCCAATGATATGAAATGCAAGCCCAAATGTTAAACTACAGTTATTAAAACCTAAGCCCAAAACCGGATACGTGGATTAAACCAATGGGTTATCGGATAAGAAAAAAACCCATGCGGGCCCTGTGAGATCCCGAATTTTATGAAATAAAAGTATTCAATTTTCCTATTTTGGTAAATAGATAAATTGATAAAAGTTTAAAGTTTAGGGTGATGTTTGAAATTTTTTTAAAAGTAAGCAAGTTGTCATAAAATACCCGGTAGTAAAAGTACAGTAATACGCATGGTTGCATAGTAGCACACAGTATTAATTATTGATGCTTACGTGAGAAGTCACTCAGTTATACTCAATTATTGCTATAGTAATTGCTGCATCATATCTCTCATATTATTGATTCGATTATTGTCACGGTATCATCTGCATAATATGATATTTTATTAAATCAATAATTGAGACGATAAAGTTATTCATATTATTAAATTTCAATATTTACAATGTCTAGAAGTTCTGTCAAGGAGAGGTTTGGTAACCTAATTGCGCGCCAATAGGGAGAGATCCTTCTTGGAAAGCCCCCTCTTTCCTAGGAACGACGTGGTTGTTAAATATTGTGAATTATAATATTAATGATGAATGTTATTAAAAATCGAATTTGAGTTTGGAGACGCGGACATGATATTTGAGTGCGGAACGATGAAATTAGTAGAATTAGACTATAAGCCTAAAATTTTCCAGGGTTGACTTTTTGGTCAAAAAAGTCAACAATTGACTTTTTTAGAAGAAGTCAAACTATGAAATTTAAAAAATTAATTTTTTGATAAAAATAGTTCCATTGTGTTGGGATTATTAGTGTTAGTGAAAATCGAAATTTATTTCGATAATAATTGATGTTTGGATGTTATATTGACCAATTGGGTAATTAACCAGATAAATGAGCAATTAATTGCTATTGATTCACATGATTATAGCTATTTGTTCACATGTGTGTACTATTGATTCACATTATTGTTACTATTAGGGGAGTTGGTGCAAGACTGATAATACTTGCATGACTAAGTTAAAGATGGAGCTATAGATGGAGATACTATACTATAATTCATATTTTTCACATGATTATAACTATTGAATCACATGATTGAACTATTAATTCACATTATTTACTATTAAGGGAGGTGGTGCAAGTTTGATAATACTTGCAGGACTAAATTAAAAATGAAAGAAAAGTTGGAGGTATTGTACTGTAATATTTCGAGCCCCAAAACGTGGAATTATCGAAACTATATTTTTCTATAAATAGAAGCTCATTCTTCCTTCATTTCTGACCAATTCACTAAAGCAATAGAGCAATTATTATAGAGAGAAATTATAGAGAGAAAGAAGAAGAGAAGTCTGATATCCCTCTATTCTAGTATCCAGCTTTATTCTAAGGTAAGGGATATTATTTGTTGTACTCGTAAGGGGTATTATTTCTTTCGTATTCATGAAGAGAGCTATTGTTATTCCATCCCTTATTATTCTGTTGGAATAACATATATGTGCGAAGTACCACATACATGGTGAAATTCTTCTGTTATTCCATTCTTTATTATTATGTTGGAATAAACTGTTTATGCGAAGTACCGCATACATGGTGAAATTCTTCTATTATTTCATTCTTTATTATTCTGTCGTAATATCCTGTCTGTGTGTTTACGCCGGACTTCGTTCCATTATATATTATTCTACCGGAATATCCTGTATGTGCGTTTACGCCGGACCTGGTTCCATTATTTATTATTTTGTCAAAATATCCTGTCGGTGCGTTTACGTATGACCTGGTTCCATTATTTATTATTCTATTGGGAATAACCTGTCTGTACGATCTATCGCATGCATGGTGAATTCTTCTGTTATTCCATTCTTTATTATTCTGTTAGAATAACCTGTCTATGTGGATTACCACATGCATGGTGAATAATCCTTTGTATTCATTCCTTATTAAATTGTGGAAATGATCTATTTATGTGGATTATGATGAAAGTCATAATAAAAGCATTGGACTGATGAAAATCACAAGTATATGTAGTATTAGTAAGTGTTATGATGAGTTATGTTGGTTATTATGTGAAAACATGAAAATTTCTTAGAAATCACAAAGGGTTGAAAAATTAGATTTTGGTGAAAATAGATCACGAAATTCAATTGACCATATCTCCTATTTTATTTCGAATTTTTTAGTGTGGTAAAGTTCAAGAGTTAGATCTACGAGTTTTCTAACTTATCCAAGTAGAATCACAAGAAAAAGGTGTTGTAGATTTTAGTGTGGACTGATTTTAGCAAAGGGGTCAAAAACTGAAAAGTACGAAAAAGCTACTGACCATAAATTTAAAAGGGCATTTTCGGCCACTTAGTTTGTGAAATAAATTCCGGCCTTTTGGGACATGAAAATATATGGTCTAAAGTACCTACTGTCCAAAAATGAGCTCATTCCGACTTAAAATGAGCAAGATATGACTATTTCAATATTTAGGTTTTTTCAATTTAAAATGCTATAACTTAGAGTTTTATAAACTCAGATGACCATGAAATTTAAACTGGAAGCTCACGTTAACATGTGTAAGATCCTGCCAAGATTTGGAAATTTCTGGAGTTAAACTTGAGGTAGCTAACTTCTTAAGGAATTAATTAGAAATTGATTTTTGAAAAATACTTAAGGGAGTTGAAAAATTATAAAAAAATACTTGTTGTGTATGAAATATATGTATATATGTTTGGACAAAGGATAGAAAAATAATAAGTTGATTTGGTAATTTTTCATGAAAATAGTTTAGTTACAAACATAAGAATTAAATATGTTATGTGAAGTAACAAAATTGGAAAATAAGAATTAAATATCATTGTTGTGACGCCCCCAAAATAGGTATACATCACCCATCTTGAGTCGCCAAATACATGGTACATAAATCAAATACAACATAATTATACAACTGTCGTGTAAAATACGACAAAACATAAACTGAGAGTTTAAACAAGAATATTGCCTTCTAGACAATATCCACTCTCAATGGAGTCCTCATGGACAGTATACAAACTCAAATTCAGTCCTCATTACATTTATTATCACACTATTTAACAGAATAGTGAGGACTACTAATGCTATCATCTGGACTGTCAATCCGTTCCCCTACTCGTCCCAGCTATATTCTCATTTCCTGAAGAGAACAATGAAGGAAAGGGTGAGCACAACTAGCCCAGTAAGAAATATTATGACTAAGATAATGCAGGATAAATTATCATTAGCCTTCAACAATGTTAAACTGATAAAATATAATAGACATCAAGTTTAACTGCTGCGGAACAAGCAATCCATTAAAAGTGTCAAGTAGAGAATAAAATCTACTATCTTTTATGATTTAAAATGCTTTTCATCACTTTTATCGCTGAGACTCAGCTTAATAAATAATCCACATCATCGAATCACCCCTGCACTACGAGCAAGGATATTCTTTAGTATCACGACCACAAATTATCCATGCACTACGGGCCAAGGACATTCGTGTATTCATCAATGGTCATGATCATGCCAACAACTGTCCATCAATGCACTACGGGCCAATGAGGACTTTTACCACATCATTTGTAACATTATGGTCATGATTATACCGAATAATCCATGGTCATAATCATACCAAGTCCATCTATGCACTATAGGCCACAGATGACTTTCAAAAATATAAACATGAGGATGATGACAATGATATAAGAATTCAATAAAACAAGTTCAAGAATTAATTTATCTAGGAACTAATAACGTCCAAATTATCAACATGAAACTTCTTTGTAGAGTAAAATTCAAGAATGCTCAGAAGAATATTTCCATGAAAAGATACTGGATGAAGCGCAAATATCAAGAATATTCCACTAATTTCATGGAGTATAGAAGTCAAACCTTTAACCAACTGAGTATAATAAAGAATGGAATAATAAAGGAAATCACCATGCATGCGGTACTTGGCATGAGACAAAGTTATTCCAATGTAATAATAATAACGAATCAGTCAAAGTAAATTCGCATCATGGATGTTCCAACAGAATAATAATAAAGATTTAAATCAGGTGTCCTGTAAAACACATGCATGTGATATTCCAATGTAATAATAAAGAGCGGAACCAAAGGTGTAAAACACATGATGTGATATTCTAATGTAATAATAAAGACAGAACTAGGTCCGGTGTAAAACACACAGACAGGATATTCCAACAGTATAATAAAGACGGAACTAGGTCCGGTGTAAAACACACGGACAAGATATTCCAACAAAATAATAAAGACAGAATAATAGAAGAATGTCACCAAGTATAAGGTAGTCCGCATATACAGGTTATTCCAACAAAATAAATAAGAATGGAATAACATAAGGATTTCACCAAGTACAGGGTATACCGCGTATACAGGTTATGTATAGGGTATTCCGCATATACAGGTTATTCCAATAGAATAATAAAGAATGGAATAACAGAAGTTCTCTTCATGAATAAGAAAGAATAACACCCCTTACGGGTACAACAAATAATATCCCTTACCGTAAAAGAAACTGGATATAGAAGTAGTAAAGTAGCATAATACTCTCCTTCTTTCTCTCTATAATTTCTCTCTCTAGAGTTTCAGTGAATAAGTAAGAAATAATGAAGGAATGATCTTCTATTTATAGAAAAACTGATAGTGACTCTTGCTCTTAACGAAGGGTCAAAATGACTCTTGGTAACTCATGAATAGTAACTCATGAATAGTAACTCGTGAATAGTAACTCATGAATAGTAACTCGCAAATAGTAACTCATGAATAGTAACTGTGACACAAAAAGTGCCCCGAATACCCGAGTGAATAATATAACCTCCAGACATCAATTATAATCGTAATAAATGTCAATTTCTACTAACACAAATAATCCCAACACAATGAAACTATCAAATTCATCTTTAATCAACACGAACTTATCCATCATTAATATCATAACTCACAATATTTAACAATCAGGTTGTTCCCAGGAAAGAGGGGGCTTTTCGATAAGGATTTCTCCCTATTGGCGCACAATTAGATTATCTAACCTCTCCTTGATAGAACTTCTAGACATTGTAAATATTGCAATTTAATAATATGAATAACTTTGTCGTCTCAATTATTGATTTAATAAACTAACATATAATGCAGATGATACTGTGACAATAATCTAATTAATAATATGAGAGATATGATGCAGCAATTACTGTAGCAATAATTGAGTATAACTGAGTGACTTATCACGTAAGCATCAATAATCAATACCGTGTGCTACTATGCAACCACGCGTATTAATGTACTTTTACTACCGGGTAGTTCAACAGTTTTAACGGTAAAACCTCCGCCGTTATTTTCATAAAATATTTATGTCATTTTCTAACTACGATAATACTTCCGTTGTGGGGTCTACTAATGACTGTGCCGTCGTACGGATATTTTTGACAAAAAGAATATTCCCCAACCAAACGAATATTTATAACAACTTGCATACTTTATAAAATTTTCAAATACTACCCATAACTATAACACTATCTAAAATCCACACCATAATATTAAAAAAAAATATTTCGAGAAATTTAAATCTTTATTTATAAAATCTGGGGTCTCACAATTGTCATCATTCTCATACTTATATTGTGATGAAAGTCATCTTTGGCTTATGTGCATAGATGGACTTGGTGTGATTATGACCAGGGATTATTCGGTATAATCATGACCGTAATGTGATGAATGATGTGTTAAAAATTCTCAGTGGCCTATAGTACATTGATGGACAGTTTTTGGTATGATTATGATCAGGGATTATTCGGTATAGTCATGGCCATTGATGATTTAATGAATATCATTGGCCTGTAGTGCATGGATGATTCGATGATGTGGTTTATTTATTAAGCTGAGTCTCAGCTATAAAAATTGATGAAAACATTTTAAATCATAGAAGTTAGTAGATATCATGCTCTACTTGACCCTTCTAAAATACAGTTGTATGTCTTTGGCCTGTAGTGCAAAGATGAATTATTAATGAATATCTTTGGCTATAGTGCAAAGATGAATTTATTAGTATGATTATGAGCAGGTATTGTGATATGGTATAACATAATTTTTTATGTTTTAGGTGAAGATAGGTGATGAAAATTATCTTCGTCCTGGGTGCGAAGAGGAATTTAAAATCACAATTATGATTATGAGTTATTCATATGATTGTGGACAGGAATTGTTGATTAATATTACAGGGATAAAACATTATTGGTGGACTTTTAACATGGAGAAGATAATTGACCTGATGGTCTATTTGACTCTTCTAATGGATTGCTCATTCCGCTGCAACTATGGTTGAAAAGTTTTATCATCTACCATATGTTCTAAATCTCTGATTTATTATTGATGAAAGCTATTGATAATGTAATTATCTTTAGTCATGATATTCTTTACTGGGCTAGTTGTGTTCACCCTTTTGCTTCACAATTCCTTTCAGGTAATAAGAGTATAGTTGGGTCGAGCGGGAATAACAGGGGAATAGTGTGATGGTCCGAGACTGTCGAAGTTTCTCAATACATTATAAAATGACATGACATACAATATATAATTGTATTGAGGACCTAAGATGTGTGTGTCATATTTTATACGTCACTTAATAATTAATTTTTGTGAACAACAATAGGGTGATGAGAACCCGACTTTGAAAGTGTCAAAAGTGCACCTCATTAGAATGAATACGATAGTAATCTTCTCGTTCTTCTTTGGGGTCTTGAAATATTTGCTGCTATATTTTATATGGCATTGTAATAATTTGAGTTTGGATACTGTCTATGAGACAATATTGTAGGTCATATTCTGCACGACAGTTCAACAGTTGTATAGATGAAGTTTGTATTTGATTTTTATAGTGTGATATCTGGCGACTCAGAATGGGTTGTGTGGACCTATTTTGGGGGCGTCACAAGCCCCATAGATCACATAGCCAACCATCTTGGTGACCAAGATGAGTGATTTACTTGGTGACCAAGATTGGAATAGTAAGGAGGTGAAATAAGGAGGTGGGATGGCTTTTTGTGCAATTTTCCCTCACCTTGTAATTCCTATAAATAGAGAAGCTTGCTAGTTTATTTTTTTCTTATTTAAATTTTCACCAACATCCTAGATTATTGAGAGAGAAAAGTAAGAGCTAGACTTGCTATATCAAGAAGAAAAGAAGAAGAACCAAGCTAGAACATCAAGGGTAAGAATCTTTGACCATTAATCTTCCTCTCTTCAATTATAGTTTGATAGAGAAGTGATGATTGATGGAGTTGTATGATAAGAAGGAACAAGGATTGTTGTTGGAAGACTTAAAACTTTAATAAGCCATGATTACAAGTGAATCATAATTATAAAAGTTATGAAATAGTGAGGAACGTTGAAGAATTATAATGTTGTTGATGGACGAGTTTAAAACCATCATTTATAGGCTTAGATAATATATGTTGTGTTAATGGAATGAATCCATTTGGAACGGTGTAAAAATCTCAAGTAACGAAGTTATGACGAAATTTATGAGATTAGATGATAATCATCAAAATTGTTAAATTCTCATAATGGAAGTCAAAAGTCACCACTGTACTTGAAAACGTTGGTTTTTGATGGAGAATAGTCCAAGTTTACATTTTAGAGTTGCGGACTCAAAAACGGTCAAATTTTAACTTAGAACGAAGAAACAAGTATGAATGTTCACACACGTTTAACATTTATGTAATAAAGAACTTAATTGGTGAATTTTGTGTTAACAGATTCAAAAATATAAAATTCTTATATAAACACATAGTTCATGTGATTTGAGAGCTAACGACTTTTGAAAGAGCCAATTTGGACTTAAAATGAACAAGTTATGAGCCCAGAAATTTCACAAAACAAGAAAACTGTCAAAATTGTCTGAGGCTCAAGGTCGGCGCTGCAACACGGCCCAAAGAAGTGAATCCGGCACCGCAGCGCCAGGCCTGACTGTGAGACCCCAGATTTTATGAATAAAGATATAAAATTCTCGAATTTTTTTTAATATTATGATGTGGATTTGATCTAGTGTTATAGTTGTGGGTAGTATTTATAAATTTTGCAAAGTATGCAAGTTGTTATAAAATATTCGTTTGGTCAGGGAATATTCTTTTTTGTCGGGAATATCCATACAACGACACAATCATTGGTGAACCCACAAAGGAAGTATTGTCTAAATAAGAAAAACGACAAAATTATCATTTTATAAAAATAACGGCAGAAGTGTTACCGTTAAAACTGTTGAACTACTCGGTAGTAAAAGTATAGTAATACGCGTGGTTCCATAGTAGCACACGGTATTGGTTATTGATGCTTACGTGAGAAGTCACTCAGTTATACTTAATTATTGCTACAATAATTGCTGCATCATATCTCTCATATTATTGATTCGATTATTGTCACAGTATCATCTGCATAATATGATGTATTATTAAATCAATAATTGAGACGACAAAGTTATTCATATTATTAAATTGCAATATTTACAATGTCTAGAAGTTCTGTCAATGAGAGGTTTGGTCATCTAATTGCGCGCCAATAGGGAGAAATCCTTATTGGAAAGCCCCTTCTTTCCTGGGAACGACCTGGTTGTTAAATATTGTGAGTTATAATATTAATAATGAATAAGTTCGTGTTGATTAAAGATGAATTTGATAGTTCCATTGTGTTGGGATTATTTGTGTTAGTGGAAATCGACATCTATTCCGATGATAATTGATGTCTGGGGGTTATATTGTTAAATCGGATAATTAATCGGATAAATGAGTAATTAATTGCTACTAATTCACATGCTTATATAACTATTTTTTCACATGTGTGTACTATTGATTCACATTATTTACTATTAGGGGAGTGGGTGCAAGATTGATAATACTTGCATGACTAAGTTAAAGATGGAGGTATAGATGGAGGTACTATACTATAATTCGTATTTTCACATGATTATAACTATTGAATCACATGATTGAACTATTGATTCACATTATTTACTATTAGGGGAGGTGGTGCAAGTTTGATAATACTTGCAGGACTAAATTAAAAATGAAAGAAAAGTTAGAGGTATTGTACTGTAATATTTCGAGCCCCAAAATTTTCAATTATCAAAACTATATTTTTCTATAAATAGAAGCTCATTCTTCCTTCATTTCTCACCAACTCACTCAAGCTATAGAGAAATTATTATAGAGAAAAAATATATAGAGAAAGAAGAAGAGAAGTCTGCTACCTCTCTACTCAAGTATCCAGTTTTTTTCTAAGGTAAGGGATATTATTCTTTTGTATTCATGAAGAGAAATGTTTTCTTTCAATACTCGTAAGAGTTGTTATTCCATTCTTCATTATTATGTTGGAATAACATGTTTATGCGAAGTACCGCATACATGGTGAAATTCTTCTATTTTTCTATTTTTTATTATTTTGTCGGAATATCCTGTTTGTGAGTTTATGCATGACCTAGTTCCATTATTTATTATTCTGTCGGAATATCCTATTTGTGCGTTTACGCATGACCTAGTTCCATTATTTATTATTCTGTTGGAATATCCTGTCTGTGCGTTACGCATGACTTGGTTCCAATTTTTGAGTGTGGTCAAGTTCTAAAGTTAGATCTATGCGTTTTCTAACTTATCCAAGTGGAATCTCTAGAAAAGGTGTTATAGATTTTCGTGTGGACTGATTTTAGCAAAGGAGACAAAAACTACAAATTTCCAAAAAGGTACTGTCCAGAAATTTAAAAGTTCTGTTTCGGCCACTTAATTTGTGAGAAAAATTCTGGCCTTTTGGGACATGGAAGTGTATGGTATAAAGTACCTCCTGTCCAAAAATGAGCTCATTCCGACTTAAAATGAGCAAGTTATGACTATTTCAATATTTAGGTTTTTTCGATGCAAAACGCTATAACCGGATTTCTATAACTCCGATGACCATAAAATTTAAACTGGAAGCTCACGTTAACATGTCTAAGATCCTGCCAAGATTTGGGAATTTCTGGAGTTAAACTTAAGTTAGCTAATTTCTTAAGGAATTAATTAGAAATTGATTTTTGAAAAATAGTAAATGAATTTTAAAAATTCTGAGAAAAATATATGTTCAATATGGAACTATATTCTGCTAAATCCCAGAAAAAAAATATTTTTGGGACTGATTTGGTTTTTTTCATGAAAATAATCTAGTTATGAGTAACTAAGTTCAATATGTTATGTGAAGTAACAAAATTGGAAAATAGGATTTTATGGCTTGGGAATCCTATATAGGGTATATGCGTATTTTTGATAAGGGATTTGATCATTGGTGATGAAATCTTATGAGTATAGCATTTTGAATGATTAAATGCATTATTTGGTAAAGTATAAACAATTGAAATAAATTGTTTATAAGTTTAAGAAGTGATCAAAATATTGTTATAATATTAATAATATTAGATTATGAGTTTATTAAGTGATTGCTAATATTTGGATAAATTTAAAGTCCTTAATATTTATCCTTGTTTTCGTTTGATTAATGCTTATATCATTGTCATCATTCTCATGCTTATATTGTGATAAAAGTCATCTTTGGCTTACGTGCATTGATCCACTTGGTGTGATTATGACTAGGGATTATTCGGTGTAATCAGGACCATAATGTGATGAATGATGTGGTAAAAATCCTTAGTGGCCTGTAGTGCATTGATGTACATTTTTTGGTATGATTATGATTAGAGATTATTCGGTATTGTCATGACCATCGATGATTTAATGAATATCCTTGGCCCGTAGTGCAGGGATGATTTGATGATGGGGTTTATTTATTAAGCTGAGTCTCAGCGATAAAAATTGATTAAAACATTTTAAATCATAGAAGTTAGTAGATATCATGCTCTGCTTGACTCTTCTAATGGATTGCTTATTCCGCTATAGTTAAACTTGATGTCTATTATATTTTATCAGTTTAACATTGTTGAAGACTAATGATAATTAATTATGTATTATCTTAGTCATAATATTTCTTACTGGGCTAGTTGAGCTCACCCCTTTCTTTCACTGTTCTCTTCAGGAAAAGAGAATATAGCTGGGATGAGTCGGTAAATGGAGTGACAGTCCAGATGATAACATTAGTAGTCCTCACTATTCTGTTAAATAGTGTGATAATAAATGTAATGATGACTGAATATGAGTTTGTATATTGTCTATGAGGACTCCTTTGAGAGTGGATATTGTCTAGAAGGCAATATTCTTGATTAAACTCTCAGTTTATGTTTTGTCGTATTTTACACGACAGTTGTATAATTAAGTTGTATTTGATTTATGTACCATGTATTTGGTGACTCAAGATGGGTGATGTATACCTATTTTGGGGGCATCACAGTTGGTATCAAAGCTTAGGGATATGATCCCTGGCTGAGATATGAGACAAGAACTAGGAGGGGAGAGACGGGAAATTCCTTCGCTAGTATGAACTACCTAAGTTTATTTGGTATTTAAATTGGTTGGTCAGAGTATAGGGATAATATGTGATATGTTAATTAACTCTTGTTCTATGACAGTGTTTGAAAATGGCATCCGAAAATGTTGAGATAAGCAATGAAGCATGTGAGACCGTTGAGTCACCACGGATTAATACTGAGGATAATGTGCAACAGGAAGACAATAATCCTCAAGAAAATAACAATGATCAAGTGATGAACGATGGGACGTTCAGAGGTTTTATGAAATTCATGCAACATCAGGCGAGGGGGGCTCCTGTCCAAAATGTAGGTGGAAACACTGACAACTCTCGGACGGTCACCGCTAAACAGTTCAAGGAGCTGGGACCACCGGAGTTTTTTTGAGAGCCAAAACCACTTAAGGCAGAGACGTGGATAAAGCAAATCAACAAGATATTTGATTTCTTGGGATGCTCTGGGGAGCAAAAGGTTCCTTTTGCCACCTTCATGTTGCGAGCAGAGGCATCTACTGGTGGGAATCTGTAAAGCATACTCAACCTGCCGCACTGAAGATGTCTTGGGAGAAGTTCCAAGAACTGTTCAACGACAAGTACTTTCCTAAAAGTATTCGTCACATGAAGGAGGTAGAGTTCATCAAGCTTGAGCAAAACAATATGACCGTGGCGCAGTACGAAGCTAAGTTTTCCGAGTTGTATCGGTTTGTGTCCCACTTAGTTGATAATGAGGAGAGAATGACGCAGATGTTTCTAAGAGGTTTGAAACCCGAGATACGTCAATACCTTATCTCTCATAAACTGTGTTTGTATTCAGATGTTGTGAATAGGGCTCAATTATTGGAGCGCGACAATGAGTCAACCCAACCAAGAGAGAGCAGCCGACAAGTGGATAATATCAGTGGTAGCAGTCATCGAAGCGGTGACAACAAACGTGAAGGGAATCAACATGCGAGAAATGATAACCACTTCAGTGGTAATCATGGCCAAGACAATAGGAGTGGAAAGTTCAAGAAGAGAAGGTTTAGCAAAGATGGAAAGACGTTAGCACCAACACCCACTGTTAAGGAAGGAGAACAACCGCCGGTCGTATGTTACAAAAGTAGAGGGGAAGGAAACATAAGTCCAAACTGCACGATGCAGTCCAAAGCATGTTATAATTGTGGAAAAGAAGGTCATCTATCCCGATTTTGTCGTGCACCAAAGTCAAGTCCAGCTGGGATGGTGGCACCAAAGGCGGATACGGACAAAATAAAGTCGATGGTTTCAGGGAGAGCGTTTTTTGCGACTTCTCAAAAAGCAAGTAACCCGAACGATGTTATCACGGGTGAGTAAATCATAAACGTTTGCAAAGTCTATACCTTATTCGATACAAGTTCTACCTATTTTTTTATCTCTCTTGCATGCGCTCAACATTTAAATTTGACTCCGGAGAAGTTAGACTTTGACTTATTGGTTGAAACTTCGTTAGGAGAAACCTTCATTACATGTGTTATCCAAGTCTTGGATGAGAGTCACAATTTTGAATGATATTTCTATCGTTAATAAATTTCTGACGTATTCCTAAAGAATTTCTGGCCTACCCCCAGAGCATGAAATTGAATTTTGTATTGACCCCAGTACAAAACCCATTTCTAAAACCCTCAAATATTTCTTCAACTAAAATGAACGTATAATGCGCCAAAGACGTTGGCTTGAGCTGTTGAAGATTACGATCGTACCATTCAATATCATCGTGGAAGAGCGAACGTGGTAGCTGACGCGTTGAATAGAAGATCGTATGTGTTTATAAGTGCGATGTTGTTAACACAAATACCCATTTCGTATAACTTACAAATGATGAAGATAGAGTCTTGACCCAGGTGAAGATAACGAATAAACGAGTAAAATCGACTTTAATCAATAAAGTTAAAATCGCTCAAGCTACACACCCGTAGCTGATGAATGTGAAGAAGAAGGTTCAAGAAGGCGTTATTCTAGAAGCAAGAATCGACAAAGAGAGGAAATCTCAACCCTCGATTTTCTTGGCCCATTTGAAATCCTCGATTGAGTAGGAACTGTGGCATATAGACTCGTTTTCCTGCCAAGTATGTCACGTGTTCATAACGTTTTTCACGTATTAATGTTACGTAATTATGTGGACGACCCGAACCACATTATTGAATTAGAACTAGACGATATAGAAGAAGATTTAACGTATAAGGAGATACGTGTTAAAATCTTGGATAAAAAGGATCGTATTCAACACTCAAAGATTATACCTCAAGAGTTAGAATCTGAAATGAAGTCAAGGTATCCCCATCTCTTCAGCATACCATGTATGTACGTAAATTTCGAGGGCAAAATTTCATAAGGAGGGGAGATTATGAGACCCTAGATTTTATGAATAAAGATTTAAATTTCTCGTAATAATTTTTGAATATTATGGTGTGGATTTGATATAATGTTATAGCTATGGGTAGTATTTATAAATTTTGCAAAGTATGCAAGTTGTTATAAAATATTCGTTTAGTCAAGGAATATTCTTTTTGTCGGGAATATACGTACGACGGCACAATCATTGGTGAACCCACAAAGGAAGTATTGTCGTAGTAAGAAAAATGACAAAATTATCATTTTATAAAAAATAACGGTGGAAGTGTTACCGTTAAAACTGTTGAACTATTCAGTAGTAAAAGTACAGTAATAAGCGTGGATGCATAGTAGCACACGGTATGGGTTATTGACGCTTACGTGAGAAGTCACTCAATTATACTCAATTATTGTTACAGTAATTGATGCATCATATCTCTCATATTATTGATTCGATTATTGTCACAGTATCATCTGCATAATATGATGTATTATTAAATCAATAATTGAGATGACAAAGTTATTCATATTATTAAATTACAATATTTATAATGTCTAGAAGTTATGTCAATGAGAGGTTTGGTCATCTAATTGCGCGCCAATAGGGAGAAATCCTTATTGGAAAGCCCCCTCTTTTCTGGGAACGACCTGGTTGTTAAATATTATGAGTTATAATATTAATGATGAATAAGTTCGTGTTGATTAAAGATGAAGTTGATAGTTCCATTATGTTGGGATTATTTGTGTTAGTGGAAATCGACTTCTATTCCGATGATAATTGATGTCTGGGGTTATATTGATAAATCGGGTAATTAATCGGATAAATGAGCAATTAATTGCTACTAATTCACATTCATATATAACTATTTGTTCACATGTGTGTACTATTGATTCACATTATTTACTATTAGGGGAGTTGGTGCAAGATTGATAATACTTGCATGACTAAGTTAAAGATTGAGGTACTAAACTGTAATTCATATTTTCACATGATTATAACTATTGAATCACATGATTGAACTATTGATTCACATTATTTACTATTAAGGGAGGTGGTGCAAGTTTGATAATACTTGCAGGACTAAATTAAAAATGAAAGAAAAGTTGGAGGTATTGTACTGTAATATTTTGAGCCCCAAAACGTGCAATTATCGAAACTATTTTTTTCTATAAATAGAAGCTCATTCTTCCTTCATTTCTCACTAATTCACTCAAGCTATAGAGCAATTATTATAGAGAGAAATTATAGAGAGAAAGAAGAAGAGAAGTCTACTACCTCTCTACTCCAGTATCCAAATTTGTTCTAAAGTAAGGGGTATTATTCTTTCGTATTCATGAAGAGAATTATTTTCTTTCAATACTCGTAAGAGTTGTTATTCCATTCTTCATTATTATATTGGAATAACTGCTTATATGCAATCGCATACATGGTGAAATTCTTCTATTATTCCGTTCTTTATTATTCTGTCGGAATATCCTGTCTGTGCGTTTACGCATGACCTAGTTCCATTATTTATTACTATTAGAATAACCTGTCTATGCGGTCTATCGCAGTCATGGTGAATTTTGTTGTTATTCCATTCTATATTATTCTGTCGGAATATCCTGTCTGTGCATTTACGCATGACCTGGTTCCATTATTTTTTGTTCTGTTGAGAATAACCTGTCTGTGCGGTCTATCGCATGCATGGTGAATTCTTCTGTTATTCCATTCTTTATTATTCTGTTGGAATAACCTTTTTATATGGATTACCACATGCATGGTGAATGGTCCTTTGAATTCATTCCTTATTAAATTGTGGAAATGATCTGTTTACGTGGATTATGATTAAAGTCATAATAAAAGCATTTGACTGATGAAAATCACGGGTATATGTAGTATTAGTAAGTGTTATGATGAGTTATGTTGGTTATTATGTGAAAACATGAAAGTTTCTTAGAAATCACAATGGGTGGAAAAATCAGATTTTGGTGAAAATGGAACATGAAATTCAATTGACCATATCTCCTATTATATTTCGAATTTTTGAGTGTGGTCAAGTTCTAGAGTTAGATCTATGAGTTTTCTAACTTATCCAAGTAGAATCACTAGAAAAGGTGTTATAGATTTTCGTGTGGACTGATTTTAGCAAAGGAGAAAAAAAACTGCAAATTTCCAAAAACTACTGCCCAAAAATTTAAAAGGGTTGTTTTGGCCACTTAATTTGTGAGAAAAATTCTAGCCTTTTGGGACGTGGAAATATATGGTATAAAGTACCTCCTGTCCAAAAATGAACTCATTCCAACTTAAAATGAGCAAGTTATAACTATTTCAATATTTAGGTTTTTCCGACAAAAAATGCTATTATCGGAGTTCTATAACTCCGATGACCATGAAATTTAAACTGGAAGCTCACGTTAACATATGTAAGATCCTACCAAGATTTGGGAATTTCTGGAGTTAAACTTGAGGTAGCTAATTTCTTAAGGAATTAATTAGAAATTGATTTTTAAAAAATAGCAAATGAATTTTAAAAATTCTGAGAAAAATATATGTTCAATATGGGACTATATTGTGCTAAATCCCAGGGAAAAAATATTTTTGGGACTGATTTGATATTTTTCATGAAAATAATCTAGTTATGAGTAAATGAGTTAAATATGTTATGTGAAGTAACAAAATTGAAAAATAGGATTTTTTGGCCTGGGAATCCTATAAAGGGTATATGCAGATTTTTCATAAGGGATTTGATCATTGGCGATGAAATCTTATGAGTATGGCATTTTTGAATGATTAAATGTATTATTTGGTAAAGTGTAAACAATTGAAATAAATTGTTTATAAGTTTAAGAAGTGATTAAAATATTGTTATAATATTAACAATATTAGATTATGAGTTTATTAAGTGATTGATAATATTTGGATAAATTTAAAGTCTTTAATATTTATCCTTATTTTCGTTTGATTAATGCTTATATCATTGTCATCATTCTCATCCTTATATTGTGATGAAAGTCATATTTAGCTTACGTGCATAGATGGACTTGGTGTGATTATGACCAGGGATTATTCGGTGTAATCAGGACCATAATGTGATGAATGATGTGGTAAAAATCCTCAGTGGCCTGTAGTGCATTGATGGACGGTTTTTGGTATGATTATGACTAGGGATTATTCGGTATAGTCATGACCATTGATGATTTAATGAATATCCTTGGCCCGTAGTGCAGGGATGATTCGATGATTTGGTTTATTTATTAAGTTGAGTCTCAGCAATAAAGTTGATGAAAACCTTTTTAAATCATAGAAGATAGTAGATATCATGCTCTAATTGTCTCTTCTAATGGATTGCTTATTCCGCTGCAGTTAAACTTGATGTCTATTGTATTTTATTAGTTTAAGATTGTTGAAGACTAATGATAATTTATTCTGTATTATCTTAGTTATAATATTTCTTACTGGGCTAGTTGAGCTCACCCCTATCTTTCATTGTTCTCTTCAGGAAATGAGAATATAGCTGGGATGAGTCGGGAAACGGAGTGACAGTCCAGATGATAGCATTAGTAGTCCTCAATATTCTGTTAAATAATGTGATAATAAATGTAATGAGGACTGAATTTGAGTTTGTATACTGTCTATGAAGACTCCTTTGAGAGTGGATATTGTCTTGAAGGCAATATTCTTGATTAAACTCTAAGTTTATTTTTTGTCGTATTTTACACGACAGTTGTATAATTAAGTTGTATTTGATTTATGTACCATGTATTTGGCGACTCAAGATGGGTGATGTATACCTGTTTTGGGGGCATCACACAGACCTTCAGGTACTTGGAAGTGGCTCCGCAACGCGACCACTACTAAGCATTCTTGCATCAGGCCTTGACAACGAGACAAGGGCAAAGGTACTTTGGAGACTCAACAAGATCTGTTGCCTCCATTTTAGTTTAACAAAAATGACTCTAACTCATGCAAGTATACATGGGTCAAGAAGTAGTACAGAGTAAGAAAAGTATCGATCCACGGAGAAAGTTGATAAATCTAATTTATCATGCAACAACATAATCACTATTTTTATATGATTAAACGATCAACTCACAATTAAATTGAATTCTAAATTAGTTAATAAAACAAAAATTATAGTTACTAAAGTGATGTAATCAAATTAGAGAAAAATGGGATTCTAATATCATTTAATGTTTCATCTAAAATGCAACCCTCATGTCATGTTTAATTATTTATCATAGAAAGCTAGCCAAGAGCACAAAAGTAGAGCATAAACATTTTTCAATGAACTATGTATAATTTACACAAAATCCACAATCGATAGAACTCATGTAAGCATCACTATTAACAAAATCACTATATGTCTATGTGAAATTACAACAATAATGAATTAAAGTTCAGGCTCTCTTCATGACTACACATGGTTGACCGACATATGCCTATCCGGGTCACGAATCACAAAGCTTAAACAAATCAGCGTCATGAACATATGCCATTATGATATAATCTATACTTATATTTCATTTTCGAAATCCATACAAGCAATTAGTGTGAATGGTGATCAAGCATTCAAGAATTTAGTATAATCATAATGGGCAATCCAACGAAAAATATTCAACAATACATTATAATATACATATTTAAACTACGCATCAAAATCCATTAGAATCCCATAATGGAGTTTAGTTCATTTCTGAACCAAAAGCCATTATAGGATTGAAGCAAACCATTAAAATAGAAATACAAACAAAATTTATGAAGAAATGAGAGAATCAAATCAGCAAATTCATGCTGCAAGTTCTGTTTCCAGGCTTGTCCAATTCACCAAAAATCTCTAGAAATGAGAACTAGATTTTATTTAGTAATCTAGAATAAGAGAAGAGCTAAAAATATCATCTCATGCTCAAATCCTCTCTAATGTAGCTAAAACCTAATAACAGTAATGATAATCATTGAAAAACCACGTCTAGTGCCAACCATAACATCCCAGTTAAGAAAAATACACTCAAATTCAAATTATAAAAAGTTAGCAAAATTAACTGAAGAAGACTCGCATGGCCGAACGAAATTATAGTGCAATACGGGTGCGAGCGCGCTATGAGGTTTTCTGTCGAGTGTTTGGCGCGGGCGCGCCATGGTCCTTCCTTGTTGAAGCGCGGTAGCGTGATGCTTGATCTGCCTCTGTCTTGCCTTAGGCACGGGTGCGCCATTTGTAGCTGTGCAGGAAGCGCGGCCGCGCTGCTGCTGCACTGCGTCTTCTGCTGCTTTTTGTTGTTGTTGTTTTCGGTTACTTCTTCATTTCCTAATTCATTGATCCTCCTCTCCTGCTCAGGTCCAGTTATGCAATATTCATTCTAGCTCAATTCCACCATGCCATGTTAATGCCATTCCATGCCATTTCTTGCTTTTCTATGCCTTTCATTGCCTACGGTTGTTATAGGAGTTCCAACTACAAATACTGCAAAATAAACATAAAATACAAGTAAAACATAATAAAAACTACTTGAGATGAGCATAATTCTAGTGAGTTGGCACCCAATAAGTAGGCATAAAACCTACTTATCAAATACCCCCAAACTTGAACTATTGCTTGCACTCAAGCAATGCATACGAAAATAAAATGAATACTGCAACTACATGTTATGCAAACTACACTATGATGCAAGTGAGTCCGAAGATTTCCAGCTAAAATGGAATTCTAATTAAGTGTGCCTTAAAGAATTATCCCGATTTAAGAATAAAATATCAAACTAAGCTATAGACATAACATCATACAATCAAATAATCCAAACTCACTATAAAAATGATGTGTATGCGTGTGATGTGTTCATAAATAAGCTTGAAGAAGGCAAAGATTACACATGTTATACTGCTAAAGACAGAAAATTGAAGTTCAAATCAAGAATTACGTATACTAATGAAACAAAAACTACTCCAACACATCAATACAAATTAAGGTTCAACAATGGGTTTATTTTGCTTTATTTTTACTCACGAGGGCGATTTTCGCACTTTCCCACGGTGTTTATTTATTATTATTTTTTTAGCGAGTGCGTTTTATGCTCCATCCCGCCCAACCACAAGCTTCAATAATTCAATTTGGGAAGATTTCAAAAATACTTTTCTTCTTCTTCTTCTTTTTATGAAGCAAGCATACCCATTTATTCCCAAAGTTTGATTATCAGTGTTTTCACAATCTAAGTCCACTTTCTACACAATTCTATTTTTTAAAACAACATTTTCTACTAAGCAGGCAAAACACATTATTCTTATCCCAACAAGCATATATCAACAACTATGTACTAACCGAATGCATCTAAACAACAAGTGTGGCTCAAATCATGTATAGCATTATAACCGAGCTCATGTTACCCACTAAATTCAAAAATCCATCTAATTCATATTCATCATTGGCTAAATTAAAATTCCATAAAGCTAAATACTTGGGATATGAACCTAAACACATAACTAAAATATAAATTAATCACTAAAATGCAAAAATTTTCTGTAATTGTTAAATAAACACATACTAAACAAATAAACATGCAAAAATTAAACTAAACATGCAAAGATGATGCAAATTAACTACATGCAACTACACTACTCTACTAAATACCCAATACCCTCAAACTTAAATTATTCATTTTTCCCAATGAATGCAGGTAAAGGGTTTTAAGGAACTCCCCTAATTATCACCGTACTCAACCTCCCTGTGGTGAATCGTGATGGAAATAAAGACGATCGTCTCCAAATTATGGCCACTCAAGCATGGTTCCCTTCTGCGCGAAAGCCTCGGCTAGGGACCTCGACAAACCATTGAAAAACGCTGAAAAATTATCATACATTGCATCATCTTTCCTTTCTAACCTTGGAGATGACGATCATCATGTTCAACAGTGGCTTGGGCTGAGGTTCCGGCGTCAGTTGTGCGTGTGGTGTGACGCCCCCAAATCCGGGTATCTTCCAACCCGACAGATGGTGTTACACGGTACTACCATTCACACATACATTCATTTGAAAAGCATCAAAGGAATGAATATGTCTTCTATATATGCAAAATAATGGTATCATTCCCCAGGTTCTTTATAACCGTTACATTTGTTCTTATCATAATATCAAATATATTACAACATTAAACCTATACTATTACATAGGTATTCTACGGGTTCATCTTCGCCTTTCCTTTATCCTCGTTCGGATCCTTGATTATTCGCTCTTTAGTCGTTGCGTTCATATGGTTTAAGCAAGAGTGAGCATAACTAGCTCAGTAAGTACAACAGTTCTATTTAACAATATGCTTGAATCATACAAATCTTATATCTTCAATAAATGAACAATAGTTATGAAGTACTATTGATAATTCAAAATAGCACTTCTTTTTTCTTTAAAACATTTTACAATAACAATATTTAGTAAAACATCAATCCGGTCCAAGACCTTGAGCATTTCATACTTTATTTGAAAAGAGCATCTCGGCACTATAGTACTCTATGTTGATCGGCCTATAGTACTCTATGTTGATCAACACTACATTCATTAAACGTATGTATGTTTAAGTTATGGAAACCTCACGTGCCTATCGTTTGACGACAAAACATTTTTAGCATACTCAGTCTTCATTTGAAAACCACACCAATATAACTTGGTAAAACATTGACCATACTTTGATAGATTTTAAGAAATCCAACATATCATAAGTCTAGCCGAAAGAATTGGCTTTGACATCATCATACAATAATTCATGCATAAGAATACATGAATGACAAAGTTTGTCCAGATGGAACTGAAACAAGGGTTAGAATACTTGCCTTCAGCGTCTGTTACGGTTATTACACATTCACGTTAAGTCTTTAAGGTCTCAATAATAGATGATCACATCACATAACACATTAGGTCATGAATAAACATGCATGGTTCGTAATGAATCTTACCCTTCTTTTCAATCTAAACATGACTTAGATTTGTTAATATTGGTTCCGGCTTTCCGCTTAGAATTCATGTTGTCATTACATTCATGTTTGATTACTTATCTTCAACCTTTATGTATCATACTTAACGTTTCACAAAGTTTTAACAATGTTATAATTAATCTTTAATTCTTTGTTATTGGGTTACTATTCATTCTTTACTTGTAAACCTTCCTTACTATGCCTTCATTAAGTCTCGGGCCTGTGGCGCTGTACACCCTTTATACAACTCAAGGCACAAGACGACGTTAGAAGTGTCTACCATCCGGCCTTGGCATCATGCAAGGTTTGGCAATGTTTCTATGGGGGTTGCTGTCGGCAAGTGGATTTCGAGCCTCATACGATTACTTGGTTTATTTATTATGTGAACTTTCCAGTGCTATAACTTATTCATTTTAAGTCCGAATTGGCTCGTTCAAAAGCCACTAGCTCACAAATAACATACTATACGCGTTCATGCAAGAATTTGTATATTTGACTTCGTTTACTCAAAATTCACCGATTGTTTTATTTTTAACTAAAACGATAAACGTCCGTGAACGTTCAACGCTCGTTTCTTCGTTCTAAGTCAGAATTCGGTAATTTTCGAGTCTGCAACTGTAAGAATCCAGAATTTTATTTATAATTTCAAATATTTATTGAATTAAATAAATATTTTTAATTGATGTGTTTGTTGTTTAGTAGATATTTGTTGGATTATTTATTAGTAAGTAAATAATTCATGAGTTATAGAAATTAACTTAATTAAGATAATGAGTGATGAATTAAATTTATGAGATAATACTCTAATTTAACTCAATAACTAAGTTAGAGAGTTATTAAGGATTATATGGTTTGTTATAATGTTATTTAATTTGATTTTTGTAATTAAAGTGATGTGTTAATTTATTAAATAAAATTATAATTATAATGAAAATAATAATTTTATTGTATTGGTTTATGTGGTAAACAAATTTAATAAATTGTTATTAGATTTAATTTAATTTGGATATGGGAATTTATTTAAATAAAGTGTAACAATAAATATGACCTATGAAAATAGATTAAAAGAGTTTTAATTTGGTTTTACCAAACAAAGCCTTAGAGCTTTTTAAATTCTTATTTTAATCTTGTTTTGCCAAACACGACTTAAGGAATGATTAAGTCATTATTTTAATTGGTTTTTCCAAACAAAGCCTTATGGATTTTGAATTAAAAAAAATTAATAACAAAATATAATATAATAAATATTACATAATTAGTATATTTATTATTATGATTGTTTTATATGTTTTATATTTATTCTTGCGTCTGTTTTATTTTACGTAAGAAGTTTTGGCCTAAGCCTAAGAAGGGAGGAAGAACAAAGAATATGAGAGAAATTGAGAGAGAAAGAGAAGAAATCCTTTGTTAAATTGAGAAGAATGTGCTTTGTGAGAATCAAAGGAAGAAACAAGAAGATTGTTTAAGCTTTATGGCTAATCAAATGTAATAACCTACCCCTAAAACTCTAGTTTTTGATTACTTGAGTTTTTCTTTATAAATAAATTTTGGTGGAGGATTTGTCAGGAAATTGGATTATATATATTCTTAGATATGTATAATTTGTTCTATAATTGAGTTTTCAGTAATATGGGTTATATTATGATATAGTATGAGTTATATGGTTATTCTAGCAATTCAATCCATGTAATTTTGATAAACAAGAGGAATTTTGTTCATAATGATTTTTTGTGAATCAATTATGAAAAATGGCTTTTGAAACTATCAAATTGATGTTTGGTTATGATTTATTGTTAAAATTGATCATGTATTATGTTAGTATGTTAAGAATATGAGTTATCATAATTGGAATTACTTGAATTGGTTTAAAAACGAATTCACAGTGAAGAATTTCGCTATGAATGTCAAAAGAAGAGGAAATAAGAGAAATAGTGAAATTAAAGGTTGTAATCTTTGATGTTTATGTGGTTAGAAACGTGTTAAAAATATTAGTTTATGTTTATGAAAACATATTACACCTTTGGGTAGGTTGGTATGGCTGTTAGAAAGGAGTTTGTAGGCCTAATTTGGCTTTCTATAGTGTTTGGGGTGAAAATTCGCAAACTAGTAGAAGGGACCCCCGCCCCGGTGGGCTCCCCTAGTGTAAAAACCCCCGCCCTAGCGGGGGGTAGTCTGCCTAGCCAATTTTTGGAAAAAAAAACTGATAGAATATGGTTTACTAAAATGAGCATAACGTTTTCATATGAACTCCGATTGAGGTTATTCAAGATGATCCAGAACGAGGACAAGTAGACCTACAACTTTTGTTCTTTAAGTTTTTTAATTTGATGTCAGTGACAGTTGTCAAAATGGTCATCTTTAGTACTGTTGTGTTTTTGGGGGTAATCGGAGGGCGTTGGGCATGCACGTATGCATGAGTAATGCTTCTGACGATAAAAGATGTTGTTCTAAGTTATAAAACATGATGCTTAACATTAATAAATAATGTATTAGATAAGTTATAGTAGCATAGTAAGCATACACAAGAGAGATAAATCAGACGTGTGATGAATAAACGTCGAAACGCCGTGATAAGTGGTAATGAACGTAAAAAGTGTTTTAAGTCAAATGAAATGAATATTATAAAATATAAATAGGTTTAATATAAAACCAATAATAATTCCTAGCAAGATTTAAACACTTGAATGAATTTCAAATATTACATAAGTCGAAAAGTTAACACAATCTAATTGAACATTATGTGCTAATTAACAGGAAGGATTATGAGATGTGGAGTAGAGTTTACATTACAATTACTATGTGTTGTTATGTTAGTAATAGTTGATGTGCATGGTTATATAATTGTGTAGGGCATGTGAAGTGCAAATAACTGTAAGCTGTTAAACTGTTATTGGTAAACAATGATCAAGGCAAGTCTTTCAGTTCCTATTTATTATATGAACTTGATGATGAACTGTTTTAAATATTTGTTGCAAAGAGCATCACGTGCTCTATATATATTGAAAGTATGAAACGTTAAAGTCAATTTATGACTACGTTGATTGAATAATGAATGTTGATTGAGTAGGGAACTCAATCTTTATACTTGTTATATGAAATCCAGCATGTTTGTTATGTTAGTCCAATGTTTATGAGATATATGTTGAGCATGTTATTATGTGCTATGTGATGCATGAAAACTATTAGATTTTGCTGGGTTGTCGAGCTCAACCTTGCAAATAACCACTTTTATAGGTTAAAGATTCAAGGTAAAGTTATGCGCTACTTGAAAGACATGAATCAGATGTGATACTTGAATATTTATACCTTTTAGCTGAGTTATTATTATTTGAACCATGTTTAAGGTTTCGAATAATGGATTAATATTGAATTGTAATATCATTTTTTGATGTAAACTTTTGTAGTATTACAAAGATTTTGAGATATTTAGATGTAAAGGTTGAATCTTCTAGGAACGAGAATAGTTTGTAATAGAAAATTTTAATTATTCCGTAAATTTTAATGGTTGTATTATTATTTAATGATGTAAAATTAGAGGTTGAATGTATTGTTAGTGACTAAAATCGAGAATTAAATTGTATGAACTTTAGGGTCGTTATAGCAACTCTATAATGCCAAATAAGACTTGTCTCCATCAAAAACCAACGTTTCCGAGTTCAAACACAAAATCCGACTTCCATTCCGAGAGTTTCACGAATTCGACGATTATCGTCCAATCGTGTGAATTCTGACAAAATTTTGTTACTTAGGATTTGTTCATCGTTCTAAATGAATTCAATTCATCATATAGACATTTCAACTTACACATTATATTAACTCATTTTCATGATAACTTATGGCATAATCTTTATGAGTTTATAACTTATCAAAGTATAAACTACTTATAGTTTCTATTCTCATGACTTATGATAATTGAAGTCCTTTATTCTTCATTCTTACCTACTTTCATCATGTTAACAACATTCATGCAAACATGACACAAGTCTTAAAAGTTCTTACTTAATTCATATCTTATCTATGAACAAAGTGATTATTCTCGGCTTATTAGGACTTAAGTCCTTATTTTATTCATTCCTATCATTCTTAGCATACAAGACCATCACTTCACTATCAAGCTATCATGGAGGAGATGGAAGATTATAGGACAAGAGTCTTACCCTTGATGACTAGCTTTCTTCTTCTTGAAAATCTACCAAGGAAAGTTTGACTTATAAGTGCTTATTCTCTCTAACACTTAAGTTTCTTTGTAAAGGAAAGTTGTTGGTTGAAAAAAATAACAAGCAACAAATGAAATCCTAGCTTGGTATTTACAGGACTTCCAATGTTAGGGCATAATGGACATTAGGTCATCCCACCTCCTTAACAAACCTCCTTACTATTCACAACTTAACCCCTAAGTAAACTTGTTAACCACTCACTTTACTTGGCCACCACAACTTTTACTTGGTCATCACATTAAACCATGTGATCATGGGTTGCCCCATGAATCAAGCTTTACCCATTGGATCATTAATTGGGCTTAGGTCCACTTAGATTATCTTATTCCTTTGGGCTTGCATTAATTTTCTTTGGACTTTACCTTACTAACCACTTGGGCTTTAACATTTCCCACACTTGGACTTCTCATTAACAATCACTTGGGCTTACACATTAATTGTGACGCCCCCAAAAATAGGTATACATCACCCATCTTGAGTCGCCAAATACATGGTACAGAATTCAAATACAAACTTAATTACACAACATGAGCTGTAAGTTTTAATACAAATTTTGTCTTCTAGATAGTATTCAAACTCAAAATACGACAAAACATAATCTGAGAGTTTTAACACGAATATTGTCATCTAGACAATATCCACACTCAATTTCAATCTTATTACATTTATTATCACACTATTGCATAGAATAGTGAGGACTACTAATGCTATCATCTGGACCGTCACTTCGTTCCCCGACTAGTCCCTTCTACGTTCTCATTTCCTGAAGAGAACAATGAAAGTAAAAGGGTGAGCTCAACTAGCCCAGTAATAAATATTATGACTAAGATAATGCAGAATAAATTATCAGTAGACTTCAACAATGTTAAACTGATAAAATACAATAGACATCAAGTTTAACTGCAGCGGAACAAGCAATCCATTAAAAGAGTCAAGTAAAGAATAAAATCTACTACCTTCTATGATTTAAAAGGTTTTTCATCACTTTTATCGCTGAAACTCAGCTAAATAAATAATCCACATCATCAAATCATCCCTGCACTACAGGTCAAGGATATTCTTTAATATCACAACCACGAATTATCCATGCACTACGGGCTAAAGATAATCATGTTTTCATCAACGGTCCTGATCATGCCATAAAACAATTCATCTTTGCACCCTTGGCTGAAGAGAATCCATAGCCATAATTATACCAAAAACTGTTCATCAATACACTACGGGCCAATAAGGACTTTTTCCACATCATTTGTAACATTACGGTCATGATTATACCTAATAATCCCTAGTCATAATTATACCAAGTCCATCTATGCACTACAGGCCATAGATGACTTTCAATATAATATAAACGTGAGGATGATGACAATGACATAATAATTCAATTAAACAAGTTTAAGAATTAATTTATCCAAGAACCAATAACGTCCAAATTTTCAACATGATACTGCTTTGTGGAGTAAAAATTCAAGAATGCTCAGAAGAATATTTCCATTAAAAGATACTGGATGAAGCGCAAATATCAAGGATATTCCACTAATTTCATGGAGTATAGAAGTCAAAGCTTTAACCAACTGAGTAAAAAAGAATATATGAAACTGCAAATGGATTTTCGTCTGCCACGCGGTAATCCACTTAGACAGATCATTTCCATAATTTAATAAGGAATGAATACAAAGGACCCTTCACCAGGCATGTGATAATCCACATGACAAAGTTATTCCAATGTAATAATAAAGAATGGAATCGTGTCATGAAATGAACGCATTGGACATGATATTCTCGAATATAATAAAGAAATGTAATAATAAGAAGAATTTCACCATGTATGCGGTATTTTGCACACAAAAGTTATTCCAATGTAATATTAAGGAATGGAATAATGTAAGAATTTCACCAAGTATAGGGTAGTCCACGTATACAAGTTATTCCAACAAAATAATAAAGAATGGAATAACAGAAGTTCTCTTCATGAATACGAAAGAAATAATACCCCTTACCATAAAAGAAGAGTATTCCGACTGGTAGGGCGAGGATATTCTTGAAGAAAAACTCAGACTACGCTTCAAAGCTTCTTAAAACTCTAAAGAAATACGCTCAAGATTATAGAAGAATTCTCTGAACTTCTGGTGTGGTTTTCAATTTTAACTAAGCATCATATTTATAAGAAAATAGAAAGGATACTATGCTGCACTATGCAGTAAAATATAATGTATTCTATTTATAATCAAATAAAACAAAACTTTATAAAAAGTATTTCATTTTATATAAAAAGATTTTACTATGCAAACACTATGCGAGCACTATGCAAACACTATGAATAATAAAATATAATATATTCTAATTATTGTGTAATAAAACAAATAACTTTATAAAAAGTATTCATTTTATATAAAAATATTTTACTATGCAAAATACTATGCAGCACTATGCAAATACTATGCATAATGAAATATAATATATTCTAATTATTGTCTAATAAAACAAATAACTTTGTAAAAGTATTTGTTTTATATAAAAAGATTTTACTATGCAAAATATTATGCATAATAAAATATAATATATTCTAATTATTGTCTAATAAAACAAATAACTTTATAAAAGTATTTTGTTTTATATAAAAAGATTTTCTATTTTATTACATTAATAATACTAATAAAACAAAACTCATCATCATTATTATAATTCACACTATTAATCTACCATGTAGTTCCCAGGAAAGAGGGGGCTTTCCAATAAGGATTTCTCCCTATTGGCGCACAATTAGGTGACCAAACCTCTCATTCGCAGAACTTCTAGACATCATTAATACTACAAATAATAATATTAATAACTATGTCATCTCAATTATTGATTTAATAATATATAAAATATCGACAATAATTGAATCAAATAACGTGAGATACTATGCAACAATTACTGAAGCAATAATTGAACAAAACTGAGTGACTTCTCACGTAAGCATCAATAATCAATACCGTGTGCTAATATGCAACCACACGTATTCCTATACTTTTAACACCGGGTGTTTCAATAGTTAACGGTAAAACTTCCGCCGTTATTTTCGTAAAATATTTTTGTCATTTTTTCAATCCGACAATAATTCTGTTGTGGGGTCCACCAATGATTGTGTCGTCGTACGGATATTCCCCGACAAAAAGAATATTCCCCGGCCAAACGAATATTTTATAACAACTTGCATACTTTGCAAAATTTATAAATACTACCCACAACTATAACATTATATCAAATCAACACCATTATATAAAAAAATATATTTCGAGAAATTTAAATCTTTATTCATAAAATCTGGGGTCTCAAATTAATCCTATTGGACTTTATCAATTGCTAACAATCCATAAGTCTATTCCATTTGGCTAAAAGTCTTATTACATATTCGCTAAGTAATATACTCATATTCTCTTTTGTATACTAATTCGTAATATACGTTATTTCATACTCCGTACATACTCGTATAATACTTCTTATTATACTTGTATTCGTTACCTCTTACAATACATACGTATCATATAGTCATTACATTAATTCCTAAGGCTTTATTTTTGTAATATCCCGAGTGTTCATGATAACGATCCTTGGAGAAGGAAATGAATGGCTTAAAGAATATGCAATACTCAAATATAATTAAGTCTAAGTAAAGGTTATGAAATAAAACTTACAAGAATTTATTATGAAGAATGGTGGAAGTAGGAAATATAAAATCTATATTAAGGTAATGTGTTGAAGTTATTCAACGAAGAGATTTGGTAAGAAACCTGAGGAAGGTGGGGTTTCGATGATTCTGAGGACAGAATCCTTACAAGGTGGGAAAAATGTAACAATCCAGAATTTTATTTATAATTCTAAATATTTATTGAATTAAATAAATATTTTTAATTGATGTGTTTGTTGTTTAGTAGATATTTATTGGATTATTTATTAGTAAGTAAATAATCCATGAGTTATAGAAATTAACTTAATTAAGATAAAAGGGTGAAGAATGTGATGATTTGATTATTGGAGTTGTGATTCTGGGGACAGAATCCTTGTAAGGAGGGAAGTATGTAACGATCGGGAATTTCAAATTGTAATATTAAATATTTATTAAAATATAAATATTTATTTGATGTGTTTATTGTTGAAATTGATGAGATAAATAATTTATTGATGTAATGGTTGCTAGTAAATATTTATGAATCTAAATTCATTAGATAATATTCTAAATTAAATTAATTTATAACTTATAGAGTGGTAACATAACATGAAATGTTATATTGTTGTTTTAATTTAATAATTCAAGGTGGTATATTAAGTTATTAAATAAAATTATAATTTCGTGATATTTGGTTAAGTGGGAAATTTATTTAGTATGTGGTAATTAGTTTTTTAATTAAGATTGGATATGGAAATCCAAGTAAACAATGCGGGACAATAAACTATATTATAAATGACTTATGAAAATAAATTAAAAGAGTTTTAATTTGGTTTTACCAAACAAAGCCTTAGAGCTTTTAAAATTCTTATTTTAATCTTGTTTTGCCAAAAAAGGTTTAAGGAATGATTAAGTCATTATTTTAAGTTGTTTTACCAAATAAGGTATAAGGATTAATTGATTAATTTTAATTATGTTAGCCAAACAAGCCTTATGGCTTTTGATTTTCAAAATTTGATAACTGATGTCAATTAAAGTTATATACTTAATATCTATATTATTATTATTATACGTTATATTTTTGTTAGTGCATAAGTTAGAAGTTAGGGAGAAAGACTTAGAAGAAAGAAAAAGAAGAAAAGAAGAAATTGAAAGAAAACTTGAGAGAATCCTAGAGAGAATTTGAGAAAGGAATTGGGGAAAAGAAGTCTTGTTGATCAAAGGAAGAAAATTTTCACCTTCTAGCATACAAGGTATCCTCTTACCCTTTTAAAATTCTAAAACTTGTGGTTGTCTTCTCTTCCAAAATTCTCCGTAAAATCTTTGTAGAGGTTGAATTAATTGTTATATATAGTTTATATGATAAATTAGTTGTTGTGAGACTGTTTTCATAAGTTTATATATGAGTATAGTCAATGAATTCATGTTATGTATGTTATGGCTTAGTGGGATTCAATGTTTAGTTATGAAATCATGATGAAAACCTTAAATTAATGATGTATTCTGATAGTACCTGGAAAAACGAAAATAACCCAAGTTGAACGAGTCAAAACGGATGTAAAATGAATTCAGAGTGAAGAATTTCGCTATAAATGTCAATTAATGAGGTAATAAGAGAAATGGTAAAATCAAAGGTTGTAATCTTTGATGTTTGTGTTGTTTATGTGGTTTGAAACGTGTTAGAAACATTAGTTGATATTTCTGTAAATATATTACACCTTGGGTAGGTTGGTATAGTTGTTAAAAAGGAGTTTGTAGGTCTAATTTGGCTATCTGTAGTATTCGGGATCGAAATTTACGATTTAGCAGAAGGGACCCCCGCCCCGACGGGCCCCCTAGTGTAAAAACCCCCGCCCCGGCGAGGGGGGGGGGGGGTAGTCTGCCTAGCCAATTTTGGAAAAAAAATCTGACAGGACATGTTTTACTAAAACAGCCATAACCTTTTCATACGAACTCCGATTGAGGTGATTCAAGATGATCCGGAACGAGGACGAATAGACCTACAACTTTTGTTCTTTAAGTGTTTCAATTTGAAGTTGTTAGGAAGGGTCAAAATAGTCATCTTTGTGACTGTTACGTAATCAGAGGCAATTGGAGGGCGTCGGGCATGTACGTATGCTAGTGTAGTGCTCTTGACAATAAAAGATGTTATTCTAAATTATAAAACATGAATTTTAGTAAATATAATGATGTTTAAAATTAATATAATAATGTATTAGATAAGTTATAGAAGCATAGTAAGCACGCACAAGAGAGGCAAATCGGGCGTGTGACGAATAAATGTCGAAACGTCGTGATACGTGTTAATGAACATAAAAATATTTTAAGTCAAATGAAATAGATATTATAAAATATGAAATGGGTTTAATATAAAACCAATAATGATACCTAGCAAGATTTAAACACTTAATTAAATTTTGAATATTACATAAGTCGAAACGTTAACACAATCTAATTTAACATTGTGTGCTAACTAATAGGAAAGATTATGAGATGTGGAGTAGAGTTTACATTAAAATTACTATGTGTTGTTATGTGACTAATAATTGATGTGTATGATTATATAATTGTGTAGGGCACGTGAAGTGCAGATAACTGTAAGCTGTTAAACGTTTATTGGTAAACAACGATCAAGGCAAGTCTTTTAGTTCCTATTTGCTGTGTGAGCTTGATGATTAACTGTTTTAAATATTTTTTGCAAAGAGTATGAGATGTATATATATGTTTAATGTATGAAATGTTAATGTCAATTTATGACTACGTTGTTTGACTAAAGCATGCTGATTGAGTAAGGAACTCAATCTTTATAATTGTTATATAAATTGAAGCATGTATGTTATGATAGTCCGATTTTCATGATATATATGTTGAGCATGTTATTATGTGCTACGTGATGCCTGAAAACTATTAGATTTTGCTGGGCTATCGAGCTCAACCTTGAAAATAACCACTTTTGCAAGTTAAAGATTTAAGGTAAGGATATGTGCTATGTGAAATATAGAGATCCATATTCATGAAGATTGTTTATGTTTTATGGGAAATATATTTAATATTTTGAATGTAACATGTTATTGAATTGTAAGTTGAGTTATCCAATGTATATGGATACCTATTTATGGTGTAAGACTTTGTATAGTTATTTTGTTGTAACGATTCATGATATAAATTTGAATCGAAGAGATGTAATGTAAAGGTTGCGATTTAGGGCAATAAAGAAGGAAATGTATAAAAGTTTTAATTATTCCGCAAATTTCAATGGTTGTATTACCGTTTAATGATGTAAAATTAGAGGTTGATTGAATTATTAACGACCGAAGTCGAGAATTAAATTGTATGAATTTTTGGGTCGTTACAATTTTCCTAACATTCTCGAATTACGTCCGCATGCAAAAAATTATGTTTTCCATACTTCAATTATTATTACATAATCCAACTTACTTCGATATTTTACCGTAACATATTTCTTGGAAGTTCAAAAATAATTCCCGAGTAGAAATCGATGAATAGTGTTTTTTGGAAAATTTCTCGGAAAACTTTTATTTTTGTCTTGGAAATTAAAACATTTTCTTCGACACCTTTTGTCCCAAGATGATCCCTTCTTGTACCATAAAATGGCACTTTTCCCAATTCAAAACCAAATTCATTTCAACACCGTAACGACCTGGAAATTCAGATTTTTCAGAATTTAAGTTTAAAGAATTAGTTATTAATAAAATAAATTTTTATTAATAATATTATGTGATATGTGTTTATTAATCGTTCTAGGACCTAAGATGATTATAAGTCGGGAGGATTCTGGCTACGAGTTAGACTGAACGAGTAATAATTTTTAAGACAAAAATGAAAATTTTCTGGGAAAAAAAATATTTTCGTGGAAAAAGACGAAATAAGTACTATTCACCCGACGAAACCTAAGGGTTAGGGTTTGAATAACCTAAGCCTTTCTGAGAGTTCGGTACGTCGAAATGACATTCCGTCGAAAGATTTGACGATAATATATCTTAAAAAGTTAAGTAAGCTGATAAAAGTTTTTCCCGAAAAACGTGCAGAAATCGGACAAAATAAAATTGATGAAAAGTACTGTTATGTACTTTTCATTCATTTAGTTACTTTAGGGTAAAATGTGAAGAAAAACGCTTAACGCCAAAAAGTGTTTTTCAGAAATTCGAAGAATACGTAAAAGTTAATCGGTAAAGGAAAGACGAAATATCCAAAAATATTTGGATTCCGAGAATCGCAGTTTTTAAAACTGTCGGACGAAAACCCGAAAGATAGAACCACAAAACTTAAGGGCTAAGTTAACTTAACACCTAAGTCATGAATAGTAAGGAGGTGTGAATAGTAAGGAGGTTGGGTGGTGAAATGACTAAAATACCCTTAGACTTGAAAATCTATAAATAGTAAGCTTATTTCATTTAAATGGGATTTTGAAAATCCTACAACTAGAGAGAGAGAGTTCAGATGGAGAGGGAGAAGGAAGAGCATGAGCAAGATTGATCAGATCGAAAGTGTTCGTGAAATAGAAAACCTAGCAAATTGCCGATTTTGTCTAGCGGGAGAAAAATAACGATGAAAGGTATTAAAACCTAACTCCTAAGTTAACTTTTCTTATGTTTTTATGTTTAAAACATAGATTAATAAGAATAAGAAGTAAATGATGTTAGAAATGATTTCATATGGTTGAAATTGTAAGAAAATGAAGAAATAAGAATTTAAAGTTTAGTTTATAAATTTCTTAAGGAAGTATAAGATTCGTGATGAATTAGAACGATCCGAGTGGATTATATGAATAAGTAGGTGAAATAAGTAAGGAATGATGTTCTATAACATCAAATTCCAATAAAAAGTGAAATCGTAATCTAAAATATCGATTAAAAATGAAAAACGAACGAACACGAAGAACATGCGAAGAACGAGATGAGCGTTGTTGATGGACAAATTTAAAAACATCATAGGATATATATTGTTGATGGACAAGTTTAAAACCATCGTGTATAAGTTAGATGTATATTGCTTGGTTAGAACGGTAGAAACGTTCATGAAGAACATATTAAAACGCAGCTATAACGAAGTTATGGAAAAAATTTTGTAAAAGACAAACGAGAATTAGAAAGTTAATAAATGAACCTAAACATGTAGGCTTTCATAAGAATGTAAGAGAACATAGAAAACGTGAGTCGTGGACTCAAGAACGAACGAATTCTGAGTTTGGATGACCGAATTACGGACAAACAAACGAAGAACGTTAAAAACGCAAAACGAACGAAGGGTGAAGATCAAGCCAATCGAATGGCATGTTAACGGATTCAGAACGAAGTTCTGTTTGGGGGTATTGAAGTACGTAAGATAAGGAAGAGAATGGCTTTGGAATGACCTCATTCTGAGTTATAACGATTAAGTTATGGAAGCGGGAAGTAAGCGTCTCAGAATGATCAAAGACTTAGAGAAATTTTCTAGGGTTAGGGCTTTCAGCTTGCTGGCCAAACCATGCCTCAGAAGGTGGTGCCGCAAAGACCAAACCAGGAGTCTGCATCGCAAACTTGCGCCACAAAGGTGAGAGATAGAAGGAGAGTGGAAGCCACAAATATGCCAATGTAGGAAAAAACCAAAGAAGAGCTTTTAACTGCTCAACTCTTGGGGGTGAAACGTATGGGAAGATAAAGAACATATAGTTCAACAAATGTAACACTTAATTAAGTGTATTAAACCTTTGATAAAGGTTGAATGGAAAGATTAAACGAGATTAAATGGTAAAGAATGTAGACGTGGGTTACGGAATCTATATCAGGGGACCGTAGTCGCGATAAACGAACGTAAGGGATTGCTATGATTATGATTCCTTAGACGTTGAGTGACGAAAGTAATGTATAACATTTTTATGTTATGACATTTCCATGAGAGATGAATGCAAAGCGTTTAGACGCTGTGAACGTAATGTTGTTGCGATGAATGATCAGTCTTAGCATACAACGAATCGTATGGCTTTAACATTATGAAATAATAATGAGCATGGGGTTCAGGTGACGAGTAATGAATAAAAGCGATTAAAACCTTGGATGAAGGTTGAATAGAATTAAGAGGCAAGTAACGTAACGTAAATCATCAAGAAAGCCGTAGAGAATGGTAATAAGATTAATGAAAGCCGAATATGAGTCGGATGAGAATGTTAGAAATGTCATAACATATGTACTACTAGCAGAGAAACGATGTGTGCTGAGTCTTAGAGAAGTAATAACAAGAAGATAAGATGTAAAACATCAAAGATGATGAACGTATAAGTAAGACATCTCCGTATGTCATGAAGCCGTATAACGGAAGTGAAAGTGGTCGCGTAAACTTAGGTTGCAAGAACGCGAATCCTAAGAATTAAAGTTAAGCAAACTAATGCATAAGTCAAATATACATGACTAATTAGTGTATGTGTTGTTTTTCTTATGTGCTACATAGGAATTGAAATGAACAGTTCGGTGTAAGCTATAGCTGGGCGTAAGGCAAGTTTCCAAACTTCATTCATATTTCAAATGAATGCTAGTTTCTTAAACTTCTCAGATGTTGAACTTGAGAAGTTCTGTCTATGTGCTAATGTGCGATATATGTGTAAAGTTGTAGAACATATGAGGCATTGTGTCACAATGTGAACACTTCGGTGTTTCTATGAGATGAACTGTTATGTGATTTAACTTTTCAATAAGAGAATGCTCTGTTCATACATGATCCGTTATTGTTAAGTCTGTGCTAATGATTCTAGCCAGACATAATGTGTATGAAAAAGGTAGAAGAATGAAAGTATTTAAAAATTAAAGTGAATATTGTTTTAAAATGATAGGAATCAAGACTATTCCTATTATTCAAGTTGCTACATAACCTTTGATCGGTTATTGAAGTCTTAAAAGAATGTTTGAATTCTTGAAGATGTGTGTTCAACTGTTATGACTTGCTGGGCAATTGAATGCTCACACTTGCTTTAAATGAAAAACATTTTCAGCGAACGATGTTAGAAGAACTTAAGGATTCCGTAAAGATCAAGCTGATGGTATCCAGATGAAGTGTCATTCAAAATGTGAATGAGCGAGAAGATCAAGTGAAGACTTATAATATAGAAATATGAAATTGAACTATAGACTAGTTTAAGAAACTGTTATGTATCCTTGGTGGCGGATAAAAGTCACTCTTGTAAGATGAAATGAATAATGTATTTATCATTATTTGTATTGAAAAAGGTTATAAGGTTATTAGAACCTGGGATTTGAGAGTATATGTTGTTATATTTAGCTATATAATGATGTATGTTTGGAAGAAGATGGGATCATGACTACGAAATCTAGGTGTGAAGATAGACCAGATTTCGGGGTGTTACAGATTGGTATCAGAGCTGATAGGTTATAAATCTTAGGTAAGAGTATCTAAGACTATAATCGTAGAGAGAGGGATAAGAAGATCACCACGTGATCATAGTGAATCGTAGTAACAGATGAGCTGTTAAACGATGAATGATTTATAGTACTACGAAGTAGTACGGGAAGAAGAACTCAGATTGAGTTGTGAAGGATAGTATATGAATTAAAGAAAATTTGTATTAAGAGATTTAGAAGTTGTAAAATTTCAATTGAGGACTCATGTGATAGCTGAGTTGTATGAACCTTTGTTATGGGCAGAGGTTTGTGCTTGGTGTAACAATTGTTTAGCTTATTACAGTGATAATCATTGGAATCGGTCGCGCTGTAAAGATGTATATGACGAGAAGGTGAATCTTTTCTCATATATATACTTGGTAGGTAGAGAACGATAAGGTAGGTGTAAGTTCTTGAAACTCATACTTATGGTAAGTTCGTGACTCATAATTATATGGAATGTTTTTGAACTCCTTAGCGAATGAACGCTTGTGGTCTATCTGGGATAGTTCTTAAACTCCTATTATTATGGAAAGTTCTTGAACTCATAATGTGTGGTAAGTTGATGAACTGTGCTAAGGTATAGGAATGTGTAGACTGGAAATGAGGTATTTTTAGTAGACTTAGCATTGAAGGTGCTAGAGAAGATTAAGTATTATCTAAGTAAAACAATAAAGGAAGATGGAAAATAGGATATTCCAAGTCATCTAGTTATGATAGATTTCAAAGTTTCTTGAAATCGTGCTAATGTGCGCGTTTTGAAAATGAAAGAATTGGTTCGACTTTTGGAACCAATGGATTTTAAAAGAACTATTCTTGGTATGTCTATGCTAATTGTTTCGGCTAGACAGAAATTGATTTGAAATATCAAAATGAATTTTATATCATCAGTGCATTTGATGCAAGGATGGTAAAAGGATGGAGTTATTAATGCAATTGAACCTGATGTTGGATTTGATCTTAGGATCAACAACCCACTATGGTATGATTTATAATGACGAGGTCATAAACTGATGAAGTCCTCAACATACTGTGAAAAGTACGGTATCATGACTTCATAAAATGTTTTGATGTATTGCGAAAAGAATTTACAGAAGTAGTCGATGTCAATTGAGATGACTAGATGAATGTTTCACGTTGATATCCAATTTATTGGTATGGTCTAAGCTACTTGATTCGGCTAGACAAATGGTATGTCATGTTTAAAAGAAAATCAAGCTTTCTTTGAAGAAGTTGTGCCAAACCAAATTATTTTGGTGTGGAATCTAATGATTTAGTCTGAGGTGAAAATATTCTGAAATGGGGTATACGATGGGTAAGAGGTAGTTTGCTTTCTTTTTTATTGTAAACTGACCGTGGAAGAAAGGTTACGGCGTCATGTTGTTAAACCTAGAAAGTGTTCATGGTCGATTTGACCCCTCAACAAAAGTATGAAATATTTTAAAAGGAATTCTTATATTCCTCATTGTTCATTCTACTTCATTGAAGAGAAGTTGAGAAGAGGGGGTAGGCTAAAATTTTGAGGACAAAATTCTGTGAAGAAGGGGTGAATGTGATGACCCAGGTATAGGTGTGGTTTTAAGAAAGTCCGAGGACGGAATTTTTATAAGAGGGGAAGAGTGTAACGACCCGAAAATTCGGATTTTCCAGAATTTAAGTTTAAAGAATTAGTTATTAATAAAATGAATTTTTATTAATAATATTATGTGCTATGTGTTTATTAATCATTCTAGAACCTAGGATGATTATCAGTCAGGAGGATTCTGGCTACGAGCTAGACTGAACGAGTAATAATTTTTAAGACAAAAATGAAAATTTTTCGGGAACAAAAATATTTTAGGGGAAAAAGACGAAATAGGAACTATCCACCCGACGAAACCTAAGGCTAAGGTTTGAATAACTTAAGCCTTTCTGAGAGTTCGGTATGTCGAAATGACAATACATCGAAAGATTTGACGATAATATATCTTGAAAAGTTAAGTAAGCTGATAAAAGTTTTTCTCGAAAAACGTGCAGAAATCAGACAAAATAAAATTGACGAAAAGTACTGTTATGTACTTTTTATTCCTTTAGCTATGTTAGGGTAAAATGTGAAGGAAAACGCTTAACGCCAAAAAGTGTTTTTCGGTTTTTCAGAAATTCGAAGAATACGTAAAAGTTAATCGGTAAAGGAAAGACGAAATATCCAAAAATATTTGGATTCCAAGAATCGCAGTTTTTAAAACTGTCGGACGAAAACCCGAAAGATAGAACCACGAAACTTAAGGGCTAAGTTAACTTAACACCTAAGTCATGAATAGTAAGGAGGTGTGAATAGTAAGGAGGTTGGGTGGTGAAATAACTAAAATACCCTTAGACTTGAAAATCTATAAATAGTAAGCTTATTTCATTTAAATGAGATTTTGAAAATCCTACAACTAGAGAGAGAGAGTTCAGATGGAGAGGGAGAAGGAAGAGCATGAGCATGATTGATCGGATCAAAAGTGTTCGTGAAATAGAAAACCTAGCAAATTGCCGATTTTGTCTAGCGGGAGAAAAATAAAGATGAAAGGTATTAAAACCTAACTCCTAAGTTAACTTTTCTTATGTTTTTATGTTTAAAACATAGATTAATAAGAATAAGAAGTAAATGATGTTAGGAATGATTTCATATGGTTGAAATTGTAAGAAAATGAAGAAATAAGAATTAAAAGTTTAGTTTATAAATTTCTTAAGGAAGTATAAGATTCGTGATGAATTAGAACGATCTGAGTGCATTATATGAATAAGTAGGTGAAATAAGTAAGGAATGATGTTCTATAACATCAAATTCCAATAAAAAGTGAAATCGTAATCTAAAATATCGATTAAAAATGAAAAACGAACGAAGAACACGAAGAACATGCGAAGAACGCCATGAACGTTGTTGATGGACAAATTTAAACCCATCGTAGGATATTTGTTATTGATGGACAAGTTTTAAACCATCGCGTATAAGTTAGATGCATATTGCTTGGTTAGGAACGGTAGAAATGTTCATGAAGAACGGATTAAAACGTAGCTATAACAAAATTATGGCAAAAATTTTGTAAAAGATAAACGAGAATTAGAAAGTTTGTAAATGAACTCGAACGTGTAGGGTTTAATAATAATGTAAGATAACATAGAAAACATGATTCATGGACTCAAGAACGAATGAATTCCGAGTTTGGATGACCGAACTACGGACGAACAAACGAAGAGCGTTAAAAACGTAAAACGAACGAAGGGTGAAGATCAAACCAATTGAATGGCACGTTACCAAATTCAGAATGAAGTTCTATCTGGGGGTATTGAAGTACGTAAGATAAGGAAGAGATTGTCTTTAGAATGACCTCATTCCGAGTTATAACGAATAAGTTATGGAAGCGGGAAGTAAGCGTCTCAAAATGATCAAAGATTTAAAGAAATTTTCTAGGGTTAGGGCTTGGCGCCGCGGCACCATCCATGCCTTGTAAGGTGGCGCTACAGCTGCCAGACCAGGGAGCCGGGTACTGCAGACTCACGCCATGACATGAGAGATATAAGGGAGAGTGGCGCCGTAGTGCCAGTGTAGGAAAATGCCAGAAAAGAGCTATTAACTGCTCAACTCTTGGGGGGAAACGTATGGGAAGATATAGAACATATAGTTCAACTAATGTAACACTAATTAAGTGCATTAAATCTTTGATGAAGGTTGAATGGAAAGATTAAATGAGATTAAAAGATAAAGAATGTAGACGTGGGTTACGGAATCTATATCCGGGGACCGTAGTCGCGATAAACGAATGTGAGGGATTGTTATGGTTGTGATTCATTAAATGTTGAGTGACAAAAGTAATGTACAACATTTTGATGTTATGACATTTCTATGAGAGATGAATGCAAAGCGTTTAGACGCTGTGAACGCAACGCTATTGCGATGAACGATCAGTCTTAGCATACAAGGAATCGTATGGCTTTGACATTAAGAAATAATAATGAGCATGGGGTTCAGGTGACGATTAATGAATAAAAGCGATTAAAACCTTGGATGAAGGTTGAATAGAATTAAGAGGCAAGTAACTTAACGTAAATCATCAAGAAAGCCGTAGCAAATGGTAATAAGATTAATTAAAGCCGAATATGAGTCGGATGAGAATGTTAGAATGAAATGTAAGCGTTGAACACTTTAACCAACGTGAAGGTTGAGTGTACGCAAATATTAAACGGATAAAACCTACACTCCATGTATGGTTTGATCGTAGGATAATCAAGACCAATGATTAAACCTGTGAATGGTGAAGAAGCTAAATTAAAGACAAGTACGTATAACATAAAAAAGCCGAGTTAATGTTTATAAATTGAATGACGTTCTGAGTCGAATGAATCAGACATTGTAAGATAAGAATAAGGCAACGTAAAATTCTTAACGCTATAAATGTGTAAAATGAATATTGAATGATCGTTCTAAGTATACAAAAGATTGTATGACTTAGACGATGAAGAATAAATCCTGAGTTGGCATTTAGTTGCCAGAAAGCCATAAGAAATGAGAAATTAACTTTACGAAGACTATAGTTTAATAAGTTCGGATAAGTTAAGATAAATTAAGTTGTAGTACAATCGTAACCTTTAATTGTTGACATATGGGAGCTTGGCTAAACAATTCCTTAAGAGAGCGAAGGTATATACAAAACTGGCAACCGATCTAACTCACTGTTATGGGCAGTATAGATGAGACGGGAACTTGTTTGTTGGTTATTTGTGGGAAACCACTCAGAGTACCATATGGACTACTAGCAGAGAAGCGGTGTGTGCTGAGTCTTAGAGAAGTAATAACTAGAAGATAAGATGTAAAACATCAAAGGTGATGAACGTATAAGTAAGACATCTCCGTATATCATGAAGCCGTAGAACGGTAGTGAAAGTGGTCGCGTAAAATTAGGTTACAAGAACGCGAGCCCTAAGAAGTAAAGTTAAGCAAACAAATGCATAAGTCAAATATACATGACTAATTAGCGTATGTGTTATTTTTCTTATGTGCTACATAGGAATTGAAATGAGCAGTTCTGCGTAAGCTGTAGCTGGGCGTAAGGCAAGTTTCCTAACTTCATTCATATTTCAAATGAATGCTAGTTTCTTAAACTTCTCAAATGTTGAACTTGAGAAGTTCTGTCTATGTGCTAATGTGCGATATTTGTGTAAAGTGGTAGAACATACGAGGCCTTGTGCCACAATGTGAACACTTCGGTGTTTCTATGAGATGAACTGCTATGTGATTTAACTATTCAATAAGAGAATGCTCTGTTCATACATTATCCTTTATTGTTAAGTCTGTGCTAATGATTCTAGCCAGACATAATGTGTATGAAAAAGATAGAAGAATGAAAGTATTTAAAAATTAAAGTGAATATTTTTTTAAAATGATAGGAATCGAGACTATTCCTATTATTCAAGTTGTTTCATAAACTTTGTTTGGTTATTGAAGTCTTAAAAGAATGTTTGAATTCTTGAAGATGTTTTTTCAACTATTATGACTTGCTGGGAAATTGAATGCTCACACTTTCTTTAAATGAAAAACATTTTCAGCGAACGATGTTAGAAGAACTTAAGGATTCCGTAAAGATCAAGCTGACGGTATCCAGATGAAGTGCCATTCAGAATGTGAATGAGCGAGAAGATCAAGTGAAGACTTGTAATATAAAAATATAAAAATGAACTATAGACTAGTTTAAGAAATTGTTATGTATCCTTGGTGGCGGATAAAAGTCACTCTTGTAAGATGAAATGAATAATGTATTTATCATTATTTGTAATGAAAAAGGTTATAAGGTTTTTAGAACCTGGGATTTGAGAGTATATGTTGTTATATTTAGCTATATAATGATGTATGTTTGGAAGAAGATGGGATCGTGACGTACGGAATCTGGGTGTGAAGATAGTTCGGATTTCGGAGCGTTACAAACATATCTCCTCTACCATCACTAGATTTTCCAAACACAAATCAAATGAATCACCAAATACTGAAAAATCATCCTTAAACTCTTCCACATTGTGCTCCACCATATCCAAAAAAATTGCAATCATATATCTTTGGAACGTGGCCGGGGCATTGCATAAACCGAAAGACATCCTTCTGAAAGCAAATGTTCCATGTGGACATGTGAAAGTTGTCTTTTCTTGGTCTTCTGGAGCTATCACAATCTAATTGTAGCCTGAATACCCATCCAGAAGGCAATAAAATTTATCACCTGCTAGTCTGTCCAACATCAGATCAATAAATGGCAGTGCGAAGTGATATTTCCTTGTAGCTTTATTAATTCTGCGATAGTCTATGCATACTCTCCACCCCATTACTATTCTGGTCGGAATCAATTCATTGTTCTTGTTGGAGACTACAGTCATTCCCCCTTTTTTCGGTACACACTGTACCGGGCTCACCCACGAGCTGTCTGAGATCGAATATATTATTCCTGCATCCAGCCACTTCAAGACTTCCTTCTTGACCACTTCCTTCATAATTTGATTAAGTCTCCTTTTTCGTTCCACTAAAGGCTTACTCTCATCTTTCAGTAGAATCTTGTGCATACAAAATGATGGGTTGATCCCTTTGATATCAGTTATAGTCCATCCAATCGCTGATTTGAACTCTCTCAAAACTCTTAGCAGCTTTTCATCTGGGATAGATGTTAGTGCATAAGAAATAATAACATGTAATTTTGAATTATCATTTAAAAATGCATACCTCAAGTGGTCTGGAAGAGGTTTCAACTCAAGTTCAGGAGGCATCTCAAGAGATGGCTTTAATTTCACTGATGTCTCCCCAGCAATCCTTAATGGCTCAACAGAAGTCTTAAATTTTCTAAACTGTGGTGATGTGTCAAGTATTTGACTAAACTCTGTAATCTCATCATCTTTTATCCCAGAATTTCCCAAAATAGCATTCTTTAAAGGTTCATGTTCCACCAAATTTTCTACTTCATCATTCAACACCTTTTCCACCAAATTAATCCTAAAACATACCTCTTCGTCAATAGGAAATTTCATAGCCTTGAACACGTTGAAGGTGACTTCTTAATCATAAACCCTCATCGTTAATTCACCTATCTTAACATCTATTAAAGTTCTTCCTGTGGCTAAGAACGGTCTTCCAAGAATGATCGGTATACTTCTGTCTTCTTCATAATCTAATATGATGAAATCCGTTGGGAAAATAAATTTGTCAACTTTAACCAATTCATCTTCCACAATACCCCGTGGATAGGTAATAGACATGTCAGCAAGCTGCAATGAAATGTTTGTCGGCCTTGGAGTCAACAATCCCAACTGATTGAACACTGATAGTGGCATCAAGTTGATACTCGCCCCTAGATTACATAAACATTTGCTGAAACTCATCTTTTCGATTTAACAAGGTATTGTGAAGCTTGCCGGGTCCTTCAGCTTCGGAGGTAGTTTGTGTTTAAGCACTACGTTGCATTCTTCAGTTAAAGCTACTGTCTCAAAATCTTCCAATATTTTCTTCCTTGATAATATCACTTTCATAAACTTTGCATAACTTGGCATCTGTTCCAAAGCCTCAGCGAAATGTATATTGATTTATAGCTTCTTAAACACCTCCAAAAACTTATGAAACTGCTTATCTTCCCTTTAATTTTGTAATCTTTGTGAATAAGGAATAGGGGGATGAACAACTGGGTGTTTGGTCACTTGTTTCGGAGGTGTATCTTTACTCGATGTTAAACTTTATAATAACGCGTCTAACATCTGATTTTACAACATTAATCGATGTTAAACTTTATAAAATGCAGAATAATTTAAACTTTTCTATCTTCTTGTTTTAATTCCCTGGATCAAAACCTTTATCATCTATATATCTTTGAATCATATATAATCCATGATTCACTTTATTAGAGTTAATGTATTTATATACTTACATAACAAATCAATATCCTTTATACATTGGACAGCTCAAACTTTAACTTTAAAACTCAATATAAAATATACACCATAAAACATTGAGTACATCTAATGAACCCTAATCATGGTTTAAAGAAATAAAAACTTTAGCTAAAGTATCTAAATCTTCATGAATTACACCTGATTCATGTCTTTCAAGTAGCATATAGTGTTACCTTTAATCCTTAGCCTGCAAAAGTGGTTATTTGCAAGGTTGAGCTCGATAGCCCAACAAAATCTAACAGTTTTCATGCATCACGTAGCACATAATAACATGCTCAACATATATCTCATAAACATTAGACTAACATAACATACATGTTATAGTTCATATAATCAAGTATAAAGATTGAGTTCCTTACTCAATCAGCATGCTTTACTTAATGAACGTAGTCATAAGTTGACTTTAACATTTTATACATTCAACATATATATAACAGATCATGTTCTTTGCAATAAAGATTTTAAACAGTTAATCACTAATTCACATAGCAAATAGGAATTGAAAGACTTGCCTTGATCGTTGTTTACCAATAACAGTTTAACAGCTTACAGATATCTACACTTCACGTGCCCTACACAATTATATAATCATTCACATTAAATATTAGTCACATAGCAATGAATAGTAGTTGTAATGTAAACTCTACTCCACATCTCATAATCTTTCCTATTAGTTAGCACACAATGTTCAATTTTATTGTGTTAACTTTCGACTTATAGCTCATTATATTTCATATTAGAAGTTCATTCAAGTGTTTAAGTCTTGCTAGGAATCATTATTGGTTTTATATTAAACCCATTTCATACCTTATAATGTTCATTTCATTTGACTTAGAACACTTTTTACATTCATTAACATTTGTTACGGCATTTGGACGTTCATTCGTCACACGCCCGATTTGTCTCTCTTGTGTGTGCTTAGTATGCGTATTCAACTTATCTAATATATCATTTATTAATGTTAATCATCATTATACTTCATATTATTCATGTTCTATAACTTAGAACAATATCTTTTATCGTCAAGAGCACTACACTTGCATACGTGCATGCCCGACCCCCTCCGATTGTCCCCGAAAACACAACAGTCCTACAAATAACCATTTTGACCATTCCAAAATACCTCAAATTAAAAAACTTAAAGAACAAAAGTTGTAGGTCTATTCGTCCTCGTTCTGGATCATCTTGAATCACCTCAATCAGAGTTCGTATGAAAACGTTATGACCGTTTTACCAAAATAGGTCAAAGCAGTCACAATCAGAACACATGGGACGCGGGCGCGGCCGCGCCCTTTTTCCGTGCGCCCACGCGACTTGGCAGAGCCCAGCTGCACGCCCGCGCCCGGCTTCACACAGAAACAGTTTTCTCAATGTACAAACTACAAATCTTCATAACTTCTTCGTTTTAAGTCGGAATTAGTTGGTTTTCGATTCTATGAACTCGTGAAACACTGAACTACTCATCTACAGAATAATTTTAACATTTCAAAAGCTTTAAAAAATCAATTTAAGGGTTTCAATTCAATGTTCATGCTATATTTTCTTGTTTTAAACACATTTAGCGAATTCGATCGCCACGGCTTCGTTTTTTAACCCATTGACATGATTCAAACTACGCCGCTTTCGTTTCTTAACATACTAACGTAATCCAGCATCAATTTACAGATTATAACAAGTATTGACCACTAAATTTTGTACTTTTTAAAGCCAATTTTCATGTAAAAACACTGTTATAAACTTTTCTCCCTATAAACCCAAATTTCATGAAGTTAATCATCAAATAACACTCACAATTGATATTTAGCAGATTATAACAACATACATACATGTATCAATTCAATATAACTACCAATTTATAATAGATAATCACTAAGAAATCAAAACCTAAACATTAGTAGAAATTTATACCTTAAATCCTTGATTGTTGGAAAGAAGAGTAATAAGAACCTTGATACTCCAACTCTTTAGCAACATAAACAGAGAATCACTCTCTTCCTCACAACTCTCTTTCTCTGCTCTAAGGCTTAGGAGAAAGAAATAATACGCGTAAAAAAAATATACTAACTCCCTCTAACGTCAGGTCACAAACCCAAAAGTTTGCGTCAGTTAGAAATAAGCCAAAGGCCACAGGGCCTTGTTTGGCTAACCTCAAATATCCTCTACTAGATTATTTTTATATTTTTTTTATTATATCGTTTTTATTTGTCACACTTGCCACCAACTTAAATAGCTTACAATAATAATTATAATAATTATAATTTTATTATAATTATTCTGATACTTAATAAATAATTATATATCTAATTTAATTAAAAAATTAGACTTAAATAAAGACTTTATTTAATTTACTTGTTTTCTTTAATATTAACAATTCATTTACTTTAATTTTTTTAAAATATTAAGCAATTGATTTAATTTAATTATTTCCTTAAATTAAATCATTCAAATAAAATTAACATTATTCAATTTCATTACTAAATTAATGCAAAGACAATTCATCAATTATTCATTTATCTCAATAAATAAATTAATTAAAATATTTATTTAATTCAATAAATATTTAAAATTAGTCACAAAATTTATTTAATTTCCTTAATAGTTAACTTAACTATTAAACCTCACTTTTCCAATATATGAATATATATTTCTCTTCACACCGTAACACATATTTCAAAAAATATATAGCACGTATATATACATACTCCAACTCAACATCTCATAATAAAAATTTTATTTATTAAATTCCTATTTTAATAACTTATAAAAATTCGGATTGTCACAGTATCGATCCACAGAGAAAGTTGTTAAATCTAATTTATCATGCAACAACTTAATCACATATATTTATATGATTAAACGATAAGCTCACAATTAAATTGAATTCTAAATTACTTAATAAAACAAAAATTATAATTACTAAAGTGATGTAATCAAATTGGAGAGAAATGGGATTCTAATATCATTTAATGTTTCATCTAAAATGCAACCCTCGTAACATGTTTAATTATTTATCATAGAAAGCTAGCCAAGAGCACAAAAGTATAGCATAACCATTTTTCAATGAACTATGTCTAATTTACAATAAATCCACAATCGATAAAATTCATGTAAGCATCACTATTACCAAAATCACTATATGTTTGTGAAATTACATCAATAATAAATTAAAGTGCAGGCTCTCTACCTGACTACACATGGTGGACCGGTATATGCCTTTCCGGGGTCACAAATCACAAAGCTTAAACAAGCCTCATGAACATATGCCATTATGATATAATCTTTACTTATATTTCATTTTCGAAATCCATACAAGCAATTAGTGTGAATGGTGATCAAGCATTCAAGCATTTAGCATAATCATAATGGGCAATCCAATGATAAATATTCAACAATACATTATGATATACATATTTAAACTACGCATCAAAATCTATTAGAATCTCATAATGGAGTTTAGTTAATTTCTGAACCAAAAGCCATTATGGGATTGAAACAAATGATTAAAATAGAAATGCAAACAAAAGTTGTGAAGAAATGAGAGAATCAAATCTGCAAATTCTTGCTGCAAGTTTTGTTTCCAGGCTTGTCCAATTCACCAAAAATCTCTAGAAATGAAAACTAGATTTTATTTTATAATCTAGAATAAGAGAAGAGCTAAAAATATCATCTCATACTCAAATCCTCTCTAGTGTAGCTAAAACCAAAGAACAGTAACGATAATCATTGAAAAACCACGTCTGGTGCAAAACATATCGTCTCAGTTGAGCAAAATACGCTTAAATTCAATTTATAAAAAGTCAACAAAATTAACTGAAGAAGACTCGCGTGGCCCCGCGGAATAGTAGTGCAATACGGGCGCGGGCGGGCTATGAGGTTGTAATAACCTGATATTTTCTATATAATTAAATCAAAAATTTTGCGTATAATTTTTTTTTATTAAAATAAATATGGGGAATATGTATAAATCAAAGCGTATGTATTTATGTGATAAATAAAAATATATTTATTACATGAGTAATTACAGGTAATTTTATTTTAGAATTATTGATCATTATAAACTATATTCTTATAATAATTAATTTTATATTAGAAATATTTGTAAAAAATTATTTTCCATGAAAATATGTTTATATATTATTTAAATAATATATGAAGTGATTATAGCATTATTATAATAACTATTTTAATATATGAGTTTATTTCAGATTAATTAAGCTAATTATTTCACTTAATTAATAATGTTGTATATGACAGATAAATCAGATATGGAATCGAAACCCTAATTTTGGATTTTGATCAAGGAATGAGAATAATAATATAATATTAATTATATTTTGATTTTTCAGTGCTATAAATATGTACTGTATGTACGCATTGTTAATGATTGTTTAATGATGGTACAGTATTTAAAAACCCTCGTATTCCTGATAAACCCTAGTTTCGCAGTCAAATGAGACTTTAAAAATCTGTTAAGACAATGTGTTATGTGTTATACGATTTGTATTTTAGGTAAGGTCTTATTATTATGGAAAACCATAATTGAAAATTAAAACCCTAATTTCTAAAAGTTAGAAACCTTAATTAGAAACCCTAATTTAAAACTCAATTTGAGTTCGGGATGGTTATGTAATTGTGCTATTACGATTAAGGTTAAGTATTATAGAATTTTATATTAATTAGAGAAACCCTAATTAATATTTAAAAATCCAAATTTTAGAAACCCTATTATTTAAATTATCAATCTTAATTGAGTTGAAAACCCTAATTGCCAACTAACAAACCCTAATACGATAGTCAAATAAGACTGTATGATTTTTAAGTAATTGGATTAGACTATGAATGTCATGTGTTATTGATTTTAACCCTAATTAATTAAAAAACCCTAATTACGAAATTAGGGAATCTAATTTCTAAATTTGGAAACCTTAATCCTAATTTATAAGCCCTAATGATGATTAGTAAATACTAATATTAACTAGTAGAGCTTTATGTAATTAGAAAACCTAACTAATTAACAAACCCTAATTACAATTTTTAGAACTAAAATTTTTATTTTAAAGCCAAATTGGAAATCCTACAATTTTTTGTGCTAAACCTTAGGGTTAAACCCTAAGGGTCAAACCCTAAGGGTTTGCCAAGTTACAAGATTGCCATTAAATTGGCTAGTCAAATGATAAAAATGCCCATATTACATTATTGGACATTACTTGTTTATCTTGCCAAGATGGGAGTTGGTAAACAAATCCAACCACACCATGTGACATTAAATATCAAAGATCAGCAACAAATTTCAGCCAAACTCATTGTATATCAATATATATATATATATATATATATAGAATTGGAGAGAAAAAAGACCATTTTCATGCTCATTTGGTCACAACTCTCTACCAAGTCCCTCTCTCTCTCTCTAACATACGAATTCTCTTAGAATTTCAGTTCCAAAATAAAGCCCCACCATCACCCATAACACATCTAAAGCTCAGATTCAAGAAATCAAAGCATAAAGGTATAAACCCTAGAATCTAAAAACCTTATGATCTGATGTTAGATCTTGTTGTTTGTTGTTTAATGTTGTGTAATAAGATGTTATTTAGTGATCTGGGTTGTTAGATCTCAGATCCATAATATCAAAGTGCTCAAAATTGATGTTTTAAAAAAATATGGAATTTTTTTTTTATCTGACAGCCTAATGTCAGAGGCTGCAGATCTCTCTCTATTTATGATTTAGTGTGTTTTATGTTTTGCAATTGTAGGTTGTTATGAGATCTTTGATATGGAACTTGAATCATGGTCATATATGTTATAGAATTAAAGTTATTAAGAGTCAAAGTGGGTTGACCGACATTGACCGGCTATTTCTGGGCAGCCCAGAATTGCTTAGAATGCCTGACAATGTTTTTGCAGAGCTCTGATCTTACTTCTGTTAAGTGTTTTAATCATGTTCTTGTCATATACTTGTAGACTGATATGAGTACTACATATACATGCTTTTATATTACCAAGATACTTAACAGAATCTATATGAGTGTTGGTCAAACATGGGTTGACAAAACTGCTCAAGAACATTTTTGAAAATCCTAGAAATGTTCAAGAACAGTTCCTGGTCACTACTTTGACCAACCCATATATCTTGCTTATGTTGATGGTGTGATGGTCGGATGATATTTTATTGTACATTGACATCAGGACTACAAGTAGGAACCACTACATCTCACAAACTAGACACATACTTCAAATTATAAAGCGTCAAAGTAGGACCCTTGAGTTTTTGGGCAACCCAGAACCTCAAGAACACGTCTGATAATAACTTATGTAGCTTAGATCTAGAAATTTTGTTATGATTTAGTCATGTTATCGATTTGTGGTTATAGTATTACATGTATACTACATCATAAATATAAATACCAACCCAGAATTTGTATGACTTAAAATCTACGAGTAGTCAAAGTAGGCAGCTTGGTAATGGGTTTGAATGTTCTATGTTTGATGAAGAACATAAAGAAGAACACCTATATGATTTTGCCTTGTCATCGCTATAAAATTTTTTCATGACAGCTTTATTCCTAAAATTAATTATTTTTATTAAATAAATAGAAAAAAAATAGTTTTTAATTATTTTGAATATATTTCATAAATATTTAATATTTTTGGAATATTAAAGGTATTTAATTTATTTAATTATAATATTAAATAAATTATTTAAAATGATTTTAATATATGAAAAATCATTTAAAATTACATTAGGATATAAGGAAATATTTTAGATTAATTTTAATGACTTTTAATATTTTTTGATGAATTTCATTAATTATTTAATATTAATTATATTTAAGTTTTTTAGTAATGTATTAAATAAATTATGAAAAATATAATTAATGATTTAAAATCATATAAAAATTATTTAAAAGATTATAAAAATATTTTAAGTTATAAAATATAACTTTTGATATTTTCTCATGAAAAATATTAATTATTTAATATTAATGATATTAGATTTATTTAATAATTATATTAAATAAATTACTTTTAAAATGATTTTAATATTATAAAAATCATTTTAAATAAAAATTAAGTGTTTAAAGATATTTTAAGTTATAAAACATAATTTTTAATATTTAAAGGATAATTTTATTAATAATTAACTATTAATAATATTAATTTAATATTAATGATATTAAGTTTATTTAATAATTATATTAAATAAATAGTTTTTAAAATGGTTTTATTAATTTAAAAATCATTTAAAAAGGATATAAAGGAATTAAAAATATTTTAAGTTATAATTAATGACTTTTAATATTTTGATAAATAATACATTAATATTTTAATATTAATGGTAATTAATTAAAATGAATTTAAATGTTTTAAAAATCATTTAGGGTAATATTAATACTTTAAAAATATTTTGAGTTATTATAAATAACTTTAATATTTTGGCAATGGTTTCATTAATGGGTTAATATTAATTAAATATTAATGATAATAGAATTGTTTAATATTTAAATCATTTAATAAGGATTTCGGTGTTTGAAAATTCATGATAAATTATAATAAATGTTTAAAAATTATTATAAGTCATTTAAAAATAATATGACTGATAATTATAGATATTAAACTTCAGAATAGAGTCTTAGACTCGATAATTACCTGATAAAGTCGTCGGTACACCGACATGTTTTAAAAATTGATCTGGACTTAGATATTTTGACTGTATTAATGTTTGTTTGTGATTCAATGACTGTTGAATATGTGTGATAAGGTGATTAGGTTATGTGCTGACTACAATAAGCAATGCTATGTGTTATAGTATGTTATTCTAATCAAACGAATGATCTTATTAATGATAGGTCTTGATATAAAAGATAAAACTAAGTTGCGTATTGTAAGCAGCAGACCAGGCAAGTATCCTACCTTTGCATTTTCTTTATGCAATGGACATGAGTAAGAAAGTTTCAAATTTATATTATTATTGTACCAGATTATTAACCTTATTGTTATATATATTATATCTGATCATTGTTTACCAACATGATATTATATTATATATATATATATATATATATATATATATATATATATATATATATATATATTGTTCATTAATTTCAAAATATGGTTATACAATTGTCCTCACTTGGACAATCATTATATTTAAACACACGTTGATATATATATATATATATATATATATATATATATATATATATATATATATATATATACCTATTGATCCTCCGTATGTATACATTAAGTAAAAGTCATCTAAGCTATTTGACCAGCTAGACACAGATTTAGAAATATCGTTGAATATGATAAAACCTTTTTATATCCAATCAAATTATTTTTGGTTAGATTCCAGACTAAGTATGCACATCCCGATCAAGGGAAAACTTTTATGCACCCAAGGCGGATAGAGTGAACAATAATATCGTTCTTGTATGTAGTATTGATCAATACAGGGCACATTAGGATGATCACCCTCGTGCTCATAAGTTATGATGGTTTGCGGATGAAGTTCTGCTAAACCTATTCGAAAATTGAAAACAATGTTCATAGTATGTCAATTTAACCCTATTTATAGTCAATACGTAGTTTCAAAATTTTGGTATAGAATTGTTATGTTATTATTATCGGTTCAGTTTACTTCACATGTGAGACCCCAGATTTTATGAATAAAGACTTAAATTTCTCGAAATATTTTTTTGAATATTATGGCGTGGATTTGATATAATGTTATAGTTGTGGGTGATATTTAAAAATTTTGCAAAGTATGTAAGTTGTTATAAAATATTCGTTTGGTCGGGGAATATTCTTTTTGTCGAAAATATCCGTACGATGGCACAATCATTGGTGAACCCACAACGGAAGTATTGTCGTAGTATGAAAACGACAGAATTATCTTTTTATAAAAATACGGCGGAAGTGCTATCGTTAAAACTGTTGAACTACCCGGTAGTAAAAGTACAGTAATATGTGTGGTTGCATAGTAGCACACGGTATTGATTATTGATGCTTACGTGAGAAGTCACTCAGTTATACTAAATTATGGCTACAGTAATTGATGCATCATATCTCTCATATTATTGATTCAGTTATTATCACAGTATCATCTGCATTATATGATATATTATTAAATCAATAATTGAGACGACAAAGTTAGAATGTCTAGAAGTTCATATTATTAAATTACAATATTTACAATGTCTAGAAGTTCTGTCGAGGAGAGGTTTGGTCATCTAATTGCGTGCCAATAAGGAGAAATCCTTATTGGAAAGCCCCATCTTTCCTGGGAACGACATGGTTGTTAAATATTGTGAATTATAATATTAATGAAAGTTCGTGTTAATTAAAGATCAAATTGATAGTTCCATTGTGTGGGAATTATTAGTGTTAGTGGAAATCGATATTTATTTCGATAATAATTGATGTCTGGAGGTTATATTGTTCAATCGGGTATTCGGGGCACTTTTCGTGTTAGAGTACTATTCACAAGTTACTATTCACCCGATTACTATTCACTCTAGTATTATTCACTTGGGTATTTGGGACACTTTTTGTGTCAGAGTACTATTCACAAGTTACTATTAATGGGTTACTATTCACCTTATTACTATTCACTCTAGTATTGTTCACTCGGGTATTTGGGACACTTTTCGTGTCATGGTACTATTCACAGGGTTACTATTCCTGAAGTACTATTCACGGGGTACTAATCACCCGAAAAATATATGTATTTTCAGTCCAAATCATTTTGGGTACAATATTATTTCATGAGGAGATGTTCTAATTTTTCAGACCGTTGGTTGAAATTATAATAGTAAATTAATATGGATCGTTGGTTTAAAGTTTTAATAGTAAATCAATATGGATCACTGTTTTAATGTTTTAATAGTAAATCAATATGGATCGTTGGTTTAAAGTTTTAATAGTGAATCAGTATGGACCGTTACTTTAAGTTTTAATAGTAAATCAATATGGACCGTCCGTTTAAAAGTAAATCAATCTGGACCGTTCATGAATTAGTTACTATTCAGTCCATTCTCCTATAAATAGAAGCTCATTCCTTCATTATTTCTTAGGAATTCACTAAAACTCTAGATAGAGAAACTATAGAGAGAAAGAAGAAAAGTATTCTGCTACTTCACTACTCCTATATCCAGTTTCTTCTAAGATAAGGGATATTATTTGCTGTACTCGTAAGGGGTATTATTTCTTTTGTATTCATGAAGAGAACTTCTGTTATTCCATTCTTTATTATTCTGTTGGAATAACATGTATACACGGGTTACCCTATACTTGGTGAAATTCTTTTGTTATTCCATTCCTTATTATTATGTTGGAATAACCTGTCTATGCGAAGTACCGCATATATGGTGAAATTCTTCTGTTATTCCATTCCTTATTATTGTATTGGAATAACATGTCTATGCGAAGTACTGCATATATGGTGAAATTCTTCTATTATTCCATTCTTTATTATTCTGTTATTCCATTCCTTATTATTATATTGGAATAACATGTCTATGCGAAGTACTGCATATATGGTGAAATTCTTCTATTATTCCATTCTTTATTATTCTGTCGAAATATCCTATATGTGCATTTTACGCATGACCTGGTTCTATTCTTTATTATTTCTGTCAGAATATCATGTCTGTGCGTTTACGCATGACCGTTCCATTATTTATTATTCTGTTGGAATATCTTGTCTGTGCGTTTACGCATGACCTGGTTCCATTATTTATTATTCTTTTGGAATATCTATCTATGCGTTTATGCATGACCTGGTTCTGTTATTTATTATTCTGTTGGAATAACCTATCTGTGCGGTCTATCGCATGCCTGGTGATTTCTTTTGTTATTCCATTCTTTATTATACTCAGTTGGTTAAAGTTTTAACTTCTATACTCCATGAAATTAGTGGAATATCCTTGATATTTGCGCTTCATCTAGTATCTTTTCATGAAAATATTCTTCTGAGCATTCTTAAATTTTACTCTACAAAGAAGTATCATGTTGACAATTTGGACGTTATTAGTTCCTGGATAAATTAATTCTTGAACTTGTTTTATTGAATTATTATGTCATTGTCATCATCCTCATGTTTATATTATGTTGAAAGTCATCGTGGCACTCAGTGCATAGATGGACTTGGTATGATTATGACCAGGGATTATTCGGTATAATCATGACCGTAATGTTACAAATGCTGTGGAAAAAGTCCTCATTGGCCCGTAGTACATTGATGGACAGTTTTTGGCATGATTATGGCTATGGATTCTCTTCGGCCAAGGGTGCAAAGAAGAATTGTTTTATGGCATGATCAGGACCGTTGATGAAAACATGATTATCATTAGCCCGTTGTGCATGGATAATTCATGGTCGCGATACTAAAGATGTAACGCCCCGAAAAATTGAACATTTGGTAATTACTTTTAATAATGAATAAAATAATATTATTTATTATTATTACGTGTTGAGAAGATGAATGTCGTTGTATAACCTAGAAACGTCAGAATATCGTAGTATTTTAACTACGTGAATGCATTAAGGTGTTTAACTTTCTAAGACGAAAATAAAAGCTTTCCGAGAAATTTTCCGAAAAACTCTATTCATCGATTTCTGCTCGGGAATTATTTTTGAATTTCCGAGAAATACGTAACGTTATAATATCAAGGCGATATTGATTATGTAATAATAATTTAAGTATGAAAAACGTAATATTTCGCATATGGACCTAATTTGGGAACGTTAGGTTTATTAAGCAATAAGGAAATAAAGTTGTGATCATATAATGTGTATACATTATATGAAGTAATGGATGTAAGTATAATACGACGTATTGTACTATTATGTATGAAGAATGAAATAACGTATATTACGAATCAATATACGAGTTAGTATATGAAGATTATACGTGGGGTATAAATGTTAAGTTATGTAAATTAAGGTACTAGACTTGTAGGATTAATAGCCTAATATAGAAGTCCAATATAATGTGACAATCAAGCCCAAGTGTTTGATATATCATTAGTCCAAGCTATGTAGCACAAGCCCATGAAGAAAGTAATTAGATTAATTATCAAAGCCCAATGAAAAGCCTTGATCCATGGGTCAAACCTAGTAGGAAATGGGTAAGCTTGATGGGCAAACAAAATGTGTGGTGACCAAGTTTTAGAAGTGGCTAGCAAGTTTACTTAATGGCTAGGTTATGAATATTAAGGAGGTGGAGGATTGAGGAGGTGGGATGGTGTAATGACCATTTTACCCTAGCTTTGAGTGGCCTATAAATACCAAGCTTCATTTCATTTTGTTGCTTGATCAAATTTCATCCAACTCCTCTCAAGAAAAGCTACTTATTTGGTAGAGAGAATAAGCCACTTAAGCACTTATAAGCCACTTCAACCTTTGTTAGATTTTCCAAAGTGAATTGAAGTCATAGTCTTCAAGGGTAAGACTCATATCTATTATATCTTTATCTCTTCTATGATAGGATTGATAGAGAAGTGGGATTGGTTGTTAAGAACATATAATAAGTTATTAATGAATGAACTTAAGCCGAATAAGTTGAATAAGCAACTTGAACTCTAATAAGTTATTAGAATCATGAAGAACCTAGCATATGTTTGGCATATGATGTTAGTATGTTGAATATAGTATGAGAACATTGATTGATGGACTTAAGTTTATAGTAAGTCATAAGCATGAAGAATTGTAGTTCATAAGTTGATTAAGTCATTGACTTATGAGAATAAGTCAAAACCTACTTTGATTATAAGTTGGTGTAATAAGTAACTTGTGATGATCATATGTTGGTTGAAATCCATTTAGAATCATTAAGAATGTAGTTTTTCCAAAATTCACACGATTGGACGATTATCGTCGAATTCATGAAATTCTCGAAATGGAAGTTGTATTTTGTGTTTGAAGTCGGAAACGTTGCTTTTCGATGGATACAAGTCATATTTGGCATTATATAGAGTTGCAGACTCAAAAATGACCGAATTTCGACTTAGTGGACTGAAGATAAATGTAGGGTAAGCCGATGGCCGTACCTTTAACATGATATATCAAGATGCGGTTGCATCGGGGACGTCGTCGCGGTATTATTCGATTAATGATATTAATGCGCACGTGTTGTTTGATTCGGTGCTACTTATTCGTTTCAGTAGCATGCGATTTTGCTAGATGATTAGGATTACTTCCCGAAAAGTTGCCTATACCTTTAAATATTAAGGTAGCAAATGAAGAGATAATTCCTGTTGAAGATGTTCATAAAAGTTATTGTGTAGATATACGTGGTTATAAATTATCAGTAGATTTGTACCGATAAAGTTAGGAGAATTCGATGTAATTCTTGGAATGGATTGGTTAGTAAACCATGGGGCAATTATAGATTGTCAAAATAAATGTGTGAACATTAAGACGTTAGAAACAACCTCGGGTAGTATTTTACGGGAATAGATCATGGGACGCTCGTGTTGTCTAACCATGACACAAACTAAGAAATTACTGAGAAAGGGATGCGTAGGTTATCTGTGTCATGTTGTTGATACCTAGAGAGTGGTAGCAACCATGGAACAAATACCTATAGTGAGAGAATTCGCCAATGTATTTCCGAGTGAATTGCTGGGTCTTCCGCCGGATAAGGAGACAGAGTTTGTGATAAACATTGTGCCAGGAGCGGCACCAGTTTCCAGAGCACCATATCGTATGGCACCAGTGGAGATGAAGGAGTTGATGGTGCAGTTACAAGAACTGTTAGACAGGAAGTACATTCAACCGAGTGTTTCACCGTGGGGAGCACCGGTACTGTTCGTCAAGAAGAAGGACGGATCGTTAAGACTGTATATCGACTATCGAGAGTTGAACAAGTAAACGATAAAGAATAAATACCCATTGCCGGGATCGACGATCTTTTTGATCAATTGAAAGGGCTAAGTATTTTTCAAAAATAGACTTAAGAATGGGGTATCATCGGTTGAAGGTTAGGAAGGAGGATGTGCCAAAGATAAGATTCGGACTCGTTATGGTCATTACGAGTTTACGGTGATGTCGTTTGGGTTGATAAATGCACCATTTGCATTTATGGATATGATGAACAGAGTGTTCAAACAATATTTAGACAAGTTCGTCGTGGTGTTTATAGATGATATTCTAGTCTATTCTAAGACGCCAGAAGATCATGCTGAACACCTAAGATTAGTGTTGGAGACACTTAGGAAGGAGAAAATGTATGCGAAGTTCACTAAATGTGAATTTTGGTTAGAGAAGGTGCAGTTTTTAGGTCATGTCATTGACCATGAGGGGATTTCAGTAGATCCAGCGAAGGTGGAAGCCGTGATGAATTGGGAACAACCGAAATCGCCGACTAAGGTGCGGAGTTTCCTAGGGTTAGCGGGTTACTATCGAAGATTTATCCAGGATTTTTCGAAGATAGCTACTCCGTTGACTAACTTGACGAGGAAGACGATGAAATACGCTTGGACTGATAAGTGCGAGGACAGTTTTCAAGAACTAAAGAAGAGATTGAGTGAAGCGCCTATTTTGTCATTGCCCGATGACACATGAAATTTTGTAGTTTATAGTGATGCTTCGCATAGAGGACTTGGTTGCGTGCTCGTGCAGCATGGCAAGGTCATTGCGTATGCATCTAGGGAGTTGAAAGATTATGAGAAAGTTTATCCTACTCATGATCCGAGGCGCCATGATGAGTTTTTTTGCTCTAAAGATATGGAGACATTATCTTTATGGAGAAAAATGTGAGATATACATGGACCACAAAAGTCTAAAATATATCTTCACATAGAAAGAGTTGAATATGAGGCAGAGGAGATGGCTGAAGTTGATAAAGGATTACGACTGTGAAATCCTGTATCACCCGGGAAAAGCCAATGTAGTTACCGACGCCTTAAGTAGGAAGGGTTGGGAAAAGTTGTCTTTGTTAATGGCTCAAACTGAGTTAATAACAGAGATGGCTAGGATGAAGTTGGAATTGAAGCTACCAAGTGAAGGAGAACAAATGTTGTTTGTAACAGAGATGCAACCAACCATCGTAGAAAGAATTAAGAAGTACAACTCAAAACTGATAAGTGTGACCGGATGAAGGAAAGGGTGGCCAATGAAAAAGATATTAAATCTGATCTTGATAATGAGGGATTATTGAGATTTGAAGGAAGAATTTGTTGTCCGAGTGAGACGGAATTAAGGGAGCAGGTTCTACAAGAGGCTCATAGTTCATGGTTTTCGATTCATCCTAGTAGCACTAAGATGTATCAAGATCTTGACGAGAGTTTCGGTGGCAAAAACATGAAGAGAGAAATAGCCGAAAGCACGTGAGTAGGTGCTTGACTTGCCAGAGAGTTAAGGCCGAACATCAACGACCCAATGGCTTGCTACAGTCATTAGAAATTTCGGAGTGGAAATGGGAGAATATCACGATGGACTTTGTGGTGGGACTTCTGACTACTCAAAAAGGGTATGATGCGATTTGGGTAATAATAGACCGATTGACAAAAGTCGGCTCACTTTTGCCAATTAGAGTTAAGTATAACTTAGATCAGTTAGCTAGACTCAGATTAAGGAAATAATCTCCAGACATGGAGTACCAAAGATCGATCAGGTCGATCGTGACCCATGATTCACATCGAACTTTGGAGGAGTCTACAAGAGCAGTTGGGAACGCAGTTGAAGATAAGTACGGCGTATCATCCACAGATGGATGGACAGAGCGAGAGGACAATTCAGACGTTAAAAGATATGTTAAGATCTTGCGTCATGGATCTCAAGGGTAGTTGGGATGATCATCTACCATTAGTGGAGTTTGTGTATAACAATAGTTATCATACAAGCATAGGTATGCCGCCTTACGAAGCTTTGTATGGGAGGAAATGCAGAACGCCACTATATTGGGATGAGGTAGAGAGAACGCTAAATGTTGGGACCAAAATTGGTGCAACAGATAAATAATATTGTCAAGAAGATACAAATGTGTCTTCCAAAGCAATTTCAAGATGCATGTAAGAAGTTTACTGGATCCGCATAGAGAGAATTGAGAGTTTGAAGTAGGTTCAGTCACGTATTCCTAAAAGTATCTCACGGAAAGGAAAGATACGTTTTGTAAAGAAAGGAAAGTTAAGTCCGAGGTTTATAGGACCTTTTGAGGTATTAAAACGGGTAGGTGAGGTAGCTTATATGATAGCATTACCTTTAAACCTAGAACGAATACATAATATATTTCACGTATCCGTGTTACGTCCTTATAAGCCAGATTATAAGCACGTGATAGAATATGAGCCTATTCATATCGAGAAGGACTTAACGTACGAGGAAACGCCCATTCAATTGTCGATAGAAAAGAACAAGTTCTGCGGAACAAAGTCATACCTTCAGTAAAGGTGATATGGAGGAACCACGATGCAGAAGAAGCAACGTGGGAGTTAGAAGAAACAATGAAAAAGAATTACCCTCATTTATTTGTGTAATTTTTTTTAGCAAGATTCGGGGACAGAATCCTTATAAGGGCGAGAGAGTGTAACGCTAGAAAATTGAACATTTTGTAATTACTTTTAATAATGAATAAAATAATATTATTTATTATTATTACGTGTTGAGAAGATGAATGTCGTTGTATAACCTAGAAATGTCGGAATATCATAGAATTTTAACTACGTGAATGAATTAAGGTGTTTGAATTTCTAAGACAAAAATAAAAGCTTTCCGAGAAATTTTCCAAAAAACACTATTCATCGATTTCTGCTCAGGAATTATTTTTGAATTTCTGAGAAAAACGTAACGTTATAATATCAAGGCGATATTGATTATGTAATAATAATTTAAGTATGGAAAACATAATATTTCGCATGTGGACCAAATTTGGGAACGTTAGGTTTATTAAGCATTAAGGAAATAAAGTTGTGATCATATAATGTGTATACATTATATGAAGTAATGGATGTAAGTATAATACGACGTATTGTACTATTATGTATGAAGAATGAAATAACGTATATTACGAATTAATATACGAGTTAGTATATGAAGATTATACGTGGGGTATAAATGTTAAGTTATGTAAATTAAGGTAATGGACTTGTAGGATTAATAGCCTAATATAGAAGTCCAATATAATGTGACAATCAAGCCCAAGTGTTTGATATATCATTAGTCCAAGCTATGTAGCACAAGCCCATGAAGAAAGTAGTTAGATTAATTATCAAAGCCCAATGAAAAGCCTTGATCCATGGGTCAAACCTAGTAGGAAATGGGTAAGCTTGATGGGCAAACAAAATGTGTGGTGACCAAGTTTTAGAAGTGGCTAGGAAGTTTACTTAATGGCTAGGTTATGAATAGTAAAGAGGTGGAGGATTGAGGAGGTGGAATAAGGAGGTGGGATGGTGTAATGACCATTTTACCCTAGCTTTGAGTGGCCTATAAATACCAAGCTTCATTTCATTTTGTTGCTTGATCAAATTTCATCCAACTCCTCTCAAGATAAGCTACTTATTTAATAGAGAGAATAAGCCACTTAAGCACTTATAAGCCATTTCAACCTTTGTTAGATTTTCCAAAGTGAATTGAAGTCATAGTCTTCAAGGGTAAGACTCATATCTATTATATCTTTATCTCTTCTATGATAGGATTGATAGAGAAGTGGGATTGGTTGTTAAGAACATGTAATAAGTTATTAAAGAATGAACTTAAAGCGAATAAGTTGAATAAGCAACTTGAACTCTAATAAGTTGTTAGAATCATGAAGAACCTAGCATATGTTTTGCATGTGATGTTAGTATGTTGAATATAGTATTAGAACATTGATTGATGGACTTAAGTTTATAGTAAGTCATAAGTATGAAGAATTGTATTTCATAAGTTGATTAAGTCATTGACTTATGAGAATAAGTCAAAACCTACTTTGATTATAAGTTGGTGTAATAAGTAACTTGTGATGATCATATGTTGGTTGAAATCCATTTAGAATCATTAAGAATGTAGTTTTACCGGAATTCACACGATTGGACGATTATCGTCGAATTCGTGAAATTCTCGGAATGGAAGTCGTATTTTGTGTTTGAAGTTGGAAATGTTGCTTTTCGATAAAGACAAGTCATATTTCGCATTATAGAGTTGCAGACTCAAAAATGACCGAATTCTGACTTAGAACGAAGAAACGAGCATTGAACGTTCACGGACGTTTATCGTTTTCGTTAAAAATGAACTCGTAGGTGAAATTTTAGCAAACAAAGTCAAATAGATAAAAATCTTGCATGAATGCATAGACTATGAAATTTGTGAACCGTAGGCTTTTGAACGGACCAATTCGGACTTATAACAAAGAAGTTATACGTCCGGGAAGTTCGTAATATTTTTAAATCTGCAAAATTATCTGAGGCACAGAGTCCGTGCCACAGCGTGACTCGTAACCTTAAAGCCTACGCCTTGGCGTAGGTCGAACTGCAGATCATCGCTAACTCGCATGCCATGGCCTTGAGATGCATAGGTAAGTGTGGCGAAGCATGACGCCTTGATCCTAGAATTTTGATGGACAAAAATGTTTACAAGTGTAGAATGAAAAGGAACTTGTTAGTAATGAACTGAGATATAAACATAACATTGTAAGGTACTTGTAAGACACTAATGCATGATTATTAAGAGTTAATAATCAATTGAAAGTAAATGTAATGTGAATGACGTAATAAAAGCCGGAAACCCATAATAGTAGATCTAAGTCGGATTTTTACATTGAGATGAAGGGTAAGATATAATAGTATACATACTTGATTATATATAACCTAATGTGGTATGTTATATGATCATGTATTGTAGAAACGTAGAGACTTAAAGTGTACGTGTGTTAATCAGTAAGCATACACTGAAGGCAAGTATTATAACTGTAAGACCCCAGCTTTTATAAATAAAGATGAATTTTCTATAAATTTTATTTTTGAATATTATGGAATAAATTTGATATAATGTTATAGTTGTGGGTAATATTTATAAATTTTGCAAAGTAAGCAAGTTGTTATAAAATATTCGTTTGGTGGGGAATATTCTTTTTATCGGGAATATTAATGCAATTACTCAATCATTAAGTGGACCCCCTAACGGAAGTATTGTCGTAGTTAGAAAACGACAAAATTATCTTTCTATAAAAATAACGTTGGAGGTGTTAGTTAAAAGCTCATTGAACCACCCGGTGGTAAAAGTACAGTAATACACGTGGTTGCATAGTAGCACACGGTATTGATTATTGATGCTTACGTGAGAAGTCACTTAGCTATTCTCAATTATTGCTACAGTAATTGCCGCATCATATCTCTGATATTATTGATTAAATTATTGTCACAGTATCATCTGTATAATATGTTATATTATTAATTGAGACGACAAGTTATAAATGATTAATAATTGTTGAAAGATTAAATGTGTTGATTAAAAATAAAATGATTTGTGGTAATATTTATTCAATCCTTGATGTATATATAAAGAGTCTGTTATGAGACGTTTGTGGTAAGTTTGATTATTTTATGGGGGGCCCATATGTCATCATCTAAGAGTCTCTTCGTCAATAGTAATTACCTTTATGAATAGTAATTACCTTCGTCAATAGTAATTACCTTTATGAATAGTAATTATCTTCGTCAATATTTACCTTCGTCAATAGTATTTACCTTCGTCGATAGTATTTAATTTAAATCAATAGTAATTACCTTCTTCAATAGTAATTACCTTCGTCAATAGTAATTACCTTCACAATAGTAATTACCCCTTCGCAAATAGTAGTTGTCCCTTGATATTAACAAGAGTTAACTCGCCTATTCGATTGTAACAAGGGTTAATTACCCCTTCATGAAATAGTAGTTGTCTCTTCAATATTACCAAGAGTCATTTTGACCCTTCGTTAAGACCAAGAGCCACCCTCGGCTTTTTCTATAAATAGAAAGCTCATTCCTTCATTATTTCTTACGAATTCCTTTGAAATTTAGAGAGAGAAACTATAGAGAAAGAAGAAAAGTATTCGCTACTTCACTTTTCCAATATTGGTTCTTCTAAGGTAGGGAATATTATTTTTTTGTACGTAAAGGGTGTTATTCTTTCTTATTCATGAAGAGAGCTGTTGTTATTCCATTGCTTATTATTCTATTGGAATAACTTTGATAATCGTGGTTTACCCTATACTTGGTGACATTCTTCTATTATTACATTGGAACATCACATGCGTGTGTTTTACACGGACTGGTTCCGCTTTTATTATTATTACGTTAGAATATCCACATGCATGTGTTTTACAGGACTGGTTCCTTCTTTATTATTATTACGTTGGAACATCACATGTGTGTGTTTTACGCCGGACTGGTTCTATTCTTTATTATTACATTGGAATATCATCGTATGCATGCGTTTACGTGGGACTCGGTTCCGTTATTTATTATTTCGTCATTGAATAACTTTGCTGTATGGTCTATCGCATGCATGGTGATTTCTTTTGTTATTCCATTCTTTATTATACCCGGTTGGTTAAAACTTTGACTTCTATACTCCATGAAATTAGTGGAATATTCTTGATATTTGCGCTTCATCCAAAGATCCTTTCATGGAAATATTCTTCTCGGTATTCTTGAATTTTTACTCTACAAAGCAATATCATGTTGTCGAGTTTGGATGTTATTGGTTCCTAGATAAATTAATTCTTGAACTTGTTTTATTGAATTCTTATATCATTGTCCTCATCCTCATGTTTATATTATGTTGAAAGTTATCGTATTCGTAGTGCATAGATGGACTTGGTATGATTATGACCGAGACAATTCGATTGTAATCATGGCCGTAATGTTACAAATGATGTGGTAAAAATCCATGAGCCGTAGTGCATTGATGGACGATTGTTGGCATGATCATGACCATTAATGAATACACAACTATTCTTGGCCCGTGAGTGCATGAATAATTGTGGTCGTGATACTAAAGAATATCCTTGGTCAAAAAAGTGCGGGGTGATTCGATGATGTGGAATATTTATTAAAATTTGAGTCTCAATTATAATAATGATGATGAAAACTTTTAAATCATAAAAGATAGTAGATTTTATTTTCTACTTGACTCTTTTAATGGATTCTTTGGTTTCAACGTAGTTAAACTTGATGTTCATTATATTTTATCGGTTTAACTTCATTTGTAGGCTAATGATAATTTATTCGCATTATCTTAGTCATAATATTTCTTCTTGAGCTAGTTGAGCTCACCCTTTCTTTCACCGTTCTCTTCAAGAAATAAGAATATAAATTTGGGATGAGTCGGGGAGCGGAGTAATGGTCGAGAGGATAGCATTAGTAGTCCTCACTATTCGTGAAATAGTGTGATAATAATTGTAATGAGGACTCCTTTTGAGTTTGTATAATATCTAGTAGACAATATTTGTATTCAAACTCACGCTTATATGTCGTATTGTACACGAAAGTTATATTAGTAAGTTGTATTTAAATTCTGTACCATGTATCTGACTACCCAAGATGGGTGATGTATACCTAATTTTGGGACGTCACAATAACCCTTGTTCCAGTTTAGTCTGGACAAGTTTTGTAATTCATGTATTCTTTCGCATGAAGTTTTGAACGATGAAGTCTAAAGCCAATTCTTTCGGCTAGAATTATATTATGATTCTGTCAAGCATGATTTATGTTTACCGAGTTATATTGGTATGGTTTTCAATCGAAGACCAAGTATGCTAAAATATTTTTTCGTTTAACGAGAGGCACGTGAGGTTGCCACAACTTAAACGTATACACGTTTAATGAATGTAGTGTTGATCAACATAGAGTACTATGGGCTGATCACCCAGAAGTGCTCGTAAGCTATGCCAGACTTACGGACTTAGTGCCGGGTTGTCCTTTTCAAAAGAAATTATGAGCTGCTCATAGTTTTGAGCCTTAGTTGATATTCTACTGAATATTGTTGTTGGAAAACATTTTGAATGAAAAGAAGTGCTATTTTGAATTATCGATAGTACTTCGTAACTATTGTTCAGTTACTGAAGATATATAAGTTCTATGTTTCAAGCATGTTGTTTATTAGAATTGTAGTACTTGCTAAGCTAGTTATGCTCACTCTTGCTTGAACCATATGAACACAAAGAAAGATCGAATGAATGAAGGCTCGAGGCAAGGACAAAGCGGCGAAGACAAACCCTTAGATTACTTATGTAATAGTATATGTGAACGATTGTAATATATTTGATATTATGACAAGAACAAACGAATGGGTTACAAAGAAACTGGGGAATGTAATATTATTTTGGTTATATAGAAGTTATATTAGTCCTTTTAAGACTATTCAATTGAATGAATGAATGAATGGTAGTACCGTGTAGCACCATCTGTCGGGTTGGAAGAGACCCAGATTTGGGGGCGTCACAAAAGAATATCCTTAGCCTGTAGTGCAAGGATGATTTGATGATGTGGATTATTTATTAAGCTAAGTTTCAGTGATAAAAGTGATGAAAAACCTTTTAAATCATAGAAGATAGTAGATTTTATTCTCTACTTGACTCTTCTAATGGATTGCTTGTTTCACTACCGTTAAACTTGATGTTTGTTATATTGTATCAGTTTAACACTATTGAAGGCTAACGATAATTTATTCTACATTATCTTAGTCATAATATTTCTTCCTTGGGCTAGTTGAGCTCACCCTTTTGCTTTCATTGTTCTCTTCAGGAAATGAGAACGTAGCGAGAGGACTAGTCGGGGAATGGGTGAGCGGTCGGATGATAGCATTAGTAGTCCTCACTATTCTATGAAATAGTGTGATAATAAATGTAATAAGATTGAATTTGAGTGTGGATATTGTCTAGATGACAATATTCGTGTTAAAACTCTCAGATTATGTTTTGTCGTATTTTGAGTTTGAATACTGTCTAGAAGACAATATTTATATTAAAACTCACAGCTCATGTTGTATAATTAAGTTTGTATTTGAATTCTGTACCATGTATTTTGCGACTCAAGATGGGTGATGTATACCTATTTTGGGGGCGTCACAGTTGGTATCAAAGCTTAGGGATATGATCCCTGGCTGAGATGAGAAACAAGAACTAGGAGGGGAGAGATGGGGAATTCCTCCGCTAGTATGACCTACCTATGTTTATTTGGTATTTAATTGGTTGATCAGAGTATAGGGATAATATGTGATATGTCAATTAACCCTTGTTTTGTGATAGTGTTTAAAAATGGCATCTGAAAATGTTGAGATAAGCAATGGAGCAAAATAATATGACCGTATCGTTGTACGAGGCTAAGTTTGCGGAGTTATCTCGGTTTGCATCCCATTTGATGGATAATGAGGAGCGAATGACGCGAATGTTTCAAAGAGGTTTGAAACCCGATATACGTCAATACTTCATTTCTCATGAACTTTTTATATTCGGATGTTTTGAATAGGGCTCGATTATTGGAGTAGCGATAATGAGTTAACACAACCAAAAGGTAATGACCAACAACACGATAATAATTGTATGCGATGGCAACAATGATAACCATCGTGGGGTAAATTATCATGCCAAAAATCCATGATGGTCGTAGTGCATTGATGGACGATTGTTGGCATGATCATGACCATTAATTAATACACAACTATTCTTGGCCGTAGTGCATGAATAATTGTGGTCGTGATACTAAAGAATATCCTTGGTCAGTAGTGCGAAGGGGTGATTCGATGATGTGGAATATTTATTAAAGCCGAGTCTCTCAACTATATGAATGATGAAAAACCTTTTAAATCATAAAAGATAGTAGATTTTATTTTCTACTTGACTCTTTTAATGGATTCTTTGGTTCGTGTAGTTAAACTTGATGTTCATTATATTTTATCGGTTTAACATTTGTTGAGAGCTAATGATAATTTATTACGCATTATCTTAGTCATAATATTTCTTCTTGAGCTAGTTGAGCTCACCCTTTCTTTCTTTGTTCTCTTCGTGAAATGAGAATATATTTGGGATGAGTTGGGGAGCGGAGTAATGGTCCAGAGGATAGCATTAGTAGTCATCACTATTACGTGAAATAGTGTGATAATAATTGTAATGAGGACTCCTTTTGAGTTTGTATAATATCTAGTAGACAATATTTGTATTCAAACTCACGGTTTATGTCGTATTGTATACGAAAGTTATATTAGTAAGTTGTATTTAAATTACATACCATGTATCGACTACCCAAGATGGGTGATGTATACCTAATTTTGGGACGTCATAATAACCTTGTTCCGTTTAGTGCGGACAAGTTTTATAATTCATGTATTCTTTCGCATGAAGTTTTGAGCGATGAAGTCTAAAGCCAATTCTTTGGCTAGAATTATATTATGATTACATCAAGCATGATTTATGTTTACCGAGTTATATTGGTATGGTTTTCAATCGAAGACCAAGTATGCTAAAATATTTTTGTCGTTTAACGGCGTGCACGTGAGTTGCCACAACTTAAACGTATACACGTTTAATGAATGTAGTGTTGATCAACATAGAGTACTACGGGTCGATCACCCGAAGTGCTCGTAAGCTATGCCAAACTTATGGACTTAGTGCGGGTTGTCCTTTTCAAAAGAAATTATAATCGCTCATAGTTCCGGAGCCTTAGTTGATATTCTCATGAATATTGTTGTTGGAAAACATTTTGAATGAAAAGAAGTGCTATTTTGAATTATCGATAGTACTTACGTAACTATTGTTCGATTCTTGAAGATATATAAGTTCTATGTTTCAAGCATGTTGTTTATTAGAATTGTAGTACTTTTAAGCTAGTTATGCTCACTCTTGCTTGAACCATATGAACACAAAGAAAGATCGAAGCGAATCAAAAGCTCGCAAGGACAAGGCGAAGGCTAAGACAAACCCTTAGATTACTTATGTAATAGTATATGTGAGCGATTGTAATATATTTGATATTATGACAAGAACAAACGAATGGGTTACAAAAAAACCGGGAATGTAATATTATTTTGGTTATATAGAAGTTATATTAGTCCTTTTAAGACTATTCAATTGAATGAATGAATGAATGGTAGTAGTAACTGTAGCACCATACATCGGGTTGGAAGAGACCCGATTTGGGGCGTCACTGAAAAGAATATCCTTAGCACCGTGAGTGCAAGGATGATTTGATGATGTGGATTATTTATTAAGCTAAGTTTCAAATTGATAAAAGTGATGAAAAACCTTTTAAATCATAGAAGATAGTAGATTTTATTCTCTACTTGACTCTTCTAATGGATTGCTTGTTTCACTACCGTTAAACTTGATGTTTGTTATATTGTATCAGTTTAACACTATTGAAGGCTAACGATAATTTATTCTACATTATCTTAGTCATAATATTTCTTACTGGGCTAGTTGAGCTCACCCTTTTTGCTTTCATTGTTCTCTTGTGAAATGAGAAGCGAAAGGAGGGACTAATCGGGGAATGGAGTGACCGGTCAGGATGATAGCATTAAGTAGTCCTCACTATTACATGAAATAGTGTGATAATAAATGTAATAAGATTGAATTTGAGTGTGGATATTGTCTAGATGACAATATTAGGTGTTAAAACTCTGATTATGTTTTGTCGTATTTTTGAGTTTGAATAACGCCTGAAGACAATATTTATATTAAAACTCACATTTCATATTGTATAATTAAGTTTGTATTTGAATTACGTATCACGTATTTTGCGACTCAAGATGGGTGATGTATACCTATTTTGGGGCGTCATGAGTTGGTATCAAAGCTTAGGATATGATCCCATTTGAGATGAGAAACAAGAACTAGGGAGAGAGGGGAATTCCTCGCTAGTATGACCTACTATGTTTATTTGGTATTTAATTGGTTGATCGAGTATAGGGATAATATGTGATATGTCAATTAACCCTTGTTTTGTGATAGTGTTTAAAAATGGCATACGAAAATGTTGAGATAAGCAATGGAGCAAAATAATATGGCCGTATCGTTATCTGCGAGGCTAAGTTTTATGAGTTATCTCGGTTTGCATCCCATTTGATGGATAATGAGGAAGCGAATGCGCGAATGTTTCAAAAGAGGTTTGAAACCCGATATACGTCAATACTTCATTTCTCATGAACTTTTTATATTGGATGTTTTGAATAGGGCTCCGGATTATTGGGTAGCGATAATGAGTTAGCACAAACCAAAAGGTAATGACCAACAACACGATAATAATTGTATCGATGGCAACAATGATAACCATCGTGGGGTAAATTATCATGCCAAAAATCCGCAGAGTCGTGAAAGTGCATTGATGGACAGTTGTTGGCATGATCATGACCATTAATTAATACACAACTATTCTTGGCCCGTAGTCATGAATAATTGTGGTGCGACATCTTAAAGAATATCCTTGGCGTAGTAGTGCGGGGTGATTCGATGATGTGGAATATTTATTAAAAGTGAGTCTCGGCTATAAAGATGATGAAAAACCTTTAAATCATAAAAGATAGTAGATTTTATTTTCTACTTGACTCTTTTAATGGATTCTTTGGTTCATTGTAGTTAAACTTGATGTTCATTATATTTTATCGGGCTTAACCTCCACAGAGGCTAATGATAATTTATTCGCATTATCTTAGTCATAATATTTCTTCTTGAGCTAGTTGAGCTCACCCTTTCTTTCACTTCGTTCTCTTGAAATGAGAATATAAATTTGGGACGAGTTGGGGAGCGGAGTAATGGTCAGGAGGATAGCATTAGTAGTCATCACTATTACATGAAATAGTGTGATAATAATTGTAATGAGGACTCCTTTTGAGTTTGTATAATATCTAGTAGACAATATTTGTATTCAAACTCACAGTTTATGTCGTATTGTATACTACGAGTTATATTAGTAAGTTGTATTTAAATTACATACCGATGTCGACTACCCAAGATGGGTGATGTATACCTAATTTTTGGGCGTCACGGATTTAGGTATCGAGCTTAGGGATATGATCCTGGCTAAGATGTGAGAATAGTACTAGGAGGGAGAGCGGGGAATACCTTCGCTAGTATAACCTACCTAAGTTTATGTGCTATTTTATTGGTCGGTCGAATATAGGGATAATTTGTTACATGTCAATTAACCTTTTGTTTTGTGGCGATGTCTGAAAATGACATCCGAGAATGTTGAGAATAGCAATGGAGCACGAAAAGCGATCGTTGATTCACCACATATCAATAATCGGGATAATGTGCATCGGAGAAGGCGACAATCCTCATGCAAAACAACAACTTGACCAAATGATGAATGATCAAATGTTAGGAGGCTTTATGCAATTTATGCGACAAAGTGAGAGCGACTCTGTCCAAAGCGTGGGGTGAAAACACGGAAAACTCTCGGGCGGTCACCGCTAAACAATTCAAGGAGCTGGGACCACCGGAGTTTAAGGAGAGCCAAAACCACTTACCGGAAGCATGGATAAAGCATGATTACCAAGATATTTGATGTCTTGGGATGCTCTGACGAGCAAAAGGTTCCCTTTCACGCCTTTATGTTCTTATTTGAGAGAAGCGATTCTTGGTGAGAATCGGTAAAAAGCGTACTCAACTCGCATCTTTGAAGATATCTTGGGAGAAGTTCCAGGTACATTCAGCGACAAATACTTTCACGAAAGTATTCGCCACATGAAGGAGGTGGAGTTTATCAAGTTGGAACAAAACAATATGGCCCAGTAATGTCGCAATCTGAGGCAAAATTTTATGAGTTATCACGGTTTAAATCCCCACTTGGTGGATAATGAAGAGAAATGCGCGAATGTTTTAAGAGGTTTGAAGCGAGATACGTCAACATCTTATTTCATAAAGCGTGTTTGTATTGAGATATTGTAAATAGGGCTCGATTAGTGGAGTAGCGATACTTAGTCAACACAACTAAAAGAAGCGTAAGCAAAATTATAATACCGGTGAGTAGTAGTCATGAAGCGGTGACAACAAGCGTGGAGGAATCAACAGCCAAATATGGTAACCACTTCGGTGGTAATCAAGGCCAAAAAACAATAAGAATGAACATTTCAAGAAAGGAGATTCAACAATGATGGAAAGAGCGTCAAAGACCAAAGACCCGTTGTTAAGGAAGGAGAAAGACCACCTATCATATGCTTCTAAATGCGGAGGAGAGGGACACATCGATCCGGCTAGCATATGCCATCAAAGCATGTTATAATTGTGGAAGAAAGGTCACTTAGCTCGATTTTGTTGTTTCTAGAAGACAAATTCAACTAGAGACGGAGGCACCAAAGTCCCGAGAAAAAGTCAAAACCCAGTGTGGTCTGAGGAGGCGTTTGTTGTGACCTCCGAGAGAGCAAGGAACCGAATGAGGTCATCACAGGTAAGCTTATCATAAACTCTAATGAAGTCTATACTTTATTTGATAGGTTCTACCCATTCTTTTATTTCTCTACTTGCGCTCATCGATTAAATTTGACTCAGGAGAAATTAGACTTTGACTTATCTCGTGGAAACTCCGTTGGGAGAAACCTTCATTACATCCATTTATAAGTCTTGTTTGGTTCAAATCGGTACCCTCACATTACATCGATCTTATTTCATTAAAAATACTTGCATTTGGCGTGATTCTAGGGATTGATTGGTTAACTACTTATCATGCAAAAATTGATTGTTTTCATAAGGTTGTTAGCTTTCATATTCCTAATCAACCTATTATCTGAATTCAAACGACCAAACCATTAAAATCAATCACGGTCATCTCAAGCCATAAAGCTATTCGTTTATTGAAAATGGATGTCAAGCTTTCTTAGCTCGTATCACGATTTAAACAAAATAAATCGGTTTTGAAGCGATATTTCTATTGTTAATAAATTTCACGACGTATTCTAGAAGAACTTCTGGCCTACCCCCAGGCGTGAAATTGAATTTTGTATCGACCTTGAACACGGTACAAAAACCTATTTCAAAGCCCCATATCGAATGGCTCTATTGAACGAGGAGTTAAAGACCCAAGCTGCAGGAATTGTTAGACATTGGCTTTATTAAGTCCTAGTACTTCTCCTTGGGGTGCTCTGTTACATTCGTGAAGAAGAAAGATGGGAGTATCGACTTTGTATTGATTATCGGAGTTGAATCATGCCACCATCAAAATAGGTATCCATTGCCACGTATTGATGACTGTTTGACCGGTCGTAAGAGCCAAATTCTTTTCAAAGATTGATCTTCGTTCAGGATATCACTGATTGAAGATTAGAACCGTGACATTCTAAAGGCGGCTTTCGGAACTGAAAATGCGGGCATTATGAATTCCTAGTCATTGTCCTTTGGATTAAATAATTCTCTGCTGACCTTCATGGATATGATGAACCTAGTATTCAAGGAATATTTAGATCACTTTGTGGTCGTCTTTATTGATGACATCCTTATTTATTCCAAAAGCCGTGAAGATCATGTAGCTGAGCAACACTTGAGGTGACACTCAAAAGCTTCGTGAATATAAGCTTTATGCGAGTTGAAGAAATGCGAGTTACGGCTTGAAGAAGTAGCATTCCTTGGGCGCGTGGTATCAAGTTATGGAATATCACATTGACCCAACAAAGATTGAAGCTATTCAAAGCTAGAACAACCTAAATCGTTAATGACGTCGTAGCTTTCTCGGTTTAATTTGGTTATTATCGGAGATTCGTGGAAGGATTTTCTCGAATCGCTACTCCATCGACTCGGTGACTCGAAAAGATACAAAGTTTGGTTGGGCGAAGAATGTGAGAAGAGTTTTCAAGAACTCAAGAGGAGACTTATTTATTTTGTTCACAATACCATCTCGGCTCGGAGGATTTGTCATCTACTGAGTGATGCTTGAGCAAAGGGTTGGGATGTGTTCTCATGCAACATGGAAAAGTTATAGCCTATGCCTCGCGATAACTCAAAGAATATGAGAGGAATTATCCTACTCATGATCTAGAGTTGGCGGTTATTGTCTTTGCACTTAAAATTTGGAGGCATTACTTGTATGGGAGAAAGTGAAGATCTTCTGGATCATAAAAGCCTCGAAATATTTCTTCACTCAAAAGAACTCAACATCGCGACAACGACGTTGGCTTGAAGGCTATTGAAAGATTATGATCATACCATCCAATACCATCTGGAAAAGCGAGCGTGGTGGTAGCGCATTGAGTAGAAGATCATATGCAAGTACGAGTGCGTTATTATCAACAAATATGAGCCCATTTATGTGACTTGCAAAGGATGGAATAGAGTTAAAGACTCGAGGACGCATGTGATGATAAGCGAGTATCTGAGTAGAAGCAAAGCTTTAATTGATAAAGTTAAAAAGTTGCTCAAGCTCTGAGACACAGGAGCGATCGTATGAGGAAGAAAGTGCAAGAAGGTGCTATCTAGGAAGCAAGAATCGATGAAGAAGGAATAATTGAGTCAACTCGGACTTTGTGTTCCTAACGACCACGATTTAAAGTATAATATCATGATGGAGGCGCACAACACACCATTTGCAATCCATCACGGGAGTACAAAATGTATCATGATATTAAATGCGTACATTTTGGTAGAAAGCGATATGAAGAGAGATAGCGTTGTTTATCTCAAGGTGTCTAACTTGTCAGCGAGTTAAAGCGAGACATCAAGTATCAAAATGTCCATTGCAACCACTTGAAATTCCGGAATAAGTGGAGCACATTACCATGGATTAGATTCACGGTCTTCCTAAGGTTTCT